>JAQMYL010000008.1:7701941-7721553 GCA_030014365.1 Clarias pachynema | reverse complement strand
AAAGATTTGTTCATTTTGATGAACGAGATTCAAAGAACCGAGTCACTAAAATGATTCAAACTTCCCATCACTAGCAGGTGTGCTCGAGCCAATGAATGAGGCGGCAAAATAGAAGCCGCGGAACAGAATATGGAGAGGAGTAGCCGGTGATCAAGGTTTGGCTCGAGGCGTGGGAGTGACCTGGTGTACCGTGACAAGTTTCACCTGTTTTCACCTGTTCAGGAATTCCTATCTACCAGCTAGTTAAACTTGGACTACCAGTCTGACCTGCTCATACTGTATTTTGTTTAAGCAAGAATGTAATAAAAATTATTCAATATTATAAATATAACATTCACAATGTTTGAAAAAACTGTAAAATCTAAGTTTGACAATCATAAAATTTGTTATGTACATGTACTAGAATATAATGTTTGGTTTTGCATGTTTCAGTCCTAGCGGTCTGTCATCGAGCAGCCCGTGACCAGCATCTTAATGAGCGGACTGTTAACAATTAGTTCTTAGTGACTCATTCAAAATGTAAGTAAAACATTACTAAACATTACAACAAATATTTTTTTTCCATGGTAGGTATTCAGGAACACAATTGCAGGCTTTGTTAAACAACAGTTAAACAAATAAATTTCATGACTTGTATTTTAATAATTTAATAATTAGTAGGCCAATAATAGTAGTACTAGTTAGACCTGAGAGCCAACAATTAAGTAGTGCATCATTGTCTAAATGTCATATTTGCTTGTTTTGTGAGCTGTTCTAGTAAAGTTGGAGTAAGTCATCTTACATTGGACCAGCTGAAACTGAGACGTGATTTTCAGAGTTTATTAAGAAAAATAGCTCTAGGCATGCATTTTCAAGAAATCCAAAAACCGGGTTCCAAAACTGTAAATAGTTGTACTTTACATCTTGGCACATTAAGAAAAGAATGATTTTTTTTTTTCCTTTTTAGATACAATACATGTATTTCTTTCTCATTTACAAAGAATAGATAAAAAGAGGCATAAGTGGGGCAACAAGACAGACAGAGATATTTAAGAGATAATTTACATTTTAAACTTCTTAACCTTATTCAGTAAAAGGAAATACAGGCACATAAATATACACTCTTCAGTAATCAGAGTATACAGCGCCATCAGTTGTTGTGACCCTGCTGAGAAGATGTGCTGGCCAAGCACTGTGCCAGAAGCCTTCACTCAAAGCATGTTTACTGTGTTCGTCCTGATTCAGGGTCAAAGCATAAATATAGACAAAAGTCCCCATACTGTATGTAGGACACAAGGTAGCAACAAGTGTATTTCCTTTCCTTAGACTTGTACAAAGTACTTTAAACATGGTTTAGTTGTCCTAATAATTAGACCCTTCATTCCGTTTCTGCTAGAACATACAGTACAAAGTTTGGCTGCAGCTGGATGTTCTTCTGCTTTGTTTAAATATTTTTCACCCTCATTTCTAAACTTTTTTTTTTCTTCCAAAGTGCAAATTCAGATTATCTTTCTACCAATCATGTTTTACTACAAGATTTAAATAGCTATTGCCAGTCAAATGGCCCTAACATCAATAATGAAGTATGGCTAAATAGGCATTGCACACTTTATAAAATATGTTTCATCTTTAGGTTCATACAAAAATGAACTTCATTTTGGTTTAAAAAATAAAATAAAATAAATCAATGCCATGATATAAACTCTATAACATACTTTTTGTTTGTTTGTTTGTTTTCACCAAAAAGTTACAATAAATACAGAAAAAGTCCAATACGAAAAAAAAAAATTCAATATTTGAATACCACAAACAAGCCAAATCTTGTATATATCAATAATAAGCAATCTTCATTACAGAAATGTATTGCTGAAATATAAAGGGTTTGTTCTCTTCATCACTCACATGTAATACAGAATTTATATATGGCCTTTTCTGCTCTGTTAGCATGATGGCATAGCAGCAGGACGAATCCATGCTAACGAACAGTATTAGGTCTCCCAAAGCATTCAGGTTTTGCCATCAGAGTTGTGCAGAAAAGAGCAAAGAAGTCTTGGAATGTGGCCATACAAGGCAAAGTGGAAGACTTTACACAATACACAGGCTTCTCAAGAAAGAACGCATGCGTAGGCATTCAAAATTTACCAGTGACTCACAGTGACTGGAAATCAGGCGCACCTGTAGTCCTTAGAGAGTAAATAAATATATCTGAACATGGTTCTAATCACTACAGGTGTTTAAAGACAAATGTAACATACAACACTACTTTTTTTTTTACTGGATCTCTGCTGCTGATTGACTGAAATACCTTCTGTTAAGCAGAAGGGGGCAGTAGAACAAAACAGTCTGTACACAGTTGCGGCCTTTTATCTTTTTTTTTTTTTTTCATGTGAAGGCTCTGAGAAAGCAACGAGGAATGGTACTGTACTTTAGGATATCGGCATTGACCCTTTAACCGCCTTGTAAAGAGTTAAAAGCAAGCAAAAAATCCTGTGCATGCATATACAGGGATTTGTATATAGGTATCATTATTTTTAAACAACATCCAGTCTCCATTCTAGAACCCAAAAAATGAACACAGTGTGACATCACATGATTAGAAATCATTGTGGAATGTGGCATTGCAATCTAGTAGAGATGTACAGATCTGATATCATTATCTGCTTCTGATGTTTGACCTAACTTGATATTATATGAAGAAACATTTTGGCTTGGAATCCAAGGATGACTTTGGAGCTGCTCGCACCTATATCAACAAAGTTCTTTTATCAAATTCATTTCTTTAAAAACACTATGGCCAAGCATAGATATAGAAATAGGTTCAAGTGTTTCAAACAACAGGAAGACCAGAAGATCAGTCAAAAGTATTCTTTCAGTCTTGAAGAATTCCCTGGATAATAAGGCACAAAAGATATTTTAAAAATACTAGAAACATGCTAATACACAGTAAACAAATGTACAGTGTATACAGAATATCTAAAAATTATATTATCTGTGCATGTGCGTGTGTATGAATGTAAACGCCCAAAATCTTGTAAAGAGGAACTGTCTACAGATGTCTACAGCGTCAGATCCATACAGATGGTTTCCCCTCTCCAGATTTGCTACTACTGCTGCTCCCAGCACTGCCTTCTTTACCATGTTTCAACCGAGCTTTCCTGTCTTTTTGAGGAACGGAGGGGATGTTACTTTGTGGCTTATCATCATTGTTGTGGTTGTCTTGTATCTTATTATGGCTATTGCTGGCATTGTGCTGGAGAGCATAGGCCTGAATAGCTGCCTCCAGCTGGACAGCATCCTCGTTGACTGGTGGCGGGCGTGCATCACTTGCCGAAGGGAAGTTGTCCTCATTGGATCCAAATTGCTGCTGCTCCTCTTGTGCGATATTGGCACGGTTCTGTTTGCATGCCATCTTGGCATTGTTTAGGTCAGTGTAGGGCAATGCTTCCGGCTTTATTACGATGTTATATCCTGGTGGTGCAGATGGGGTGCTCCAGGAGAACGGATAACCCACATAGTCTGCCTCTCTGACTCTGTTCCCGACATCGTCCACCATTTCTCCTTCACTGAGTGCTGGCCCGCTTACTCTGTCTGACATGCCCGCGGCACCCAGCAGGCCGAGTTGATATTCTTCATCGGCTGTGGCAGCATGACGTTTTTGTAGTGCATCTTTGATGGTGCCTACACCAAGGTGAATCATTTCCCACACATTAAGTAACAGGCAAAGGCAGCTGACACCATACATAATACGCAAGAAGATGGTCTTTTCTGTGGGACGTGAAACAAAGCAGTCCACACGGTGCGGGCAAGGTTCACTTGAACACACAAAGATGGGTGCCACATGAAAGCCATATAGCAGATACTGGCCAGCCAGGAAGGCCGCTTCCAAGGCTGACCGTGTCAGTAGCTGCAGAACATACACTCGCATCAGGCCATCATCCCGTATGCGCCGCCGGCCGTCATGGCGCTCTTTGGGTTTGGGACGTGGTGGAACAAGCTCCCTTCGAGTGTTATCCATCTCAGGCATCTCATAGATCATTGGGTCATCCTCTCTCTCCTCCCCAGAATTCTCGTGCCCTGCCAGGTGCTGACGTGCCCCAAAGTAAAGCTTCCTTGGCCGCCGGTGTGTGTACTCTCCTTCTGCTCCACCCCCTGATGGATCTCCATCCCCAGTCCCTGGAATCTCCTTGGTGCGGGTGATTTTATTAGCTGCATAACCCATGTAGAGGAGCGATGGCATAGCAGAGAAGATGATCTGGAAGACCCAGAACCGCACATGTGAAAGTGGCGCAAAGGCATCATAGCAGACGTTTTCACAGCCAGGCTGGCCTGAGTTACACACAAATTTGCTCTGCTCGTCATAGTAAATGGACTCTCCACCAACTGCTGTCAGCACAATGCGGAATACAACTAATGTTGTAAGCCAGAGTTTCCCCACTGGTGTGGAATGGTTTTGAATCTCCTCCAACAGACGTGTAAGGAAGCTCCAGCTCATGGCGTCGGACGACAGTGTCCCAGATGGCAAAGTTCACAGACTCTACAATAGAGAAAATGGAAAGTGAATGATCAAAAGTGCCTTTAAAGTGAAACACAGCTTTTAAATCAATTGTTGTCATGCTTCAAGACTTGACCTGGCATTAGTTACATTCATGATTTACAAATATGGGTAACAGTGGAGAGAATACAAACATCAAAAGTTTCTTAAAGTTAAAAATGTTTAAATGTTTGTGATATATATTTATTTTATTATTTTTTATATCTATAGCAATCAACTTTGTTTAAGAAATGTGGTCTTAACTAAATCATGGATGACTGTGATGACATAAACGCTTAGTAAATTAGCATTGTAAAACCTTGAAAGCAGAAATCAAGGCTAATAGTAATAGTAAAAGTGGAAATAAGAGCATTTTAGATACACAAGGTCATAAGAACTAACAGACTTGGGACCAAACAGGTTTATAGCACTTGGAGCAGTGGAAAAAGGTCAGATGTGGACTGATGGGTGGACCCTATTCCAGAGCGATGTGGCCATCAGGATAGGAAGGGGAGTGCATGAAGCGATGCCCCTCATGCATAGTTGCCACTGTACAAGCATCTGGAGGCAGTGTTATGATCTGGGGTTGCTTCAGTTGGTCAGGTCTAGACTCAGCAACATTATGTGGCAATAAAATGAAGTCAGCGGACAACCTGAATGTACTGAATCTCCAGATTATTACATCTATGTAATAATCTATTTTTTTCTTCCCTGATGGCACAGGCATATTCCAGGATGGCAGGGGATAATTAATGCAACTCTGGATAGAAATAAATGACATTGCACAAGTTTGTTGAAACTATGCCATGCTGATGCACATTATAATCAAAGCTAAAGACGGTCTAAGAAAATTAAAATACGAGCATGGCCAGGCAGTGTATTAAACAAGTGTGCAATAATTATATTAAGGACAATGATGTGAGTAATGCGATAAATAGTTTATTTAATATGCAGTACTGTACGGATAAATCAGCGCAGGTCTCAGTAGTTGATGTTTTCTGTATTTCCGCATTAGTGATACCAAAAGACTAACTTTGAAAGGCAGCAGGCATTCTCTCCATCTCTCTTTGTCTTACACACAGATGCACATATGCGCACGCAAACACACACAAACACTGACTTCATACATCAGTGAGAAATACAGACTTTGCTGCTGCTCTGCGCTGTGTTTACAGAGTATCTGGTTTCTCTCCACTCATTTTTCCAAGCTAAATGTTTACATTTTGTCTCCTAATAAAGCATTTAAGGTATTGCTTGCTATGGCTATATAAGGACAAGTCTGAGAATTGTCAGGCCATTCCGGATATCTATTTGGTACGGAGAAAGAAAGAGAAAGAAAGAGAGAGAGAGGGAGAAAAAGATGGGGGTGGGGGTGGGGTATGTGTCGGGGGTGTGGAACTGTTACCCTTACACACACTTAAAGACGTTAGCCTAACAGGCTGTAACTGTGGATCGTGGGACATTCCTAATGTCTTTTGCCAAGAGGAGAGCTTTGAATTTGGCTATGGTGATGCTGCTCTTCTTAGTTCTCTCCTTTTAGCAGGCCTTCCTTGCCATCCTTTCACCTCAGATCTGTGTCTAGGAGTGTTAGTACTAGCACTGAGGGTGACAAAAGACTTAGCAAATGAGGAGTGATTCAAACACACACACACGCACGCACAAACGCACCCACACACTCACATGCATTATAGACATCTGGACTGGAAAATCAAGTACTGAGTCCACGTAAGTGATCCCCAGGATTGTATACACATATTAGACTGTAATGAAAACAGGCTTCTAACAATTGAGTTATTGACTGAAACTTTGAAGTTGTCTGTGTAGAAAAGATCTGAACAGGTATACAGCAAAATGAGATATATCCATTTTTTTTAAGATATTGCAAATTGAAAGGAGATTGTTGCATGCTTTTTTTGAATCACAAGGATGTTAAAAAGTGCAAATGGCAAAATCTTGTTTAAAAATGGTTTGGAATATATCAGTATGAATTTTGAATTCCGCAAAATGCTGGACAATTTTGTTACAATGGATAAATAGGTCTGAATTAAATATGCAAAGTGTCAATAATAATGTTGGTTGAGTTTTAATTAAACAAATATAGTAGATTTTTGTAATGGGTAATTACAGAAACATGGAACATGGAAAAAAGTGCTGAGTTTTCTCGCATACTAAACCAGGTTTGTTAAGGAAGCTGTTAACGAATCTAAAAAAAACAACACCTACAGTAAAACAATACAAAAAGTTTTTCAATGCAACATCAGCCTGTTTCCCCAACCAGTTTCAGTTTCACTTTGATTTTAATAACAGAGCCATATTATCGTACAAGGACACACCATATAAGGTCTAGTAAACATAATTACCCAGCATACCAATAACGTCCCACACACAACAGAACAGTAATTCATGATCTCTGACTGTTGTAGCTCTGCTTAATTTTCATTCAGAAATTGTGAAATGCATCACAGCACATAAATGCAGATCAATCAGTACTGGGGTTTAAACCTTCTAAAAGAAGAATGTATAATATCTTTATACCATTTATATTGCCATTTGTTGTGTTTTGCTGTACACACTACCACGCAGACCTAATTTCATGGTCTATCTTGATTTAAATTTCCTTCTGCATTTCTAAAGGCGTTTAACTTATACAATAATCTGCTTTGAACAGTTGATATTGAGATGTTTCTGCTACTTATGCACAGTATATCACCTCTAATCTGGAGGTGCTGTTAATTGGTGATTTCTGATCACCTGGTGACTCTAAATGAACTTCTCCTTTACAGCAGAGGTAAGTTTTGGTCTTTCTTTCCAAGGATGATCTTCATGAGAGCCAGTTTCATCATGGTGCTTGATGGGTTTTGCAAATCTACTTGGCAATACTGTTCTTGCAAGAACTGTCCCAGAACAGCTGACCTTTGTGTTTTAAAATAGCAACTGACTGTTGTTGTTGCTTAGTTATCGAATGCCATACATGTTATTTCACAGTTTTGAAAAAATCAAGTATTGTTTTAAAACATAAGAAATAAATCCAACCTTGTATCCAGCCTTGGAGTGTCCCAACTTTTGACTGGTACTATAAATATATATATCCATTTGTGTGTAAATGTCCATGCCAAAATCTTTAGTCAGTACTAAGAAAAGCACCACAATTCAATAGTTATTCATGAGTACCAGGGAAAATATCTAGTAATGTGGTGTTATAATCGTATTTTGTTCTGTAAAGAAAAAAAACACTTGGGGACATACTGTAGAAATAATCTGTCATGTTGTGATGTTGTGTTGTGATGTTATGTAAAGCAGTGTTTAAATAAAATGTTAAAATAAAATGCTCAATACTCGATCTGGCAATTTCTTTTTTTTTACTATTGTGTGAATGAAAAAAAAAAAAAAAACAGGTTACTTTTCACGTGTTGTGTTAAATATTCCTGGGTCTTCATATTTAATTAATAGATTTAATTAAAGAAATGTGAACAAATGTTCTACCGTAACAGACTGTAAAGTGCCTAAAGATACAGATTAAAAATTGGTTATTTATGTAACGACCTCAGCAGCAACCTCATTTCCCTTCTCGTCTGTTTGAACCACTTAGCATTTAGCATCAGCAGTATACTAATCACCGGCCTGATCATTAGTCATCATCTGCACCTGTTTCTCACTGGTTTATGTCTTAAGTTAGATGTTTTTTTTTATTCTTAAATGATACATAGGTCACCGTGTTCCTTCAGGAAACCTGGAAAACTATCTTTCATGACTACATTAAAAAAAAAGAAAGAAAAGAAAGTCTGACCCTTTGGAGGCAAAATATGAAAAAATTGAGGGGTGTCCCAGGACCTAACACGATTCAAATAATTACTATTACCAACCAGAATTGAATCTTTCTTTCTTGGGCTTTGTCCGTTTAATCCTGGGAGCCACCACTTTGGTTTAAATGATCCTGTAATAAAATAAGCTGTTAATTGGTGATTTATGAGGCCAGTAACTCTAAGTAAGTTACCAGCCTGAGACTTACCAGCTCAGGTTTTACATTGGATGCACTTCCTGTCACAATCCTCACATTTTTCTGACTGGGCATGGAACCGGCACCAGTCTTTCCCAAGGACCCAACAGTGACAATCCAGTGGTGGCGGGGCTTGAACCCCCAATGCGCCAATCAACAACCCGGAGGCTCAACTGCCTGAGCCACCACTACACCCTGTACCAGTGCAAAGTTGAATGTTTAACAAATTATAGATTTTTTATAGACCTGAGCTAAACTGTAGGGCAGAATGAACTCTACAATCCTTCATAAAGTGTTATATAATTTCCTGCCGATACTATGAATTAAAATTTTCTAAGTCCATTTAGTGACTATAATATTGTAGTTGGCCCTGGCACGTGTCTGCAGCACACACACACAGAGTTGTCTCTTCACTTGTGCCCTCCCCTTGGGCAGTGGAGAATGGCACAAAGAGCACATGCTCAGCAGAACAGTCATCAGGGATAACCTGCTTTCCTAAGCTGTACTTGTCTATCTCCAGCATTCCTCTCTACTGAAATGAAGGTATGCTCTTTCTCGAAAGGTAAACAAACCACAACATTTTACTTACTGTAAATTACTAGTGGCAAATTAACCTACGTGTTTGTGTAACATGCCTACATCTGGCAAGCAGCACAGAAACCATCGATACGACTAATGTCACTACTGAGAAGCACGCATTTTCCTCATTTCTGAATTGGCTGGGTTATCCTTTTCTGAAAGAACATCATAGGTTCAGTGTAATAAACTGGATTCATTTGTGTCTTTCTGACAAATATCCTAACAAAGCACATATAAAACATAAAAAATAGAGTTTTTCTTGGGAAGTAAAATTTTTTTTAAAAGGCTGTATTTTATCACCTGCGTTTTAAATAATTATTCTAGATTACAGTTTTAAAGAATGTTAATTATGATTAAAAGCCACAGTTTATTTGATTTCCTTTTAGCTTAGAGTACAATAAATGAGTGTTAAAAGCCTTTTATGATCTACAGCGAAGAAAGAAAAAAAGAAACCTTTTCACCCCAGCTGAACTGAAAGATTCTTGTTTTTTTTTCCTCCATGTGTCTGAAAATGCATGAGAAAATGAACAGCTCTTGTTTTGTTAAGCAGAATAGACTAAAAATAGAATTCTTGACCATTTACGGAAATCATGCAGCACAAAGAATGAAATGAGAAAAAGAATGAGGCAACATGTGCTCTGTGTGTATGTGTATATATATTCACACACTCAACAACTTGATGTTGGATGGATTTGTATAACGGAATGCTCTACGCCATCAAACAGAGTAGTATATCAACCAGAACCCTGTAACAGATCGCAGGAACTAATACACAACTCTAACGAACGAACACACACACACACACACATATACACGCGCACACACACCACACACAACTATGTACTTACATACACTCGGGCGTCCCTGCTGCCTCTCCTCTTTGTGTCCGCCTCTCCACCCCTTTTCCTTTCATCTCCCTGCTCTTCTCTCTTTTTCTTTCCTTTTAATACTTTTACAACAACCTTAGAGACCAGCAGCCATTACCCTTAAACCCAGGAAGCAACCGGACCCCCAACATTTCTACACACCATCTGACAACCATGTGGGACCGCAGTGTATGTGTATGCGTGTGTGTGTGGCGTGTACAAAGAAGTGGGTGGGGGGTTGTATGCGGTTCCTCCTCTTCTCTCTGTGGAACACACAATGGACCCCTCTTACCTCTCATTCCCCCCGAAAAACAATTGGGTCAGAGATGAGAGGGAGGTTTGTGAGAGGGGTTAATGTCCTTACAGGCAGGGTGATAGGTGAAACAGGGGGTGAAATATGAAATTGGTTAGAGGAGTGTGCACGGTACGGTGATGGGGGATGGGATGAGATGGATTAAAGGCAGACCCTTTAACGGCGATTGCTTCTACAGCCTGCGACACACAGAATAAAATATTTCCCTTCTCTAACCTTATCTACTCCTTCTGACTCCCTTTATTCTCTCCGAGTGCAGCGCTCCAAGGACCCTCACATCCTAATATCTGGTTTTCTATTCATCTTGCCATCTTTGGCGACGATTAAAAATTAAGCTCCCGGCAATCTCTCTATAGTCTTTGTCTTTTCTTTTTTCTTTTAAAATCATTTCCTCTCACGGTTTCCAGAGATGCCCGATTACACACAGAGGATTTTTCAGCTGTGGTACACCCACGTACTGTACAAGCTAAAACTGACTTTGACTCTGTAGGAAAAGCGACAGATCTCAAGCCTTCCAAACTTTCAAACATAGTATGATTTTGTTATACGGATGATGTCTCGTTAAGGGGAAAATCGTACCATGTACGTCTCCATGATAAATGTTCCCGGAGACGGAAGGAATATTTTTTCCTTTAACTTAAAAATACATATGTACTGTAGTTATAACAAGATCAGACTTTTCTATAAATCACACTCGCTAATCCAAGACCCTGCATGTCACCAGAAACCTTACGGCAACTGCCAGACTGTTAAACATGCCTACGGATATGCAGAAATGATAAACACTATAGGAAAGAAATGTCTTTTTTATTATCTCTGTAATTTCTCCGATACAGCAATGAAATCAGACAGGATGAGAAGAAAGATTTGCACCCCAGTAATCCTACTTGTATTTTGTATCGTCTCTTGGGTTTTATTAGAGATCTCAGTGATGTGCAACACAGAGAGCTGTACAGTTTATTTTTGACAAGCGATCAAGTCTAAATTTTTATTGAGGAAATGTAGAGTAGTGTATTGAAATGATTTTCATCCGCTTTCTTCAGGCAAATGAAACGGCAAAAAAAATTTAGTCTCAGGTAAGAAATTTCTAGGTGATGTCATGTTCACCCTACAAGGGTGCTTGTGTGATGTCACTTGAGCTCACAGGGACTGACCCATTATTTTTAAAGGGGGAAATGGTATGGTGTGACAAGGTTGAAAAAAATATAATTTTTGGCAAAATGTTAAAGTGCATAAGGATATGATCAGCAACGAAGGATAAGTGCAATTTTCAGTTGTTGGAAGGTAATTGTTGGTCAACCTAATAATAATTTCACAGTTATTTTTTTTCATAATAAGTATTTTAAATGAGTCATGATAAAAATTCACTATTTAAGCATGAGACCATTTAGACAACCCGTTTTTTTTTTCCAAGTCTGTGACAATATGTGTTTTGTTTTGCAATATGATCCAAAGACACTTATTCTATGCAATGATGGCTTTGTGGTTTCATTTAATTGAAAGAATGTAGAGGGCACCTTATACAGTGAATCACCCAGGACTTAGAGAAAGGAAGTTTAACGATGATCTTGAATGAAAAAGTCAAGATGTCCAATGTTTAAATAAAATCTTAAAATAAAATGTTCAATACTCTATGCGACAATTTTTTTTGTTCACTATTGTGTGAATGAAAAAAATAATAATAATAAAAAGGCAACTTTTGACGTTATATATTGCCATGTCTTCATATACAATTAAATTAAATGATGTAGACTTAATTAAAGAAATGCGAACAAATGTTTTACTGTGACAGACTGCAAAGTGCCTAAAGATACATTTTAAAAATTGTTTGTTTATGTAACGATCTCAGCAGCAACCTCATTTCCCTTCTCGTCTGTTTCGACTACTCAGCATTCAGCATCAGCAGCCTGATCATCTGTCATCATCTGCACATGTTTTTCACTGGTTCATACCTTAAGTTACATGTTTTATATGCTTGAATGATACACATAGTAGGTCACTGTGTGGCTTAACAAATAAAAAAACATTAATAATTCCTCTAAAACTGGTCAGGTACAGGGACTGGACTGAAAATGAAAGCCAAAAAAATGAAAAATGACATTCGAAAAAGTCCTTCAGAAAGTCTGCAAAACTATCTTTCAAGACTACATTAAAAATAAAGAAAGTCTGACCCTTCTGGAGGCAAAATATGAAAATAATAATAATAATAATAATAATAATAATAAAATAAGGGGTGGCCCAAGACTTTTGCATAGTCCAGTATATGGAAAATATCAAACAGAAAATGTAAGCAAAAAAAAAAAAAGAAAGAAAAAGAAGGAAAATTAAATAATCCACACATGACTAAGCCCTAGCTTTCAGGCAAGAAGGCATTAGATAAAATGCCCTTGTACAAGAACCACAGAAGCATAGAGGTTCTTTGTACTACTTCAGTCTCTTTGCAGCCTTTCTGAAGTTCCTTACATAACAGCGTGCTGAATAGTTGCTATTGTGACATTGATCATTATTTTTAATTCTACATGTTTAAAATGCCTGACCTTGTTTATAGTCTGAAGATTTCTGTAAAGCTAATAATCCATAAGGAGTCTCTTTGGTCAGTGCTGAAATCAGAGGTGAAGCTGTAACTTTTCAGTTGTCCAACATGAAATGTCTTCAGGGTGGAGGGTTTGTCTTATTAATTTCAAAAGAGATTTTTAAAAAGATTAGATGGTGAGGGAGCATAACAGAAACTTTTGTAACAGAAGTGATAATCAGTGTTAAAGTGTTCATTTGTAGATGTTCCACAACATTAAATGTATTTAAAAAGCATTACTGTGTGTGTTATTTATTAGAGACCAAAATGGAAGCTTTTGCAAATTGCTCTAGTCTAAGAGAAATAAAACACTTTACGATGTGCTGCCAAAGTGGTAACTGTGACTTCACTTCGTTGGGACTTTTCACACAAACTTGATAATTTTCTTGTAACTTCACACCCTTTTGTGCTTTATTCCTTACTACAGTGTTGCATCTTATTTTAGTAAGTTATTTGGTTAGTTTGTGAGTTTATTTCTATACCACTAATCTTATCATGTTAAGATATTATTGAAGGTACACTATATGGACAAAAGTATTCGGTCAATTCTACAATGACATTGTATACAAACACATATACTTTAATATGGAGTTAGTCCTCCCTTGTATAGCCCCTTTTATACACTCTTCTTGGAAGACTGTCCACAAGATTTTATAGTGTTTCTGTGGGAATTTGTGCCCATTCATTCTGTAGAGCATTTATCTCCATTGCAGTTCATCCCAAAGGTGCTCGATGTGGTTGAGGTCAGGGCTCTGTGCAGGCCAGTCGAGTTCTTTCACACCGAACTCATTAAACCATGTATTTAAAGTCCTTGTTTTGTGCACTGGGGTACAGTCATGTTGGAATAGAAAAGGGCCTTTACCAAACTGTTGCCACAAAGTTAGAAGCATAGCACTGTCCAAGATGTCTAGGTATGCTTAGGAGTGAAGATTGCCCTTCACTGGGATAAGGGGCCTGATTGAAACACCTGAATTCAATAATGAACAAGTTTGGTCAACTACTTTAGTCCATATAGTGTATTTTGAAAGATATACAGTATGCAGAAAGGATTTTTAAAAAAGTATTAAAAAAATCAAACAAAGAGTGTAGAGAGAATAAGACAGTATAGTTACTAAATGAGGTTTTCAGTGGTGAGGGACCATCTGTGAAGTTTATGTAATGATGTGGCATTAAGGGAATTTTATTTTTTTTAAATATTAATAAATAAATAAAAAATCACACACTTGCTTCACATTATGAAACACTATTGCACATTTACTGAATGACATTAAGCAAATATATGAGTCTAAAAATAGCTTAGCTTCCATCTGGAAAAGGACAACTGACCTAAAATTTGAATCACGCTAACATCTGGTAACATCTGCATCGTAAAATTGGTATATCCCTAAATCGCTTTTTGCCCCAAACAGTACGAAAGTCTATTCTAAATATGTATAAACAGTATAAAAGTCTATGCTAAATATGTATAAACAGTATGAAAGTCTATGCTAAATATGTATAAACAGTATGAAAGTCTATGCTAAATATGTATAAACAGTATGAAAGTCTATGCTAAATATGTATGAACAGTTTAAAAGTCTATGCTAAATATGTATAATGCACCTTGAAAAAAATTAATATCATGAAAAGGTTCATTTTCTTTTGTGATTTAATTTGAAACTATTATATATTCTAGATTCATTACATGTACAGTAAAGTGAAACATTCCAGGCATTTATTGTTTTAATTTGTTTTATGATTAATCCTCTGAAAAGAGGACTTTGGACCACTGAGCAACAGTCCAATGCTTTTTCTCTTTAGACCATGTAAGCTGCTTCTTTGTCTCTGGTTTAGAAGTGATTCTGGTTCTTCATTTTTCTTGATACCTGAAATGCAACCGCTGTAGTCGATTACCTAAGATACCTAAGTGGCTCTTGATGTACTGACTCCAACCTCACTTAACTCTTTGTGAAGCTTCTCAAGGTCTTGAATTGGCTTTGCTTGACAATTTTCTTACAGCTGTGGTCATCCACTGTCTCTCGTGCATCTTTTTCTATCACACATTTCCCTCCCAATCAATTTTGCATGGATACGCTTCAATACAGCACCTTCTGTAGCTTAGCCTCTTTGTGTAGGGTGTCAGTAATCTTCCAGATGTGTGTACTTAACTAGACTGAGAGATACACAGTATTTATATTGTATGTATAGTAATTTACTAAAATTTGAAAATAAATATTTAATATATTCAGGATTTTTGATTTTCATGATCTGTAAGCTGGAATCATGAAAATTAAAAACGGAAAATGCTTGAAATATTTCACTTTACAATATAATACATCTAAAATATATGAAAAGCTTCTTTTTGTAATTTAATGTAAAACGTAAAGCTTTTTTAAACATGATTCTTGAATTGTATGAGATGCAGTGTATACACGAGACATAATGAAGGTACCTGATTAGATCAGTTGTGCTAGTCATGAACAGGAACATCTTAACAACCTCAGATGATTAATCTCCTGCCTCCTCTTCTTCTTGCCTCGGAGAATAGGCAAATATTTGTGGCTTTGAGAAGTATGAGTGTGACTTAGCTTCTTAATTTAGATCTGAAAACCCACAGCTTCATTTTTCTATTATTCGCATGTTATCTCACATTCCCACAGCCATAAGTACCTTCTGGCTTTTCAGATTGTAATATTGTCTGCAAGCCACAGTATGGTTAAAGCCTCGCTGAGAAGCTTGGTTCAGGCATTGTGTTACTTATGCTTTTTCATGCTAAATATTTCAATATGATGCCCTACCTGAACAAATATGCAACCTATTCATCAACATGCATGCACAACCATAACCTAGCAGACCAGATTTCTGTTTTCTAACAGTCCAAATCTATAGGAAAAATAAAGGAACTGGCATTTTGGCATTAGGAATATATTGCATTAAAACATGGCAACAAATCGGGACAACAGAATAAACTCTCTCTATCCATCTCTCTCTTTTATGTGTTGTTTTTTAACACACATAGACAAAGGGAGGACGAATGTGTCACAGGACACATGTACAAATTGAAAATTCCCTGAGGTGAAACGGACTCAACATCATCTGCTTGCTGGCAATACGCACACACACACACATACACACACGCACACAAATAAATACCTCCACACCAAACCTATTATCTCCTGCACATGTTCTCATCTTCTGTCCCCTTCACCTTAAGCCTCACTTCCATTAAATGAGATTTTCAGTAAAGCACATCATCGATCAAGGGCAGAATTTTTTTAAATTGAATAAATTGATTTAAAATACCCAATATACATTATTGATTTCTGACAGCATGTTTGTGAAATGCACCATATGCTAGCCCATATGTAAGCAAAGTCATTAATGAATGAAGGAAAAAGAACTGAATCTGAAGGCGAGATGAAAACAGCTTAATCCTCGCCTCTCTCTCCTCTAGCACGTTCTGGGTAGTATAGCTGAACCTATAGGTGTGTGTAATTTGTATGCAAGTAGTGTGTTCTCCCTGCCAGTGAGGTGTAGTATACTATTACTGCCCACATCCCTGAAAAATGAAGTGTGGAACGCTTGTCACTGCAGCAACATGCATTACACAGTACAGTGGAATGAGAAAAGCCACCAGAAACCATGATTTTTCATGTTTCTCCCCTTAGAAAAATAGTGAAATGCATGGCATATAGTTTAAGAATATAGTGCAGACACAGCTCGTCTCTTTGTTTCATGTCTTATCTCCATCGTTTTCCCCTCTTAATGTTTTCCCTCGTCCGTTTGCAAGGAAAAAAGAACAGTATAAGGAATATACAGCAGATCTTCTCGGTTGTGAGCTTTCAAATCAATTTCATCATTCGTCAACCTGACAAGCTGTGCATTTCCTCCCCCTCTCTATTCCATCTGTTCCTCCTATCAGATTTCTGTTTTTCTCAAGTTATGACCAGCCTCACCTTGATGAGTATTAATTTGATTCACTGCCCTCATACATGTACATACTGTACATGCACGGACCAAACATGCATTCACCTAGAGGTTGTACATAAGCAAAGAATATGAGGTGGACATATTGACCCAGAGGCAGAAACATAGTCGGTACTCGTGCTTTCTCTCTCACACCCCTGCATGCTCTTACTCAAGGCAATTACTATATCGATTGGAGTGATCTGTTGCCTATTTGACTTCCTTAGTCAGCTGCTTACTGAGCCAAACCCTGAACTGATACATTTTGTCTCAAAAGGCTGAAATCCAATGGTAAATATGAGTATGACAAGTTTCAGTTTCCATTCTTAGGTCTGTGAAAGGATCTATATTGTAACATGTGATTGTCTGATGAGTGTTTGACCTCTGATTTATCCACATGAGCTCTCAGTTCCTGACTACATCAGTAATCTATGGTCATTTCATGTGTGAAAATGATTCTGCATGCTCCCAGTACCACTTTCACAATTTGAGTCCTGGAATATGTCTGCGCCTATCATAACCTGGTCATTTAGTACATTGACATCATCAGTTGACTTCATTTTAATGCCAGTCTAGACCTGACTAACTGAAGGAGCCCCATATCATAACACTGCCTCCAGAGGCTTGTACAGTAGCCACTATGCATGATGGGCGCATTGCTTCATCAAAAGTAATCATACAATGACCTTTTTCTATTGCTCCAACGTCCAATCTTTATGCCCCCTAGCAAACTGAAACCTATTTTCTGATTAGTTTCACTAAAAAGTGGTGTTCTTATGGTCACGCAGCTGTTTAGTCCACACATCATGTGTGTATGGAAATGCTCTGACTTTCACTATTAAGCATAGCTCTAGTTTTTACTGTTAATTTTAACCATGCAACTTCACCAAGTTATTAAGTGATCATTCATCCATTCATGTTTTTTTCTGACCTCATTACTTCCACAAAGTTGATGGTTCAGCACTATCCTTCCAGGTTTTGATAATGTGTTGGAAGGTTCTTAACCTAGTTCCAGTACTTTCAAATCTCATTTGTTTTCTCTGCTTGAAGCAACACAATAATTTGGCCCTTCTGAAATCCTGACTTTTTTTTTTTTAGACAGGCACTGCAAGCAAAAAGTGCCCCAAATAGGTTTTTTATTATTATTATTATAAAAAAAAAAAAATTCAATGTGACTTACATCTGACAGTAGCCCCAAAGGACATGCTCCTAAACCAGCACCTATGAAAAAAGTAGCACCAAATTTTGAACAAAATCAAATACAAAGCAAAAGAGCGCATTGAGTTTCAACGTACACGTACTGTATCTGCACAGTTTCTACACACAGTGACAAAAGTGTTTTGCTTGCCTTCCAGCTGTTGTTAGCTGATGATAGTCTCAAATGAACAGCTACGGCCTTATGAGAACTTAATGGACAACATCATAATGAAAAGGGAGTTTAAGTAATGTACTGTACTAAACGAAATGCTAAAAAGATTTTTTTTCAATTCATGTTTTTTTAATGCTGCAGGTTTTACTGTACTATCTGGACAATAATGTAACCAGTCCTGAAAACTATTAAGGATAGAAAATCATTTTTATTTTTATTTTCATTATCTTTAATTCTTTAGATCATTGTTTAAATGCTTAAAATATGATTATAAGCTGGCATCTGGTTCTAAACTTTATGCTGAAATGGGGTAGAGCTTTTAAACCTTAAAATAGGTTAGATCATTTAGATTTTCTGGTATTATGCATTGCTTTACAATGGTCAATTCACACTAGCTACGAATCCCACCTGGGCCACGTCTGATTTGGGCTGAAAACTGGATTGGGCATTTGCTTATGTTTTGCACTGCTTTGTTAAGGTCCTGCCGCAGCATTTCAACTGGCTTGAGGTCTGGACTTTGACTAGCCCATTCCTAAACCTTTTATTTTCCAGCCATTTTAAAGTAGATTTACTGGTGTGCTTCAGATCATTATTCTGTTGTATGACCCAATTTCGACAAGTTTTGGCAGTCGGACAAATGGCCTCCTCACATTTGCCTCTAGAATACTCTGGATATACAGAGTAGTTCATGGTCTACTCAATGACTGCAAGGTGCACAGGTCCTGTGACTGCAAAGCAGACCCAAATCATCACCCATCTATCACCATCCATGCTTAACAAGGTGTTAAAAACCGTACTTTTTCAATGTTTTACTAGTTGTGCTGTCATGTTCTTCAACACTTAACATGCTCATTAAATGCCTGTAGATAAAGTTCTTCTTTTTTTGGTATTTCTCTGAGCATTGCACAGGCTGACCTTGGGGTGAATGTGCTGGGACGTCCACTCCTGGGAAGACTGGCAACTGTTTTAAATGCGTTCCACTTGTGAGTAATCTTTCTCACAGTAGAACACTGCACTCCAAATTGTTTGGAATGGTTTTATTACCTTTTCCAGATTAATGTACTGCAAAAATTGCTTCTCTAAGACCATCGCTTATGTCTTTTCCCCTTGCCATTGTGTTAACACCCACCTAAATGTTTCAGACCAGCACTGCAAAAACTTCTGCTCTTATAGAGTTCTGCACACCTGCTGATATCCAATTAATCAAGGGCTGATGAGTAATCGCACCTGGCTGCAACTTACCCTCTTACCACATGACCTTTTCCTAAGGAGCAAATGTAGGTGCTTTTTTCCTGATTCTCACTAACAAGTGGTTTTCATAAGTTCAAACAGCTGTTTCATTTCAATGCTGTGAGTTCTTGTCACACTGTGGAAATGCTCTTATTGTACTTTCATTATGAAGCATATCTACAGAATGATTTCTACCAGTGGCGGCTGCTCTAAGACTACAAGGGAAGCTCC
>JAQMYL010000008.1:7671433-7689545 GCA_030014365.1 Clarias pachynema | reverse complement strand
CTCAATATCAACTGTTCAAAGGAGATTAATGCATTTTTTTGGACGCCTTCAGCATTCCTTTACAATGTAGAAAGAAAATCAGGAACCATCATGGAGTTAGAAAGTAACCCCAAACTTTTGAACGGTAGTGTATATATATATATATATATATATATATATACTGTATATACATACTGTATGTGGACAATTCAATAAAAACAAGTGCATATGCCATAAGAGTCTCCCACATGTACTATATATATATATATATAGTAATAATAATAACTTATATACAGTATATACGATTTTCTACAGTTCCAAAGACAGGTTAGCAGGTTAGACTAATTGGTGTTCCCAAATTTCCCCATAGTGTGTGAATGACAATCAGGCATCGAGCTAGCAACCAAACCTCTTATATATCCAGAATGTGTAGTATCCATCCATCCGGCACACTGACAGACCTACATGTTTTTTTTAATGGATATTTTTCTAGACCTGTCACAGATTACCTCCTAGATTTCATTCGAATACAGTACAACTAACATTTTATACAAGTACTTCTGACCTTACATGCAAAACCTTTTTACATTAGTGATGTCATACATGCATTAAAACAAGCCTTTTTTTTGGTAAGGCATGTTCAAGT
Organism: Clarias pachynema; assembly: GCA_030014365.1. NCBI lineage: Eukaryota > Metazoa > Chordata > Actinopteri > Siluriformes > Clariidae > Clarias > Clarias pachynema. The sequence goes on along the minus strand of JAQMYL010000008.1, from coordinate 7,688,920 downwards.
CAAACGGGATATGATGAAATCTGAAATCTTCAGCGAATCCACACAATCATGGGGAGAACTGCTACGTCCCTGCTGCATGTTCATGTTGTACATAATTCTGTATATTGGAATAACTCTTGGGAAAGAATTTGTGCAATATTATGCAGCATTGGAACAAGACAAGGCCTTACCTCCAGGGTCTGTGTTCGATTCACGCCTTGCATCTGTGTGCATGGAGTTTGCATGTTCTCCATGTGCTTGGTGGGTTTACTCTCATAGTCCAACAACATGAAGATTAGGCTAATTGGCATTCCCAAATTGCTCATAATATGTGTGGCAGGAGTAGATCAGTGGTTAAGGCATTCGACTATGCCCCAAGTCTCCTGGGATAAGCTTCAAGGCCACCATGACCTTGTACACTGAATAAGCAGTATAGGAATTAATGAGTGGAAAAGGACAAATACTTAAAGTAGGTCTTAATCTGTCTGAGTATTTTACCCTGAAAACATGTTTCACAAATTTAAAGCTTGTCACATTAGCACAGGCAAGAGATTCATTATTTGTCCATCTGCTATCAAACAAGATGGCAGTGTTAGTGATAAAAAAAAATCTGTAGCTGATATGGACCCCCCTATAAATTAATTATACACTAGAAAACAAGTCCTTTCATTTAATTCTGAGCAAATCAGATTCTCTCAAATGTATCCTTGGTAATATCGTGCCAGTCTTTTTTTGTTTTTTTGCATGTCTCTTAAACCCCCTAGTCAGTCCATCAGCATTTTACTTGGCTCTAGTGCATTTAGGATGAAATCTGATTAAACAGTTGCCACCATCCAAAAAAAAAAAAAAACAAGGCTGAAAACTGAAAATTGGATTACATTGATCCTATGAAGAACAAAATGATCACTGGCCAAAACACAACCCACCCCATGTCAGTCTGCTCCCATTATGCGCAATGAGGCAGTACGAGGACAGCTCTCTGGTGACACTTATAAAGAATTCCTATTGGTTATGAAACTCTAATGCTCTAAGCATTCTTCCCGAGCTTGTTCGGCACATATGGCACACAGAGACCCCTGGGCACCTCGCAGTCCTGCTGTGTCTCTGTTTCCGTCTTGCCTCTCCTGATCTCTACATATAACAACTATCTCTGGCATCTTCCCTTTCATCACTTACTCTCTCTTTTGCAAACATGCCATCTCAAGGTGATAGAGGGAGAGCAGATGGAGAGAAGTCTGAAGAAGAACAGAGATGCAAGACTTGAGTGTTTAGGAAGGAGACGCTGCCAAATGAAATCAATCAGTTAATCAGTTAGACTATTGGAGGAAAAGAGCCTTGCAGTCTGTTATCTGAGACGGTACAAAAGATTTTGCTAACATGTCCAACTTTCACATAGTTGAACTGATAATTCTGTAGCAATAAACTCAGCAAAATACATTACACAGCACCAATTAACATTTCTTTGATTTTGAGCTTTATATTTCATTTGTTGTAAAGACAAACCTCTTTAGAAATCTTGTTAATGTAGCAGAATAATATTCTTGAATACGAAGGTCGTTCAAGTCAAACTATTGCATCCTGGCTTCATGGAGAGCTGCTATGCTGATGTTGAATCTGGTGAGCTCTTTGACAGTGATGGCCATCTTCCTGGCTTGGAACAATGCACTAAGCTCCAGGCTGACACCGAAGCAGCAGAGGCTGGCGGGTTGACCACCGGGTCCGCCCAGTTTGAGGAAGGAGGAGGCCATCCATTCAGCTGACCGGTATGGGCCTAGTACCCAAGACAACGGGATGGGACTTATAACCCATATCTGCCAGCTTTACAGTTGTTTTCTAATTCCGATGGAGATTGGAGTGACTTCTCCAGGATACAAGCCTAGGAATGAAGTATGGCATTCCTGGATCAATCAGGATCCCTCTTCTCAGTCCTAAGGAAGTTGTTCATCAAAATCTAGAGTTGATATTTGGCTGGAACAGTGATACCAACCTGCCTTTGAGGCTAATCTCCACGTTTGTAAAGTTTACACCTTTACACATGGCTATTGATGCGGCTCATCCACCCAGTGGCACATTGTAAACACCACCCCCTTTATGTGGTGTACCAGGCTGTGGCACTTGTCTGTGTGAGCCAGCACATAAAAGATGAAGAAGATGAATGAGAACCAGTGTTGACTGTCCCTTCAAAAAGGGTACTCTCTCTATCCGGCGCCCCCTACACCCTAGAATTATCCCAGATGAAGATGGTTAGTTCTCTTAATGTATTTTTTCGCGATGTTTGCCCTTTAGTTATTAATAGCATACAAACTGTAAAATACATGTTTAAAAAAAAGAGAGAGAGAACTTAGAGTATTAACCGTTCAGAGAAACTCTCTTTTTAAAGTGTACTTTTTGCTGTCCTTTGATTTGCACCCTTAGTGAGCTTTAAATTCAGGGGGAATAATATTTAACTATTATAGCTACATGTGGACATTTGGAATGTCAAGGATAAACCTAGTGAGGCTAGAAAGCAGAAATTATGTCTCATGTGGAATGAAGGCTTTTCACTGGTGATAGCTTTGAGAAACGTTAAGACTGATGCAGAGGCACTGCTGGGAAGCTGTCAGCAAATCTTCTTAAAAGTAGCTGAATGAGTGATCTCTTGAAACCGCATTTAGATGTCATATTCATCGATCCTATTAATAAGACATCATTCATTTGACTCATTTTGATAGATTGCACGGTAATTTAATCTACCACTCCATACTGTCTCCTGACAGTCTGCCACAAAAGGTTTACCATGTTTAATCAGCAGAAAGTGACTCAAAATGCTTGTGAATTGCTTTTTACTGCAGTCATCTTGTGTTCTGCTACCACAGATCTATTAAAACGTATAGCAAATAAGTCTTTAGATAGACATAATTTCACTTGAGCTCTGACAGCTAAAATAACGTATCTGCCAAGCATGGAAGACATATTCTGTTGGGATTTTTAAACCAAGAGCATCTTCTCTTATCATCCAGACTGGCATAACTTTGTATGAGTGTTTTTTTTTTTTTTTTGACAAATGAGTCTAAATGTAAAAGATACTGATTCAACAAAGCACTTTTACTACAACAAATTACAGCATAATATGGAATATTCCTTGTCCAGCATAATAAATAAAAAGGAAACTGAAGAAGGAAAGGTTGAGAGTGAAAGAAGATAAAGCAGATAAAATAAACAGAGAAACTAAAATGGAAATAGAAAAAGGCGAAAAAGGATGATAGAGTACAAGAGGAGCTTGATGCCAGTGGTGACAACAGGGATGAAACAACACATCTAGCCTAATTTGGTTGACAGCGATACCCTTAAAATATACTTCAAACAGGAAGGAAACAGTTGAAGAAAAGTGAAGTTTTTGAGACATCTATGAATCATGGTTTTTAAGCCTTCAGGGGCCTCAATGTCATGGTGTGTGTATGTTCCAGTAGAATAATCGTACTGCAAGCAAGAATGACTTCATGGGGCTTAAGCAAAATATGAGACAGGAAGAACTAAACTGATAAGGAAGGACTAACATGACAGAGCAATCCATCCATAAAGCCATCCACTGATTGATCCATCTATCTATCAAGACAGAAATACAGACAGGTTTACTGTCTGCGTAAATCAACGATGGGGTTCTGCTGTAGTACGTAACAGCAATATCTGAATTATTTTCTCTCTTACACCAGAGGAACTCAATCAAGGTTTATTTATTAAAAACATGGCATCTCATATGTTCAATCCTTCCATAAAAATGATAACACAAAAACAGGTATGCTAATTTAAACCCCAGTCAATGAACTATTGTCAGATTTATATTTTGGTAGAAATTTATGTCAACTAAGGATTAGATTTTACGAAGTGCGTCAACAATTCATGAACCTACTGTATTTTTTATTTCTTTCTGCACAGTGACACAAAGTGAAGCCCATGAGTCCAATATTCCTTTAAAACAAAGCACTAAACACACATTTCAGCACTTATACAACCACCTGTTGTATAAAAATTCCAAAAGACACGAAAGACATGTTTCTCAACATTTTACTGTACAAAATCTTCTTGTACTCAGATATAAAAAATATAAACACACAGTTATCGGTGTGACACAAACTGTTTTTGATGGGGAAACTGTTTCCCTGTACAAAACATTAATCAAAAAACAGACATGACAAAAAGTTACAAGCGTAATGTAAATTAATGGCTCACAATCATATCTCACACTATGACTGCCTTCTTTACGCGTCAAGCTAAGCCAAAAACAAAAGGAGAAATTTCTGTCCCGCACTAGAACATGGCCTAATGCTAGCATTGGGGAAAGGAGTATTAAACAATATCTGTGTTGAGTTTCACTGCCGGATGTTGGGTGGAACAGCACAGGGTGAAGCTGATAATTGAACCTGTTCTTTTCTGTTACATGGGGTAGTTCAACACCACGTCCTGCTTGGCCAGTTCCAACAACATAGGATCGTCGAAGAACTTGCTGATACTGACGTCCTCGCTCAAACCCTGTGGGCAGACAGAGAAGGAAGAAACAAGTGTAAATATAAAAAAAAAAAAGAATAATTTTCATGGTATTGCTCCTGTATAAAGCAGAGACCTTATGAAATGTCCAATCAACATCTACCAGGGGTGTTTCAAGTCAATCCAGTGCAGTGTAACAGAACACTGTTATAAGCTATATAATCCCCTGCTACACTAATGCACGTATCCCAGAGTTTCACTAGTGCTTGGATACAATCAAGGTAGAAAGTTTTCTCAGTACATCAGAGCCATGATCAGACTGCATGCTTTCCATCTGTAACGCTGGTCTACCAGATACTCCTTTAATGAGAACATGCGGAAATGGTTTGGGGATTGAGATCAGGACTGTATGGAGGATGAGGCAATAACCTCCAGGTAACGTCCTGTTCCTTTAGTGAATGTTTGTGTGTACAGTTCCCACAGACAGATAAATCTCTTCTGCAAGTTATCCATCGAGGCGTTCCACTCACTGAATGTTCACAGGAATGATTGCAGCGGGCTCCGAGCCATCTTGGCCCAGAGCGTCATTCACAGATGTACGGCCTTCTTTAAAACATTTGCACCATTCAAATGTTTTACTGCGGCTAAGAGTCTCAGCATCGTACTGTGCTTGAAGTCTTCTGTAAATGTCAATCAGTTTTACACTTTCATTAATGAGAAATTAATTCATCACGGATCCCGGTTTGACTTGTACGCCTTTTGTAGTAAACAAAAGAAGAAGGAGAGAAAGGCAAAACTAAAAAAAAAATAATAATAATGTAGAGAAGTGGGGGGAAAAAGTAAAAAAAAGATCATGATAAAGGAACATGCAGAGCTCGATGGCAAATTGTAAAAAAAAAAATATAAAAAAAAGATACCGTTTTCATCAAGTCTAGTCCTTGTTACTAATAACCTTAAAATATGCTCCAAACAGGAAGGAAGCTATTATGAGAAAGACTATTTCAGACATTTGACATTGCTGTGACCTTGAATGCTGGATACAGACATAAGGCCACTTGAACACTACAGAAATAGAACTACTTGACAAAAATGAAGGGGGAATTAAAAAAAAGCATGAGAAAATGATTAATTCCATTAACATCCAACAAACATTCAACCACTGGCTCTTGAGATATGGAGCCAACAATCACAAAAAAAAAAAAAAAAAGGAAAAAACTAAGGAAGAAAAAACAGGGAATGAATATGGCAAAACTCTTCCTGGCATTTATGCGTTATGTTACTTTACAGAAAATACAGTGACTCACAAGCTTTCCCATATCAGCAAAGCTTACAGCAGGATTGCAACAGTAGGACTTGAAGCTCCAATGACATCACAGACATTTTAATCTGGCAACAGCTTCTTTATTGATTACGGTAAGCAGCCGATTAGGTAGCAGCACCGCTTCAGTAAGTAAGGAAAGCATTTAAATAACGGAGGATAGACCATGTTATTTGCACCAAATTCTGACCCTACCATCTGAATGTTGTATAAGTAACTGAAACTTATCAGGCGACGTTTTTCCAATCTTCTACTGTCCAAATTTGGTGAGCATGACCTCAAAAAGTCATTCTTCTGATGCTCACTATATATTTTCTATTTTTCAGACCATTCTCAATAAACACTAGAGATGGTTGTGTGTGAAAATCCCAGTAGATCAGAAATACTTAGACCTGCTCCGCTGGCACCAACAACCAGGCCATGTTTAAAGGCACTTCACTTCCTCATGATGTTGCGTGATTTGAACTTTAGCAGATCATCTTGACCGTGACTACATGTACTCGGTTGCTGCCATGTGATTGGCCGATTAGATATTTGCTTTAACATGTAGTTGAACAGGTGTACATATTGAAAATGACCAGTGAGTGCATAATATTCCTTGTTATATCAGAAAATGTACTTATCGTTTGTGAAAGACTGTTGAAGATAAGATTAAGGAATTAGATTGACCAAGTATACTGTATATGCTAATACCGAGGCAAGGCTAATTTGATTTCTGCCAAAATGACATTTTTAACTGCACTGTGGAATAATCTCTTTAAAAAAAAAACGCATGAGACGTGCCGGAGGAGTGTGAACATGAGAAGAAAAAAAAAGAGAGAGCATCTCACCTTACGTCTACGAGTTTTGATCATGAACTCTCTGGCTAGATGAGGGGCAGGCTGGGGCTCCAGTGGCCGAATAACGATGCTCTTGTCCAGGGGATCACCAGGAACGATCTGTAGGAAAAAAAGAAAAAGAAAAAAGAAAAAGAAAAAAAAAAGTGGTAGAAAGTCAGAAGTGGAAACTTACAATTGACACCAGCTTACAGTTTTAAAGTTTGACAAGAGAATTTCTAATAATTTGCCACACGCAAACCAGATGACAGGGTTTTAGCAAAACACAATCTGCTGATTCAGTGCTTTACAATGCAACCTTAAAGTGTCAAATCAAACATACACACCCTAAAGCTGACTATGACTATGTGTGTGAGGGAGGGGGATTATTTTCTTAGAAAACTCCATAAGCCTTTTCTTCTTCATAAGCGAAAAATTCAGAAGATTAAGTGTTGAAATGACAAAGCTGACTATGAGCCACTGAACTACTCCGCTTCATTCTCGGATGAGATCCTGCCACACGTCCAACTGTGACTAAAGGTATTTGTCAAACAAACGTATGTACAGTGGGGCAAAAAAGTATTTAGTCAGCCACCAATTGTGCAAGTTCTCCCACTTAAAAAGAGAGAGGCCTGTAATTTTCATCATACCTCAACTACGAGAGACGGAAAAAAAAAAAAAAAAGTAGGATTTTTAATGAATTAATTGGTAAATTCCTCTGTAAAATAAGTATTTGGTCACCTACAAACCAGCAAGATTTCTGGCTCTCACAGACCTATAACAACTTCTTTAAGAGGCTCCTCTGTCCTCCACGCGTTACCTGTATTAATGGCATCTATTATCAGTATAAAAGACACCTGTCCACAACCCGTCACACTCCAAACTCCACTATGGCCAAGAACAAAGAGCTGTCAAAGGACACCAGAAACAAAATTGTAGACCTGCACCAGGCTGGGAAGCCTGAATCTGCAATAGGTAAGCAGCTTGATGTGAAGAAATCAACTGTGGGAGCAATTATTAGAAAATGGAAGGAAAATGTCTTTCAGCATGACAATGATCCCAAACACACCGCCCGGGCAACGAAGGAGTGGTTCGTAAGAAGCATTTCAAGGTCCTGGAGTGGCCTAGCCAGTCTCCAGATCTCAACCCCATAGAAAATCTTTGGAGGGAGTTGAAAGTCCGTGTTGCCCAGCAACAGCCCCAAAACATCACTGCTCTAGAGGAGATCTGCATGGAGGAATGGGCCAAAATACCAGCAACAGTATGTGAAAACCTCGTGAAAACATTTGACCTCCGTCATTGCCAACAAAGGGTACATAAAATATTGAGATGAAATTTTGTTATTGACCAAATACTTATTTTCCACCATAAGTTGCAAATAAATTCTTTATAAATCCTACAATGTGATAGTTGAGGTATACATATGATGAAAATTACAGGCCTCTCTCATCTTTTTAAGTGGGAGAACTTGTACAATTGGTGGCTGACTAAGTTTTTTGCCCCACTGTAAATGACAAAAGCACTTATGATTACACATCACGGATCTATTTTCAAACTGCAAAGGGCTCTAAAAGCGTTCTTCTGTTTTTCGCCCTCTTACCTTTCATATCAAGTACACTGCCTGACCAAAAAAAAAATGTCGGCATTCCAAAAGGGTCAAATTTTTGAGTTGCATCAAGCAGAGAAAACACCTAAGGAGATTTTAAATTATTGTAACTGAACAATTGAAAAGAATCCTTCGACACGTTATAGAAACCTGGAAGGATAGTGCTAAACGGTCAACTTGGTGGAAGTGAAATGTGATCAGAAAAAATTATGAAACACTTAGTAGATTGGCATGGTAAGAAAATTAACAGTAAAAATCATAACCATGTTTAATACTGAAAGTAAGGGCATTTCCATACGTACACAACGTAACGAGAACTCACAGGATTGGAACTTAATAGTTGTGTGGCCATAAAAAAAATAAACACAAATCATTTTCACACATGAGCTGGGCACCACATTGTGTGCTGTAATCAAAGCTAAAGGTGGCTAAATAAAATCTTAGAGTGTGCGACTTCATTTTTGGCAGGGCAGCGTAAATAATTTTATTGCACAATAATATATCTCTTCCACGTGTTTAAAACGAACACAAAATTTCAGTGAGATGCTAAGCTGTCTGTTTTTACAAAAAGAAATTGCCAGCGTATGCACTTTGACCCGTCTGTGTGCTCAAACCGATTCTTTTGAAGCCACAACGCACTGATCACACAGCAATACAGTAGTGTTTCCATAGTAACAGGTTAATCACGGGAATTTGTAGAGCACATGCGCAGCATAAAACAGGCAGATTAAAAACGTGTAAAACTGTAGGTGCGTCAAAGTTCCTCTGGGACACGTTTATGATTTACGGGAAGGAATGTGACAATGATTTTAGGCAAAAAAAAAAAAAAGGAGACCAGTTTACACAGAATTCACTTTTTAAGTCATCTTTAGACAGACATTCTCAAACGAGACTCCAGTGTACGTGTACATACAAAAAACATGGAGACTCATTCGAATGTCTAAAAGGTTAATTTTGTGTAATAGGTCTCTTTCATTTTTTTTTTTTGCTCATTCCCATAAAATGAAGCTGGGATTTCTTCCTATTGTGGTATTGGATGGGGCTTCAACACGCCAAATAGATTTTTCCCATAATGTGACCTCAGATAAGAAAATACCCTCCCCCGGCTTGTTATCTGGTGGGTGTGGCTTTGTAATAAATCTCATTTACATAAAAGCTTAAAAGCATTGGACAAATTTAGGAGACCACTAGGATTAATATACCATAATATAGAATTTTCTTTTAATCGCTAAAATATGGAACCTTTAAATGTAAACACAGTTGTCTAGAACAGGACAGTATTTAGGACAGAGGGATTTCCTTTTTCAGAATTTAACACATACTCAAAACTGCAACATTAAAGAAAACTCAGTAATTGCAAAACATTTCAAATATATATTATATAAACCTTTGTTTTCTGCGTAAGAGTGTGCATGTATACCTGCCAATGATGGAACACACTAAGCGCAAAGGCCTGTCCCTGTGTATGCGTACGCAGATCAGTTTCAAACCCAAACGAGTCGATTGCAGGAATGAAAGCCTTGATGGTGTATAAGGGCGAACCAGGGATTGGTGCATCCTGAGTCACATGACCTCTGCAAGAAAGAGCATTGTTAACTTCATTAGGATGACGACAGCTCTTAATCACTTACTATAAAACCGAGTCATTTACTCGCAATGGAAAAGAGTGCTGTGAGTAATGTCGCTCTGTGTGTGTGTGTGACAGTCAGCAGAGTCAGCAGTAGCCTAATCTCCTTTCTCATCCACTCATTCGCGTGCGTGTTGTGTGTTACCTCCTGCGCGCCAGTACAGTGTAAACAGCAGACACACAATCAGCAGGAGCTTGAACCTCGACAAAGTAATAGGGCTCCATCAGCCTGGGTGTAGCCTGCAATCAACCAATCAGAGCAAAAACGTGGGTACTGGCATACAATCAAGAGGTACAGAGAGTTTGGGCTCATCAATTAGGATAATGGTTCGTTCGAAAGAGGGGGGGATAAAAAAAAAAAAAAAACGCTCCAATACAACTAATGGAAGCAGTGATGACTGTGCAGGAAGAATGACCGCGCAGCACAAGGAGAGAACGACCACCAAACTGCTCACCATGAGGAAGGCGGAATACACGACTCTCCTGGCGGTAGGAATGACCTGTCCGCCTCCTCTGTGTAGCGGCTCCTGAGCTATGACCGCATCCAGAATCTTAAACTTCACATTACGAATGGCTGCAGCAAAACACACAGAGTGGTACAGAGTTACCATAGCAACATCGTCTCACGTAATCCCTTAGTCCTGATTATTTTAACAAACACATGGAATATTAAATTTAAGTAATTAAGCATTTAAATTTAGGTCTGTCCAGATCTTGGATCTTAGTAAGACATTTGAAAGGCGAATGCAATATTAATGCAAATACAGTATTTTTTTATATATTATATAGAAAATAATTCATGTTATTAAACATAAAAGTCGACATAGTTCAAGTCAAATTTATAATTCATGCACTTTACTTATACTTATTATACATTTGAATAGTTATAAATGGACTGTTTAGAAAATAAATGTGAAGAATCAGTACGAAATCATTATATACGATTTTAAAATGCTAGAACTTTTGTTTGAAGCACATACAAAAGAGAAACTGATTACAGTTAAAAAACAAAAAAAACCTGACTTACGTTCATCACATAGAGGACCTTCTCTAGTTCCCCACTGGAAACCCTGAACGATGCTATCCTTCACCGAGCCAAGGAGAGCTTTGTCCACCTACAAAAATGCATATATTTAATATAAAAAATATAAAAAAGACGTGCAGGGACTGATTAGTTCTCAGCAGCCAGGTGATTTATTAATGTCTTTCTATACCATCTCTGTGTCTACACCCTGTAAATATTTTTACAAAACGGATGCTCATCACCATCATTTTAATCCTATTTACCGCTATTCACACTGCTGTGGCCCAAATCTGATTTTTTTATTTTATTTTTTCTTGCACATATGTTTTTTTTCAGCCCAAACCACATGGTGTCTGATCTTTTCAGCTCTGGTCTGGGTCACTTCCACATGCGGTCCTAAATCAGATACAGATCCAATTATTTTGTAACACGACCTCTGTCTGAACGGTTGAACATAACTTACATCAATACTCATCGCAACTTTGTGATAAGAAAGATGGAGAATGACAGTGAAGGGCAAATATTAGTCATACAATCTGGCTGAAATTTATATAAACTCATGTCATCACCTGAATATCAAATCATTAGTCTAGTGAAGCTCATGTCACGCAAGAATACCAATAAAAACAAGCAAAAACGGTTCATTAAACTTTAAGGCGTGTCGAGCAATTCAATGTCACATTCCATATTAAAAGCTGTCAGTAGGATTATTCCAACGCTGGTAACAAATGCTAACTAACAAAAATTTTATTTAGAACAGATGAAAAGGGAACAACAGTGAAAAATAATGTAGGCGTTATGGGTCTGTGCACATACAAAAATCTAATGCGGCTATAGGCAAACCTGACTGTACCAGCAAAAGAAAGCTGAAAGTTTAAAAGCAAACAAAGACAGAAAGAAACTAAAGACATACGCCAAGTAAGCTGCTGGATAAACTGCTTTTGTTTTATTATTATTATTTTTTTTTTTCTTTTTCTTTTTTAAACACATCACCAGACATATTGTTTGTGTGCGTGCGGGTCAAGTTAGAAAAATGATCTGTTTAGGCACTGCTACAATTGCGCCCCAGCAGGTAAACCACAAAGAAGCAGAACTGAACATTACCCTTAAGCAGGAAAAAAAAAGAAAGAAAATAACCAAACCTTTTCACACTTGTACCCAAAATCCCCACCATTGTCTACACACCTTATTCCAAAAGAACAAATACACCCTCCGGCTTTGAACATACCACTCTTATGTAAAGGTATGTCTAACAAAAGTTAACATTTTTCAGTTACGAACATTTCCAAAGAGTCATATTTACGTACCTCGGACGGCAGCGTGTCATCTACTAAGATGTTGGGTCCAGTGGTGTCGGGTCCGAAAGCCCAGATAGAACGGGCTGCCAGCAAATCCCAGTCGTACTTGGTCTGGAAGAATTCTCCCAACTTCTTTCTACGGACAGACAAAAGAAAGCGGAGTTGACAGATTGGAAGGCTGTGCACTAAATGGTGTGTGACAAGAGCAAGGGCTACCCAGAACTACACATGCTGGTCTCATCAACTCCAGATTGCAGCACAGCCGAGGACCATTACAACTACAGACCCACGCACACACTCCAGATGTCATGGAACCCATTGCCATGACAAACTACTGGAACTACTCGTATTAGACATCTGAATCTTTTCCCACTGGCCGGATATCCAGTACCACCAGGTCCAGTTGTCAAAAGCAACATATATTTTATATATATATATATATATATTTTTTTTTTTTTTTTTTTTTTTTTTTTAGATAATTTGATATTGGCAAAGATGATTAAATCATGCCCGCTACCATTTTTCCTTGACTTGGCTAAGACGTATGAGCTTGTGATATAAACAGCCAATCAGAGACCTTACAGTAACACTTGTTGGATTTAGCAACAGACGTACAACAAGTGTTCAAGTCAAACTGGGACTTGTGATAACTTTTGTGATCAAACAGTTAGCCACATTAAAACATTTAAACTTTTTTTAAAACATTTAAATGCAAATGTTTTAAATAAGGCTGTACGTCCGAGAACGACGATCCCGGCTGAGGTGGCTCGGAGCTCACTGCAGTTTTCCTCCTCAACATTCAGTGAGTGGAACTCATGACCTTCGACTGAAAATTGCTGTTTCAGATGTGAAGCGGGCAGTCTGATCATGGCTCTGGCGTACTGAGAAAACTTTGCATCCAAGCGCTTGGATAAGTGCATCAGTGTAGCTAGGGATTACATAGAGACGTAAAAGGAGTTTTACTCTCAAATAATGATAGTGATGATGGTGAAACTTTCCACATCTGTGTGTTTTTTTCTTTTTCAGACAGAGGATTAAAACGACGACCAGTCCATTTGTCCCTATTGCCTCTAAACGAGTTGTGGAAAAATACGCCAAATGACGTTTTAATACCAAAGCTAACACGGACATGTGCGATATCAAAAAGAAAAAGGTTTAACAAAGGCTGAGGCCGCACCTGTTCCATGTAATCTGCACAACTTCGTTCTCGATGTCTTCAGCAAGGCCTTTCTCCAAAGGTTCAGCAATCATTGTGATCTTGTTCCTGGAAAAAAATTTAAAGTGGGAGAACGGAGTTTTGTAATATATTTTACACATCACTTTTTAGTAGCCACCCGAATTATATGGTGATAAACCTTTAACAAATGCAGTTTAAAATGCTGTGGTAGAAACAATCTGTGTGCCAAAAGCTATGTGACGTACGAAAAAAATGTCTTATTCACTTCTGATGAGAAGTTTCACTAAGACATTAGATTGCTGGAAACAAGGTTGTGGTGTGATTGTGTCTAGTTTCCCCATACTTTTTATTTGGTGTTTCAGCAAAGCACTTGAGAGACGATGTTTCCACCACTGTCTCGCAAAACGTCACTACAGGATCAGCTACCTGGGTTGAGAAATTAAGGTGTACTTTTTAGTATATAGAATATTATAGTATCTCCACATCGGTACACAAAGAGAAAACCAGCAAAATGTAAATAAATAAATAAATAAATAAATAAAAAATAAAAAGTACCAGAGACCGCATTGTGCGAGAAAGAAAGCGAGGCAATACCTTGATGTCGATCTCCGAGTACATCTTTCTCAGGTCGTGCATGACACAATCGAGGTAGAGCTCACCTGTACCCAGGATAACGTGCTCTCCAGACTCCTCTACCTACACACACACACACACACACACACACACACACCAGTGTCCTGATTAATTAGTCTGTAAATCATCGAAAGCAGCACAGAATGGTTTAAAGTGCAGATAGATGAGCAGAGCACAGTGGAGTAATGGGCATTTCAGTGTACCTTTGTCGTAAGGGACGGGTAGCTCTTGTTAACTTTTCTCAGTCCATCCAACATCTTGGGCAGTTCAGAGGGATTCACAGGCTCCACAGCAATTTTGATGACAGAAGCAGTGTTGAACTTCAGTGGCCTGAAGATCTGAGCCTGAACACACAAGCGTGTAAGACGCGAAGTGATGAGTAAATCCTTACTCCTACCACTGATGAACAGACCCCATTAAGTCACACATTAGAACCAATAAATAGTAGGAAAGACATAAGCAAGTGATAAGGAACAGTTATAACGGAGATACTAACAGGACATTCTAGCACAGGGGGGTAAAAATGTTATGTGGAGGAGTTACAAGAACCGACTTCATGCCAAATATTCATTCTACTCCATTTTCACCTTTCTGCACGATCTGTTAAACTCATAATCAGGCAATACTGCCATCTAGTGACCACCTTCTCTCCAGACACCTCTTTAAAAGCGCTTCACAGATACAGTAAAGTTCAATTCTATCCTCAGGCATAATTGTTTGTCAGTCTTTGTCTGGAGACCAATTTCTCATTTTACACACACAGTGTGTGTGTCTTCTGTTTTACCTCTTCATTGCCTCGAGGCTCTGTGATGGTGGCTGTTTTCACAATGGGCTGGTCACAGCCTTCAATTAGCACCCAATTGCCAGCAGGGACCCGATTCACCTCAATCTGATACCTACGCACACACACACACACACACACACACACACACACACACACACACACACATATATAGACATACACACAAAGAGGAATCAGGGCTTCAAACAAATCTAGACCTTTTAACCACTACCGAAAGTACGGACCTGAAAGCAAAATCGTTGCCGCAGCAGGTCACCTTAAATATATTTTACCTCACAATAAATAAAAGACTTTGACACTACCTCTATAGGTGTACTATATACTCACCCATTGGCAAACAGCAAAAGATAAACATTTTGACCATCATTATATAATTAGGCTGAATGAGCGTTAAGATCACATCTTTTCTATCTTGCATGTCTGCACTCTTATGATTAATGTAATGAGTTCTTGTTCCCACTTAAGCAGTTTATAAGGCTGCACAATTAATTATATCTATAAAAAAAATAATAAATAAATAAAAAATGCAATATGGACCTGTTCAATTATTTAACTGAAAAAGCTTGCAATTTATTTCAGGCGATGTACACAGTTGGAAATGTATGTAGAGTTTGTCAATAATTTGTACAATGACTTGTTTTTATATAAAAATTTTAAATAAATATTGTCAAACATCACCATGATAAGATCTTCTGTCGATTGTTTGCTTTTAGCCTACATTAATACGTTTGAGTTAGTGCTGGGAGATTTGATCGCAGATCAATTTCACGAGAGACAAGAGAACATTTTACCTAAGTTACAATTAAGGAATGATTTTGTTTTTGCCTTAGTTCACCGACAAGGTTTGGACTGTAAACATGCTCAACTGTAAAAAAAATTTTGTTTTTTTTTCCCTAATGAAAGAGTTTGTTGTCCTCCATGTTGCAGACCAGACAGGATGCCATGTGAATACATGTGTTAGAGGTGGTAGTACAAGAACGAAAACAGAAAAGAAAAAAAAAATCTTAATAAATGTCATGAGCAAGATTACATTGATTAGTCTTCCTGAATGGCAGTTTTGATTACATTTTGACTGATTGCCCAGCCTAAATTTGAATATACAGTACAATGATATATTGAATAGTTAAATATCACGGTTTAAAATCACTTTCAAAATCTGTTTGTTTTTTTAATCAAACCTGCAACCCTAGTACAATGTAAATGTAGTACACTATATTGACAAAAGTATCTGATATTGTATCCAAATACATATACTTCAATACGGAGTGGGAATTCGTGCCCATTCATTCTGCAGAGCATTTATGAGGTCAGGCACTGACGTTGGACAAGAAGGTCTCCGCTCCACTTCAACCCAAAGGTTCTCGTGGGGTTGAGGCGGGTACATCAAGTTCTTCCACACCGAACTAATCAAACTATGCACTGGGGCGTGGTCAGATTGTAATAGAAAAGGGCCTTCCCCAAACGATCCTAGTAAAGTTGGAAGCATTGTCTAAGATGTCTTGGTATTCTGAAGCATTAAGATTGCACTTCACTCGGGATAAGGGGCCTGATTGAATTCGATTCGAATTCGATTCGAATTAACAGGTTTGGCCAAATAACTTTGTCCATATAGTGTAGTTTATGAAGAATTTGCCATAGATATGTATGAGCTTGCTGCTAGCAAGCTCATACATGATGATAAAAAAATAACACAATAAACGACAACAAATTAATGCAACAATACACACAGATACATTATTCAGACTTGTTAAAACTCTGGATTAAAATGGCTGCCAGAATGCACACTGTTTTAAGCAAGGCTCCCACATTAAAAAGGGGGTTTTACCTGGCAACAGAGATCCAGAGGCGTCCGATGGTGCAGATCTGCGAGTCCTCTTCGTCCTCCAGTGTGTAATTCTCTCCTAGAACTTTCACGGGCTGCCCCGCCTGCAGCGTTCCACTCAGAACCCGACCAAAGGCGTGGAACTGCACTCCGTCGTCTGTGCTGTACATCTTAGTGGTGTGGCACATTAACGGACCCTGAGAGGAAAAGAAAAATAAATTAGCAATGTTCATGATGGTACTGCTGTTATACAAGTATGTGCGCACACACAAAACGAAACTTGGGTACATACATCAGGGTCACACTCAGTCATAGCCTCCCCCAGGTCTGAGTCCAGCCCGCCGGTGTAGCTATGCTCGATCTTGGCTCTGGCGCCCCCTTGAGGAGACGGGATATGCTGCACGCACATGTCCACCAAACCGGTGAACTCTCCGAAGAAGCGGTTGCAGACGAGCCGCAATAGAGGACGGATGTTGAGTTTGAGCTCCTCTTTGGTCAGGTGGATGCCCAGTTCATCCAGTACCCGTGGCAGTGAAGTATCCACATCCCCGACCACCTGCAGTGAGGTTTGAGAAATTCAGATGTTTAACTTCTAAAAATAAAACCGTTCACAACATGTGCATAAGTGATTGGAGTTTAACCTGCGAGAGGATCTTGTAGAGCGGCTCCAGGACGAACTCGACAAAGCTGCGCTGAGAGTTACTGTTGGGGGCTTTTTTAGTGAACTTCCTCCTGATTGACAAACAGCACAACCAATCACATTCAGAGGAGGGGAAGAAAAAAAAAACAAAAATTTAAAACAGCAGTTACAGAGATGCTCACGTCTTGGGATTGAAGTAGATGTCTCCCCAGAGTCTCTTTGCAAACTCGTTGTAGTTTATGTCACCTGGAAGAAGAAGAAAAAAAAAATTATATATATATA
>JAQMYL010000008.1:7602613-7615626 GCA_030014365.1 Clarias pachynema | reverse complement strand
GTTGTAAAAATAGATACAGTGGTGCGGGGCGGGCTGGGGCGGGCCAAATAATTTCATAAAAGCGGGACCCGCGGGTTAGAAAAATACCCGACCCGCGCATCACTATTTCACACCTATTCCTACCTTCATGCGGATTTTCCTACTGTACATCAGCCCTTCCCCAAGTGATGTATTCCTCCTAGACAACTGTAGTGCTACTATCTAATAATTATTTAAAGATAAAACCTAAAAAATATAAAAAAAACTTTTAAAGCAATTGTGTGTGTGTGTGTGTGTGTGTGTGTGTGTGTGTGTGTGTGTGTGTGTGTGTGTGTGTGTGTGTGTGTAAGAAAGGACTGAATGGTTTTACCTCCAGCTGAATAACATCTTTGCCTTGAGAAAATTCTGCTTGTTCGACTCCTCCATTCACACTGGACTGCATTAGCACAAGTTCAGATACCAAACGCTTATTCAGTTCCTAGAAGACAGAATCACACACGCACTCAGAATTACCCAAAAACAATAGACATGGTGGTGCTTTCAGTGTTGCTTCAGAGAATCACCAAAACTGAACCACCCAAATTACACTGCCAGGCCAAAAAAAAAAAACTTAGAAGGGTGGCACCAAGCAACTAAACCAACCAAGGAGATGTTTGAAATTACTTAATTTGGATTACAATCAGTCCAACAAATTAAATTCAACCTGGGGAAAAAAAATGTAGAACCTTGAACCTGCAGAAGAAATGTAGTCGAGAAAAAAATGACTGGAGGTCACTTAAATGCTTGAAGTTGCATTTTGCATTTAGAAAAAAAAAAAAAGAAAAAAAAAAGGTTTGATTTATGCAATGCAAAAAGGTCAAGTCAGTCCAAAGTGATTCCATTCCAGAGCTATGGGTGTGTCAGGATAAGAAGGGAAGCACATGTCCACTGTACAACCCTCTGGAGGCAGTGTTATGACCTGGGGTGGCTTAAGTTGTTCAGGTCTAGACTCAGCAATGTTATGTGGCACTAAAATGAAGTCAGCTGAATGTACTGAACGACACCGGTCACTGGCATCTAGCCTTGAAATGGACTACGGAAGACAAGCAGCTTTCCAGAGAACATGAACTGTGAATGTTTTCTTTTGGTTAAGTTACCCGATTGCGTGTATGGACTTCCTGATTTTCTCTCTCTACAGAGCACAGGGCTTGTCTTTCAGTCTCTATGGTTCGACTCAGGTGTGCATTCTCCAAGCATTTCTGGGAGTATTGCTCAGACAACGCTTCCAGCTCCCTGTGTAGTGAATCCAGCTCTTCTCTGAAAAAAAAAAAAAAAACACACACACAAATGATTGGCAAGATTCAAAAGTTTCCAGACATTTCCATGACAAAATAACATAGTTGAGCTTTCAAAAATATATATAGAGAAATTCTTCTTTAGAATTGTTTGCACACGCACTTACTTAAACTGGGCATGCAGTTTATTGACGTCTGTGCTGCCTCCATTCTGCTGAGCTTTTTCACATTTCTCCAGCTCCTCTTTATGAGCTTTACGCATGGCCTCAATAGCTGCACATGCACACAATAAAACAATATTTCACATAATACACAGATCTGAATGTTGCATGCACGATTGCATGTAGTTCCATTACAAAGTATTGACCGATCCCTTAAGCAAAATGGTGCTTTCTGGGAGGACACACTTACAATTATGAAGGTAGTTAACCCTGACCCCTTGAATTTTGGCACAGAACCTAAGCTTTTCATAATAGACATTATGCAATTGGTCTCAAACCTGCAATTGTGGCATTAGTTTCTTCCTGGAGTACTCGCTCTTTCTCTTCCAGAAGCTGTTCCACCTCTATCTGGTGTCGTCGCTGCATTTCCTCAATCACTCTCTGATGACTTTGTTCCATGCTGCTGAAGCCGAGTTCACATGTAACCTAACACACAAGCACAGATTTATATACACACACAGAATTAAGGAAACTAGTCACATTAACAACTCCTTTGATCCAACATGAAGCATTAGAGAAACAAATCTAGATTCCATGTCAGAAAAGTGTAGCAAGTACTTCTACAAATAAGTACCTTCAGTGTCTCCAGTTCCTGTTCATATGCCTTTCTCAAAGTGTTTGCATCTCCTCTGCTAATCTCTTCTTCCAATTGTCTAATCTGCATCACTAGCTCACTGATTCTTTCCTTCATAGCAGTCACAGAAAGTTTGCCATCTCCATCACTGGATTCTGTTTGGGCCATAGTCTGGGACTGTGTGTAGTATCCATGGAGACGAGTCATCTCTTCTTCATGGATTTGCTGAAGCTCCTTGAGCTTTTTCTTACACTCCGCTTCCAGATGCTGCACTTCTTGTCCCTTTATCTGGGCATCTGTCTCTGCCGAGATACGCGCCAGCTTGGCCACCTCCAAAACTACAAGATTTTCACGCAGCTTTTCTTCATAGTGCTCTGCCTGTTCCTGTAGGAGGGTTTCCAGTCTGTGGCACTGGCACACAGCCTGCTCCCGCTGATTTTGCAGGAGACGCACTTGTTGCTGCAGACTCACGTGTAGTCGGCTTGCCATGTATGCCAGACTGGCCTGGAGCACCACGGTCTGCAGGAGGGCTGGAGAAATCTTAGACAGTGCACCTGCATCTTCTTCCGAAGGATGGAGCTGCTTGGAGAGGGCCTGGAGGGAACGGGCTTGTGTCCGTAGAGCTACCACTAGACGGTCTTTGTCCATGTCTTCTGGGTAATATCCCAGATTTTCACATTGTGTCTGTTCCTTACAACCATCAGACACTTGGAGTCCTGTTTTTAAACTGTTTTCTTCTGTAGTATCAAGTGATCCATCCTCAGACCCCAGATAGAATGGGACATTAAAATTCTGTGACCCATGCTCTTGCTCTCTGTTGTGAAAGTGGTTTGTGTATGTGAGGTATGCTAGTTCAGCTTTCATACATATGCTAAAAATCTCAAGCTCATCCAGTATGCAATCTGCCTCACCTATCTCACGATGGCATGAGAACAACTGAGAGTAATCTCTTGAGACTGGCACCTCAAGCTTCCAATCATAAGTCTCTCTGAAAGTCTTGGTGTGGGATTGCAACTCGGAAAGTTTGCTAGGATGCTCAAGTGCCGAAGCCATCTTCTGGATGACCAGTGACTCTAGAGACAGCAGCCTGCTAATTATCGCTTGAGATATCGGCTTTTCTGGACTCGCCCCTTCTTCTTGCAAGGCTTCCTGGAGATCTAGGGTATGGGATATCTGCACACTCCGTTGGTCTTCAACATTAATCTGATCAGCAAGTTTTTGCTGCTGTTGTTTTAGGTGCATAGTGATCTCTTGAAGTCTCTCCTCTGTGTCACACAATTTGTTCTCCAATACTTGTATCACAGAGATTACTTGTTCTGATTCATCTCCTTGCGAAACTGGTTGATGATTTGGAGAAACAAACCCGCTATTCTTGACCTTCCCTCCGATGTTTGACCTCTCCTGGAGATGGTGCTTTTCATCTTTCGGCCACAAGTGTTCAGTCATTTCCAGGTTTACACCTGAGCAACCCATTTTAATAAACACTTCTTGCAGTTCCCGCTCCTTTTTATTAAGCTCTTCTTGTTGCTGATCCATCTGGATTCTAAAATGCTCTTCATGTACCCTCTCGCAATTTTGCAATGTGCCACGCACAAACTCCAACTCTTCGCATACTTGCTCGTAGTTATGCTCCATATCATAGTACAGCGTCTCCTCGTTCTGAAGCCGTATCTGCAACCTGCTCAACTCACTGTCCGATTCATCTAGCTGGTTCTGTAATTCTTGGCACTTTCTCTCCAGCTGCTCCACAATGGTCCCTGTGGGCACCTTTTGCAGCATCATTTCAGTTTGCATAAGACGCTCCTCCAGCTCCTTCCCACGCTTCTCAGCATGCTCCAGACTATCGCCGAGACTCCTCCTCTCCCTTTCTTGACTCTCTTCCAGGAGACGCAAGTGTCGCTCTAGGCGAACATCTTTAAGAGCCTGGGCCTCCTCGGTAGCCTTCAGATGTCCTGAAACTTCTTCCAAACAACTTCGCAATTCCTCCAGTACGATCTCTCGTTCCTTTAGGGTGGTTTCGGTTTTCTGTAGTTTTGACTCCATTTCATGTAGACTGTTCAGCGTGTCATTCAATTCAGTCTTTAGGCGGGCCTCAGAGAGTTTATACTCCCTCACCTCTCTCTCACTTGTCTCATACATGGCCTTCAGTTCCCTACGAAGTGTTTGAAACTCCAGCTCCCACTGCCACTCCGTTTGCACAGACAGGGAGGAGAACGTGACTGGTGATGCCGTGGTGTCAAGATTAGTCTGAAACAGACCAATAAATCTATTTCATTAAGCAGCAACAGAGATGGAAAATATTAGCATACATACTGTATAAAGTAGTTCTCTGAAAAATATACTTGGATGCATCATGATATTTAGGTCTGTTAATGTAAAAGGTTAGATTTAAGCATTTCGGCAGCACAGTGGCTTAATGGTTAGCACTGTCGCCTTACACCTGCAGGGTCCGGGTTCAATTCCCACCTCAGGTCTGTGTGCATGAAGTTTGCATGTTCTTCCCATGCTTGGTGGGTTTCCTCCGAGTACTCCGGTTTCCTCCCACAGTCCAAAGACATGCAGATTAGGCTAATTGGCATTCCTGAATTTCCCGTAGTGCGTAAATGTGTGTGCGCCCCCCGATAGATTGGCACCCTTTGCAGGGTGTGCCCCGCCTTGTGCCCTAAGACTCCTGGGATAGAACTACTAAAGAACCCTTTTTAAAGAGTGTAGGGACAAAAATAGAACTGAACCTTAATTGAACTTTGTTTACTTTTTCCATGTGGTTTTCTTTTTTTCCAGCATTTTGATGGTGTCTATAATCGTTTCAGAAATTAAAACAAGAACAATCAATTACAATTTTAAACATCATATTGCTTCATTGTCCAACCCCACATAGACAATCCTGTAAGCTAAATAATCAAAAATTATTTCTAAAAGTTTAGACAAGGTTATTTATTAAATTTAATGAGTAACATGATTTGTTATACTGACCCATGATGCAAATGATACCCCTTCTCTTACCATGAGAGTATGATGCACATACCTTCTCTTTCATCTGTGCATTAGAAACGTCTTTAAAGACATCCACACCATCAACTTCTCCACTCCTCCCATCATTTGGTTTACTGGCGACAATACTGGATCTGACAATGAGCGGCGACGTGTCTATAGGATTTGTAACGTGCGGATCCTGGCCAGTCTCACTGTTCACCTCTGCGATGAAGTTTGCAGGGTCTTCAGGAGACGATGCAGGTGCGGGGGGCACGAAGTCATCACAGACCAACTCTGATTCTATTCCTGCCTGCCTGCTGAGCATCTCTCTTTTCTTCTGCATGTGACTGTACTCAGCCCAGTCAAAGGTTTTGTAACGCCCCTCTCTGCGTCGTTCACCGACACTGCTCCGTTTCTCCTCTTCTAAACATGAGGAGTTCGGCGGAAAGGAGCATCTACTTTCAGAAACCATGCCCACTGGCACCTTTTGAGGAAGAGAGCTGAGAAAGAATGAATGAGCAGGGAGTTGAAAACTAAAATATCATCTATATCTTTCTTCTAACCAGCATGGAAACCCTAAATGTATGGGAAATGACTTTACCATGTGACATCAGGAGCAACAGATGTCTGAACATTCTTCATAACTGCCTGAATCCAGTTCCGGCGAATCCCGGATGTCATTGCACAGAGTGTAAAAACGCCATCTTCAGTCTGAAAGATATTCATAGACATGATCAAATTAAATATATTAGTTGTACACTAGCAACTTGACAGTAAAATTTAAAATCTGTGATTGCAGACCTGATAACCCTAAAGATGAATGTCTCGTCCTGCCTTTCAAAATGCAGTGAATCATTTGAAATATATTGAAAAATAAATAAGTAAATTAATAACCATAATATGAAGGCTTGAAAAAAAATAATGCAAAAGCAGGCATAACTTTTTTTTTTTTACCAAATAGTGGGAGACCATCAACTGTGACAAAGGGGATTTTCAAAAATGATTAAAAGAGGTGGGTTCACAAGGTGCAAATACATCGCTTGTGATGGGGACTATGTTGAGTAGTACCTTTGTACTAATACTGTTTAATTTTGATACAGCCCTAATAATAATAATAATAATAATAATAAATTTTATTAGTAGTAGTTTTAACAACAAGATATTGAAAAATAATCCTGAAAAATATCTGAACAAATCTGCTCACTGACCAGGGCCAGTGTGTAAAATTTAATAAGTGTACTTTCTTGGTGTTAAATATACATGTATCTAATATTAACCATGTTAAAAAACAATAAGAAATTTAAGTTCACACCAACTTAATTCATAAAACATTCTTCGTTTGTAGTGCAATGACAAAAAGTGAGGCCACTAGTGCTTTCAAGTTCTGGCAAAAATATAAATAATGCAATAATATTTTGTTGTGTTTTTGAAAAATAAATGTACTATTAACTCCAATGTTAAAATGTAGAGCTTCTAACTCAAAGGTTTGCAGGTCTGAGGTGCATCCTCTGGAAGCTGCTATAGTGCTAGGAGAGGCGTTCGACTCAAACCAGGACTTTTGATTGTGCAGCGTCAAAGCAGAGTTATGAGAGAAAAGGAAATTACCTTTATTTCTCCATATAATACCCTGCTGCACTAATGCACTTATCCCAACATTTTACTAGTGCTTGAATGCCATAAGTGTAGAAAGTTCTCTCACCACACCAGAGCTATGATTGGACTACTTGCTTAATATCTGAAACACTGGCCTCCCAGGAATTCCATTAACAGTGCAAACATTGAAAAAAATGAATTGGAGTGAGTCAGGAAGATACGTGGCATGAGCCAACTCCCAGCCAAGTTCGCGTAATGTGCTAGTGGTGCTCACAGACAGATCCACAAGTCTCTTCCACAAGTTGTCGTCAAGGTATCCGTTGATTTTCAATGATCAGGCATTCCACTTGTTGAATGTGGAAGGGAAAAACTGCAGTGTGCTCAAAGGCACCTTGGCTGGGATAGTCATGTGTTGCCTTCTTTTAAACCTTTGTACCATTCAAATGTTTTACTGCAGCTAAGAGTCTCATCACCGTGATTCCTGAAGGATTCATGCATAAAGCCTTCTGAAAAATCTATCACAAATCCCGGTTTGACTTGAACACCCATCATATGATGTCTTTAACAACAAATATATTGTATTAAATAGAAAAGAACAAACAATCTGACATGCTTAATACAAAAGTACTCGAATAGAAAGATTTCCATATGCAAAAGATGAGTATTTACGTGAATTCGAAAGCCATAGTTTCTCTGCACAGGAAAGTCTGTGATGTCATAACATGTGGACAGGTTGATCTCACCATCTAGATCCGCTGCCTGCAATTTAAAAAAAAAATAAAAAATTGATCTCTAAGCACTAGTGGATGCCACATCATCTGGAGAAGCCTTTATTCCATCAAATGCAAACATACCTCTTCAGCAACTGTATCCCTGTAGAATCTTAAACTTTGGTTAGTAAGAACAAACCAGTGCTTCTTCCACTGAAATAAGAAAAATAAACACCACATTTGAGCATTTTAAACTGAGAGAAAATTCTCAAACATTTCAATTACTGTACCTTTCCATCTTCTTCCAGTCTCATCATCCATCCCTTCTTAAAATTTAACAGGTCAGGCTGAGAGAAGGACAGAAAACCATCACAGGCATACTGTTACAACATTTGGTTGTTCATCTAGACCACCAGTGCAGTGTTTTGTTGGCTGTACCCACCGTGGAAGTGTGTTCAGCCAAATTCCGCTCCAGCGATTTGGAGCGTCGGCAGGTGGAAGCAGAAACACCAGATGCACCGCGATCACAAGCAAACGCCTGCAGAAATGGAAACCCACCAGAATTCAGAATTAACCTCCTCTGAAGCTCCACCATATCCTGACCAGCATCTCAAACAAGATACCTGCGTCGTGCTGTGATTCGCCTTCTCGTCTTCATCATATTCTGAAGCAGAGCAGGTAGATATTGATAAAGAGGAATACGGCTCGCTGGTCGACGTGTACATCCCATTCTCCTGTTCAAACTGATGAATCACCTGTGATCGCCTGAAACACACATGGACATATTGTATAGAGGTATCACATGGACATATTGTATATAGGAGGAGTTAGAGAGTGACAAGTCAAGTTATCATGAAGCAGGTTGTGGATTGCTCAACCTCAATCGTTCATAAGGTGCTTTTTTTTCTTTTCTTTTATCCACATAACTTTGCTGACTCTACACTTTTTGTGTAGAGTTGTGACCACCACATTGTACAGGTCTATTCATTTGTAAGGAATTACTCTTATATAATTTGTAGTCTGGACTACATCTGTGCCATTAGGGAAGAAAAACTCCATAGACCTGATCATTCAGTACATTCAGATCATCAGCTGACTTCATTTTATCGCCACATAACGTTGCTGAGCCTAGACCTGACCAGCTGAAGCAACCCCAGATGATAACACTCCATCCAGAGGCTTGTACTGTGGCAACTATGCATGATGGGTGCATCACTTAATTTGCTTCCTTTCTTACCTTGTTATAAATTGTCTGATTAGTCTTACTACAAAGTGGTTTTCTTAAGGCCACACAGCTGTTTAATCCCAATCCTATGAGTTTTCTTCACAATGTGTGTGAATGTAAATGCTCTTATAGTACCTTCAATACTCAACATAGCTATGGTTGTTACTCTTGATTTTTGAATGAAGTGATCTCCATTCATGATTTTTATTTTTATTTTTACCCCATTTCTTCCACAAAGTTGACAGTTCAGCACTAACATTCCAGGATTCAAATATACTTAATTATTTTCTTTGCTTGTAGTCCAGTAATTTGACCCATCTGAAATGGTGACTTTTTTTTTTTTTTTTTTTGCCAGGCATGGTCATTTCTGGCTGGAAAGTTTATATTAATGTATTACTGGAACATGTTATTGTATCCAAAACAAAAATTTTATAGTGAAACAGATTTAAAAAAAAAAAAAAAAAAAAAAAAAGTGTAATTGTTATGGTGATTTTGTATTTATTTAGTATAAATGCATATGCAAAGCAACTCCAGTGCCAGTGATTTGCAAACCTACTGTATGTACTGCATTGAGGTTTCTACAATGGAAAAGTCTTCAGAGGACTTTGTGATTTGTTAGTATCTCAACATTGTTCTGTGGATGTTTGGTAAAATCAAGCCCAACTAGGTTTACTCATAGAATGAATAAAAAGCGCAATGTCATTCTTTAATACCCAAGTCAGCCACAACACTAAACTGATTGAAAGGTGATGTGGCAAGCATAGTGTTGTTACAATGGCACCTGTCAAGAAGTGGGATCAACTGTATCAGTCAGCAAGCGAACAGCCAGTTCTCAAAATGTACATGTTGAAAGCAAGAAAAATGTACAAGCATAAAGCTGACATGGACCAAACTGTAAATCTAAATGACTTTTCTATCAGTAAACGAGTGGTGACTACTTCTTACCTGCGCTGCTTTCCAAACAGACGGTACACCTCCTCTCTTCCGGGGCTGTGTGTCCTGTTCGTTTCACTTCTTCCACGTCTGAGCAAGTGGGATCCTGATGCATGAACCTGCTGCTGTCCCTTCTCTTCCATTACACCAGTTATCTTTCCCTCTCTAAAGCCTGATCACACCTTCCAACCCACCATTAGCTGATCCCAGAGAGACGACTCCGGATAGCACAGAAGTTGAGAAGTGAAGCCCATGAAAAAGTAAAAGTAGTGGCAGCAGTGCCGAGATGTTCACACCTGTAGTCCCGGTCGGGGCCGGCCTGCGTTTCCTCAGCATCAGATCTCGTTTTCTCCAGAGAAGAATATCCACTCTCTATGCTTTCACGGCTCTTCCCTGTTGGGGGGGGGAGGGGAGGGGGTGAAAGAGGCAAATGGGAAATTAGTTCAGGCGTTCAAGCCTATGTGCACATTTTCCTGGCAAATCAGCAGGCAGGGCTGGCCGAACCATCCTGCAAATACGAAGACAAATGGATGGCGACGGCACACTTGCAGTACGCATCAGCATGTTTACAACAAAGAAAAGGATTTGGATTGAACTGATAATGGACTCTAAATAGCACAATTTTTCTTTCTAAGACAGGTCATTAGAAGGTTTCCCATTGCATGTGGATGAGACTGCACAGAGGCATTAATTAACATTCACTAAAGTACATGTAGAAAAAAAAAAATTATAAAGAAACCCACATGGCCATCGCATTTCTGTTTTTGCTCTTACCGTTTGTGATGAAGCGACAAGGTAACTGACCGAGTGTAGAAAAGAGGTCAGAACTGGTAGAGGAGATACTAAAAAGATCATGGCCTTTTCTGCTGCTGGAGTTGACTCCGCCTTTCCTGCTGTGCTCCTCGCAGTCCTCTTGAAGCCCCACCCGTGGAGAAGAGACGCGTGCACCACCAACCTCCACACTCCCAATATCACTGCTACTTTTATCTTTACTACGGTTCCGGCCAACACTACTATCATCAGCACCGATCCTGGGGTGCAGATATCCAATACTGCTACTGGTTTCAGGGCTTCTTTCCTTGGTGTCGTTTCGGCCACCAGTACTGCAGCTGGTGTTCAGCACATGGGTTCCGTGAGATGACGGGTTTCTTTCAGGAACGGCGTGCTTCTTTACAGAATGCTGGGAACGTACAGAGAACACCACAAATTCCCTAAATACACAGTAGTCATAAACCTCTTAATAAGCCTGGTGAGATCATTTAAATTAATTACATCAGTGTTTGATTAACCAGGATTTCTCTGTACACACAAGCTGCTGCACATAAATAACTGCACATCAGCCAGACAAACTGCAGCCCTCCGCACTACCCTCCACACACACACACACACACAAAATAGCCTGCTGTCAGCAACCAGAGGCAGAAGACTGAGAAAGAGGTGTAAATCAAGTAGACAGAGATATGTGCACAGCAGTTAAAGGCAAAATTAAACTGTAGTAGTGAGACTTGTAGGTAAATATTTAAAGGAACCACAAGCTAGAACTACTTCACTGCTTAAAACAGCCAGGATTTCAAGGGTTTTCTTTATTATTATTATTATTCACATCTTTTTTCCTGCTGCATACAGTAAAACTTGTAGCCGATTCCAATTGAACCCTAAAACATAAAAAAAAAAAATAATAAATAATAATAATAATAATGTCATTCAACGGGGTCAAAAATGTAAATGGGAAGAGGTTTGTTTCCATTAATTGCGAAATCTAATTGACTCACTCATATTTCCCAGAAATTCTTTACTCAAAAATAGCTAAAATAGCATGTAAATGTGACATTCGGTAAATAATAAATAATCCATTTTACAACATAGCTAAATCATGCTAAAAACACAACAAATCGAGCCCTGGCTTCATGCTCTAGGATTCTAGAGAAGATGAAATTCTTATACCTACTCATGAAATGAGTAGAAATGTAGTTTTCAAATGTAGTTTTCAAAGTATTCTTTGCTTTCTTTACTTCTTTGGAAAATTTCATTTAAAAAAAAAAAAAAAAAAAAAAAAAAAAAGATTGCAAACCTATGAACCGGCATAAATGAGAGAAAATTTCACAGGAAATATCAGTACATATTAAGCCTAGACACAGTTACTGTACACTAGCAAATTAATCCTCATTAACGGCAATTACAATGGAACCTTGGTCAGCCTCTGTTTCGAAAGACGAGCGAAAAATTTTAACTCAGTAAATGAGCAAGGTCTGGAAATACGAGCAGTATTGTGGGTAATCGCTCGTGTAGTCAACATGCACGCGCACATTTACTGACGTGACACACATGCACATATGCAAAAACACTGACACACATGCATGTAAAGCATTTTTTTTTTTTGTGTTTGTACAAAAACTTTGTATTAATTTATTATTTTTTTTATATGTTTGGGTTGTGGAGCGGGAGTTTCCATGTTTTCTTTTGGGAAAATTTGCTTTAATATACAAGTGTTTTGATGTACACGCACGCTTCTAGAACAAATTATGCTTGAAATCCAAAATTTAACTGTAATATATATTAAAAAATTTTTAAAGTGATGTTAAGGTGTTTGCCAGATAGCGACATTTAATAATGTGCTAAACTGCACTAGAAAAATGTTTGAAATCATAACACGGAAGGAGAGATTCCCTAACCTCATCTATGCTTGTTTATAGATTTGCAATCTGAAAAACCAAGAATACTTCCAAAAAAAATAAAAATTAAAACCATCCAATTCATGTGATTTTAGAAATTGGCCAACAATGACTCTTACTGAATGGACCTAAATATATTCTCATGCATCTTGCAAAAAAATAATAATAATAATGTTTACATCAGTGTTTGGATTTTTTAAAAGATACAGTATAGACAACAATAAAAACTGTTTAAAAATGTATCCAACTTATCATACCCAATTTGAAGATTTTTGAGTATACATATTTTTGGCAGTTAAAAACTAGATAATAAATACGATGCACACGTAAAAGTAAAATGTTTGGTTTGAAATGACAATGACTTGTGGCTCATCTTTGCAGAGTCTGTTATTGTTTGCTCGTCTCACTTTCTTTTCAACTCAATTATTATAATGAACTCTACTCATGTGGCCAAGTATGCATTTCATAAATGTTCAGAAAGGTTAGGAAAAACTTGCCTGATAAAATCTCCAGTTACAAACATTTTTGAAAATTATTTACTGAATTTATATTGATGGGATTTGTCAAGATATATAGATTTAGTTGAACAAAAATTATGAATTAATTGTTTAAAGATTCAGCCATTCAAATGATTATACATTTATTGTGATTCCAATATTCTGCGCCGCCACACCATCTCTGCTTATTAGTACATGATATCTACTAAACTTGATCAATGACATCAAAGTTGAAGACATTCAGGAATGGAATAATACTCAGTGGTCATCATATGAGAATCTTATAAGGACACACACACACACACACACACACACACACACACACACACACACACACACACACACACACACACACACACACA
>JAQMYL010000008.1:7575174-7593958 GCA_030014365.1 Clarias pachynema | reverse complement strand
TTCTTAATTTTAGCTAAAGCAGCATTTCTATTGAATCAGACTATACGGGCCAGCCTTCAATCACCATGTGCATCAGTGAACAAAAAGTGATCCAAGGATGGAAAATCGTTGTACTGGCAACAGGGTCATGGGTGATGACTGCAGCCTGGGAACATCACATTCAGTTGTTCAGTTTCAATATCTCATTACAATGGCAGATGAAAGTGGGTGGAATATATTAAAGTGAACCATGCAGAAAGAATGGGCAAGCATAAGGATTTGAAATACGCTAACAAGGGCCAAATTGTGATGGCTAGATGACTGGGTCAGAGCCAATTCCAAAACTACATGTCTTGAGTCTGCAGTGGTCAGGACCTACCAAAAGTAATCCAAGGTAGGAATAATAGGAAATAGGAAAACCAGTGAACTACCGACCGGGTGATGGGTGGCCAAGACTTACTGATGCACATGGGGAGCGAAGGCTGGCCCATTTAGTCCAATCCAACTGAAGCGTAAAATTTATGAAAACATTTATGCTGGTTGTGACAGAAAGGTGTCAAAACACACAGTGCATCACTGTGCAAAAGCGGACCTACACAATATTAGACAGGTGGTCATAATGTTATGGCTGATCGGTGTATAAGTGAAAGGTACAGTATAAGAGCGTCTGCTACTTTATTAACATTGTGGCAAAAGGTTTTGAGTAACTTGAATGGGGTTAGTGTGTGTGTACCTGAAGATTTTCTCCATGCAGTACTGAAAGCTCGCTGCTGTTTCGGGCCACAAAGTCATAACTGCAGCAGTAAAGGCCAGGAAGTGGAATTTCCTCACTGCACAACAAACATACACAGATGTACGAACTACTGTATTATCGTCTATCCCATGTCAAATTATACAGGTTTACAGGTTACTGTGTGGAATGTTAGTCAGTATAATGTGGTCTGTTTTTTTTTTATTTTTTTCCTTTTCAAAATGGCGGACAAATTGTACTATTCAAGCTACTGTCCACAATATATCCAAGTCCACAATATACAGTATCAACAGTTTTAAGTTTGTTAAAACTCCCCCAGAGTACTTAAGATGTAGAAAAAGATCATGTTTATTTTGTAGTTTGGGTTCTTTTAAATGTTGCTGGAGAAACTATCATACACTGTCTGTGTAAATAAGCTAATGTTTGCTAGCTTTTAGCATATATAGCTTGCTATTTCTTCCCCCCCAGAATAGTTATCAAATTATTTCATATAATTTTTATATTTTTTTCCTCAAAGGCTCTTTAATATTTTACTGATATTGTGTTCACCAAATGATATACACAAGACAATGTTATGTTAGGAAGCTAACTTCGAAGCTAATCACACATCTTTCCCCAAACAAATTCAAAAGTGGTTCCTGCCTGCCATAAGGACTTCCTCTGTTGTGTATATGTATTACTTTGGTTTAACCAATAAAAGGTCAAATTTTGGAGGTCAGTGAAAATGTGAAAAGCCACATAATAGCATTTTAAGGTAAATTTGTTAACTCTGAAGTTAACTGACAGGTGGTTAATGTACATAATGCTCTGTTTACTAAACAATCACTGTCACCTTCTGCCTACTGTTACTAGCAATATTATGTAGTACACAGAATGTGTTGTTGGAATCTGTATAACTAAAAGTAAGTTTTTGTCTGTACATTGGTCAAAACCTGCTCTTTCAATTATATATTTATGTTTCATACATTGGAGGACCCAGAATCAGTCTCAGAAAATGTTCTGTTTGTATGTCTATCTCTATGTCTTTCCAGCCAGATTTTGTCACAGATCACACAAAACTGTCTGGACAGAATTTAATGGAACTTTGGCAATACTTTGGTCCTATACTGATGTTAAACCTACGCCATTAATGAAATCAAAAATGTTGAGTAGAAGTAAAGTTATGAGAAAGCCTGAGGCTCATTAACGGTGATCATCGACCAGCCTTGTCCAATCATCGCCCTTTTGCAGAAGGGGAGGCCACCTACCTAGTGAGGCTACGGAATGAGTTAGGAGCAACAAAAGATTTAGGCGCACATCCATCACTGGCGCATGACATTGCCCCTCCCTCAGCTCTCACCTCAGCCTTATTAGGGACTCCACCCAAGGCCCATGCTGGGTACCCCCATGCCGCATTCGTCAACACTGTACGGACCTTGGGTTGAGTCCATGCACACCACACAGACCCGAGGTGGGAATTGAACCCGGACCCTGGGGGTGCAATGTGACAGTGCTACCCACTAAACCACCACAACATACTGCATATGAAATTAATCAGCAGAACAAAAGCTATCAATTGCTAAGTTACTCTTTTATCTGTGTGGAAAAAGCATCAGCTAATCCGATGGGTAATAAGGTAATCATCAGGGAATCTTTCTGTTATTTTTTGCTCAGAAATACACCTCAAACGTAATTATCGATGAAAACGTGTACTGTAGTACCCTAATGTTGGACAATGTTGTGACTGATGTTGTGTTATTCGCAATGTGACCTGTAATTGCAAAAGGTCTATAGCTACATATGTTACTATAATTTGGTATAAATAAATGGGGTTAAAAAGTGAGGAAACGGGCATCTTACTTGAACCAAAACAGGTTTAAATGTGTGTGTAAAGCCGCACAATAGTCAGCATTTACCTTTCATCTGTGAGCTGGAGAGGTGATGAGGGCTGGCTGTATGCTGACTGTAATGAACGACAGAATGTAATTGAAAATGTGTTTTTTAATGTGAAAATTTAAAGTTTAAGTGTCTGTGTGTGTAAGTGTGCAGGTGAAACCTGTTGTCGTTCCAGCAGGGCCTCTTTTTTGTTTGGTGAGTCGATTTGATCTTCAAAAAAATGCCCGTTGGCATTAGGCTTCCAACCATCCAGAAAAACTGGAGTATACGGGGATGCTGATTTGGCATGCTGTGAACTGACACACAACACATTTTTACTCTACATTAGCCTGACTACTATGATAGTTTGCATAACATACAATAGCACAGCCAGACACTTAGACATAATGTAGAACAGTCATAGTTTTAATCAGGTTGAGCAGGCTGGGTGTGACATGCTTATATTTGTTGTTCGACAAAATGATCATTCTGTATTTGCCTATGTTGCTTCAGGCGTCAGAATGTGTTCATCACCAAAAGCGACTAATATTTTATTTTGACATTTAACAGCCTACAATCCATACAGAATATATTGACTGCCATGCAGCAAGCAAGTTAGAAATTATAACGTCAACATTAGCTAAAACTGAAATTGTTATAAAACCATTAATAGGTTGATATTATATAAATAATCTACAAAAGAGCTAAAAACTGAACCATCCAAATAAAGGAAAAGGAAAAAGGACATGATAATAGTTTATAGGTTAGAGGTTGTGAAGTGTCAGAACCAGCAAATTATTATATCTTAATCTGAAAACTTTATAAATATTCTAGCAGAATGGATCAGCATATTTAAGTAATATCACACAAGATGGAGTGCTGTTGTACTGAATCTTAGCACGGCTGTGATGTGGCTGTAGATACTACAGTACATTATCACCTGTGATGATATTAAGTACAACAGCATGACCTCAAGTGTGATATTGCTTTTATACTACAGTTCAACAAACGGCATTTATTATAAACAGATTGTGATTTTTTTTTTTACTCCGCCAACACGTATCCTTCTGCAAATGGCGGAAATAACGTCAAGCTGGCAACCAGCAGTTAGCAATCAGCAGTGATAGTGTAATAAGCCAGGATTAATGTTGTTTTAACTCCTTTCCAGTACTATGTAAACAAAAGGTGAGGAGAATAAACCTTAGGTGGTGGACAGTCCGGTTTATTTACTTACTGCAATTTAGAATAGTATCAACCAAATGTTCTGGGGTTGAATCTTAAGTGTATAAAATGAAAAGCTAGTGCACTTGTTCAGGTATTAATGATAATTAGAATACCTTTGAAGTAGAGTGATACACATAGTTCCAACATCCCAGTGCTGTTGTGCTCTATATCAGTGCTCATGAAATCCGCCATGAAATTGTTTAACCTAAACTAACCTTTTTTTTTAAAAGAAATTATAAAATCCCCCAAAGGTCATTGTTTGTTGAATGCAACCCATCTTGAGGCTTCTGAGTGATTCACTTTAGCAAGTGGTTGGATTCTATAATATCATGTACAATATACAATAGAAGTACTGTAAGTACACCCATGTGCAATATCTCTTAAAAGTCAGAATTGTCAAATATCTTTGAGCAATTGCATTATTTCCGAGTTGAACAGTAGAGTATTAGCTATCATTTAAAATGGAAAACTCTCTTTCACACTTATACCACACAGGTAAAGCAAGGGTTGATTTATGGTCACAGTATCTGGTATCACCCAAATAAGGAATTTGGTTCCTCTGAAGCTTTCTTCCTTTTGTTTGTTGCTAGAATGGTTGTGCTGATCTACTTTTTTTTTTTTTCAAATGCCCACCAAGGTGTACTATTGGATTCGAGTCAGCCTTTATTTTTTCTTCTTTAAAAACTCTTGTGCTGTGTGCTTTAGATCAGTGGTTCTCAGCCCTTTTTCTGGAGGGTGACTTTCCCCTGGTCCATCACACCCATGTCAGTTCAGAAAAGGTTGGTAATTACAGTAGCTGATTAGTTAAATCAAGTGTACGGGGAGCTGAAAAAATGCTAAAATGTTATAGAAAAGTGGGCCGCCAAGACCAGGATTGAAAACCACTGCTTCAGGTCATTCTCACGCTGGAATTGCCTTTCCTTCAGCAAGCTTTTGGAGACTGGGAATCATCTAGTCAGGCATTCATGTTCTACCTAAAAAACGTCATCTTTCGCACACCCATGCAGCCCCATATTATCACACACCCACATCTGTGCTTCACTCTCAGGATCAGGATTCACTTTGGTAGTCGTGCTGGACACACCTCAGCCAAATTAAGTCTTTTCTGAGCAAAAATTATGCTCCCAATATTCATCGGGCTTCTTTTCATGTCCTTTAGCAAAAGTAAATTATTCATTTTTGTCCAAGCAAATGTTGTGTACTTTCACAGAGGTTAACGTTACACAATGTCCTTCAAGCAGTCTTAGAAGTCACAATAACTCCCATGATATCCCCATGCCCTCTGATTATTGTTAGTTTGGCTCATTCTATACTTGAGCAGTTCTTGATTGCAGTTCTTGATTGCCTGTCTCATGTGTCATTAATCAAACTTGTAGCTAAACCGCCCATAGGTCCAAAAGGAAGTTGCTGTCCTGTGTTCATGGGTAATTTTACAACCATGTTCATATGTTCATGCAATTAGATTAAATCACAGGTACACTCAACTTAGTTTCAATGATCACATGTGTAATATGGCCTTTCTAAAATATTAAGTTTTTAAAAATTCTTCATACAAGAAAATACTTATAATAATGCAATAAAATTTTTCATTGTTTGAGATTTAGGCGATGTTGCACAGGAGTGTAGGTTGCCTTCATTTACACATCATAAAGGAAACACATAATTTTAGCCTTCATCTTCCCAAGTAGTTAGGTGTGATATGTTCAGAAATATCATGTCATAGGCCTCTTATGTCATATGTCATAAGTCCAAACATATCTTATCCGTCCAAGGTGGAAATGTGGAAAACAAAAGCTAAACACTTTAAAGTAGCTGGTAGGCTGTCATGTCAAGGTTATAGACCAGCCTATAGAAATTATTTTAAATGTTTGCAGTGACTAAAGTGGAGCATCCAAATAAAGTCATATTCATAAGAATCTATGTCTGGAGATCAGCGTCCAAAAGGGTGCCTTTACACGCACTTACTGTAGGAAAACATACAGAAAAGAGGTTCTGTTTAGATCACAACCATGCTTCAATGCCACGTATTTTGTTTGAATGTGTATCTTTAAAAAGTTATATCTGCTTCGTGGTTTGAAATAGACTGAAAAGAGGGATCTGTGCTGGCTGTGCTAATTATAGCGTTTGTGGTCATGGTTAAATTTCAGAAAATGGAGCACGGTTTACATGCTCTGAAATGAGTGAAAAGCTGTAATACTTTGCCTGTGCCCAGTTGGGGCCGAGAGAGCTCCACAACTCTCTTTCCTCCTGTGTGAGATTGTGCTGCAGTAGAGAGATGGCTCCACTGGTCAGTGCAGGACTGGACACACCGGCTGCCAAGCCAGGACCACCTGTAGTTTTAACCATCTGGCCACACACACACACACGCACATTTTTATTCATAAAATTATAATTTATATACTGTACAGTATTGTGCAAAAAATCTAGAGCCACTCCTCATTTCCTCATATTTTGCTATTTTTTTTGCATATATTATCTTTTATATAGTCTTGGGAAATAGTTCTCTTTATAGTACTTTTTGACTCTCATTTTAAGTTCAGTTCCGGTACCTGACCAGGTTCAGGGAAATGTTTTTTGATTGTTAAACCAAACAGTGGCCTACAGTAAGTACTGTAACAGGAGTAACAGGTGCAGATTTTCAGGCCGGTAATTAGTATACTGGTGATGCTGAATGCTAAGTGGTTAGAATAAAAGAGAGAGGGGGGGGGGGGATCCTGTTTATTTAATTTAATCTATGATGTTTAATTTAATATGAAGAAATGTGGCTCAATACTTTTGTACAGTACTGTATAAAGTCTTATTGTAATTCTTAAAGCATTTCATTTATTAACTGATTTAAATTTATTAAACAAAACTAAGGAAATTTTTCAAATTTGTTAAAATGAAACTAATCAGAAAATTGTTGAACGAGTGAAGAATGTAAATTGATAAGTTCTGCATTTTCAACCAAATCACTATTCACAACACCTGTCACATAAGTGATTAACCAACAAAAAAAAAGAATGGAAAAAAATTGTTTACTCAAAACTCAAAAGAAAAAAGTTATGGGTAACTGTTGGGGCATCAACAAATGTTTCTTCAAAACAATGTTCTTTAGAAACGCTTATTCATATTTCTGTAGAACACATTCTGTAGAACATGCTGTTTCAGAAGGCTCACCTGCATCAGGCAAAGTTGCAATTGTTGGAATTGGATTCACAGGATTGGGATTAAGAAGCTTTGTGGCTATAAGAAAACCACTTGTAATTTGCTAGGTAGTATTGGACTTTGTAGCAATAGAAAAAGATCCTGGAAACTGACGAGTCCACATAGACTTGTAATCAAAATTAAAGGCAGTTGAATGAAATATTAGAGTATAGAGTGCACTTTTAAAATTAAGGTCTAAATTTTTATTTTGTCCATCCATGGACTAAACAACAAAAGAGAACAAAGAAATACAAGGGGTGTTCAAGTCAAGAGACTTTTGATTGTGCAGAATAACAGAACACATTTATGAGAGTAAAAACTCCCTTTATTTCTCTATATAATCCCCTGCTACACTAATGCGTCGCTTCCGCAGGTTGGGGACAAGTTATTTATCGTTTTTCAACGATCAAGCTTTCCACTCACTCAATGTTTATTTATAGACATACTGTACGTCTTTCTTTAAAATGCTTACACAGTTCAAATGTTTTACTGTGGCTAAAAGTCTCATCACTGTACTTGATGTCAGTTGGTATTACATCTTCATTCACAAGTCCCTGTTTGACTTGAACACCCCTCGTCCATATCATATTTGCAAGAAACTATAAATGCATCCCACCAGATTAATTAGCAGTCTTTATAATCTATACTAAGATGTGTTATTGTAAATATTATTTGTAATATTGTAAGAAGCAAGTTTAACAAATGTGTTGATTTAGGTAAAAGAAACAGTAAGTTTAAATTGTCTTTAGATAATTAAAAGCTTGCTAGGTGAGTGTCATTTCCACACCTATAAATGTCCCCCTTTGATCATGATTTGGGATAGGTATGATTGCCGCATGATTGGGTGATTGGGTAATTGCCCAAATATGATAATATAATGTGTAATATTCTATATGTGAAGAATATGTGAACACTAACCAGGTCGAGAGGAATGAAGAGATGATGGAGAAGCTCCACTGAGTTTGGATCTACTATGTCTGCCTTCAAAGAGTCCTGAAATGAAAGCAACATCGCTGTGCATGAAAATGAAAACAGCCATGAATGTGAAGAATAAGCGGAATAATAATAATAATAACTCATCATCTTTATCATCATCTAAATAGAGACTGAGATGAGAGATTACATTACCAGCAAACTGAATGAGTATTTAATCTTCTGGAAAATGTCCACGAACTCTTGTTCGGAAGGAGCGCCTCCTTTTTCTGTCATCATGACATCATCTACAGTGCACAAACACACACATGCACAACAAAAATCATCATTTCAAAACTTGGTCTCATAGTTTCATAGTTTTTACCGATCCGATCCCTTTGTCACACTCGTCACTTACAACCCTGCTTCTTCTTCTTGCTGCTCTTTTTTCTCTTCATGTTTTGCTCCAGAATGCGCTGAGTATCGGCTGCCTGCTGCAGGCGGGCCATGAAGTGCTCCACATCAGAAAAGCAGTGATTTAGCACTTCCTACGAGACAAACAGTATGTTCTTTATTGTGTAATTTAATACACACCCACCCACCTACCTAGCTACAATGAATGGCCGTTTCATCAAATACACCTGTCATGTAAATGCACTTTGTATGTGTACAATTACTGATTGAAAGCCCATCATACTCTTCCACTCCGGTCCGTCAATGGAATCGTTCTCAGCAGCTTGGTTGAGAAACCGAGCTAACATTGTTCCAGTGGTGAAACACTCATACTAAACAAGGCCAGAGGATGATTAATGCACTCTGGGCACTGACATAACGATGAGCTGTAACCTACAATGAGCACAAGGTCTGCTGCAGCGGATACACAATCATATCAGCATTACAGTGTCAGTGAGCTGAGCCAGACAGGATAATCCGTCACTTTCCACAACCTTTACATAGGACCTGACAGGCTATTCTCAGTAAGTTTATCTGTACTGTATATGCATTGACAATTTGTTCATACACACCACATCATGCTCTAGTTGTCTAATTCTTCCCTTCCCATTCACTGCAGAAAAAAAAGCATATATTTTATTCATTTATAATATGCATTAAATTGCATTAAAAATAGCAAACTATTAATAAAAATAATAAAATATCCCCAATCATAATATCCTCATAATACAGAAGACACACCTTGTATATGAGCAGGTTGGCCCTCTGTAGACAAACCTCTGGATGAAGAATTCATCCTGGGACCAGCCAGTGGCGGATTCATCTGAGAGAGGAACAGTGAGAGATACAGTAGATCAGTCAAGCGTTTTTAATGTCAGTGACTATTATGTCAGATGTCTCTTTTATACTGATATACACACGGTTCCAGAAACGTCATTTGAGCAGTGTTATAGACATGATAATGAGTATTTGGGGATGAGGTGGGATGGTGTACAATACTACTGCTTGAAGATGGAGTAACAGTTATAGACAGTTATAGAAGTAATAGTAAAAGTAGTGGTAGTAACAGGTGAAGGAGTAGGAGGAGTAGTAATAGTAAAAGAAGAAAACGAAGTAATAGTACAAGGAGAAAGAGAAGGAGAAGTGCAAGTACAAGTAGGATAAGGAGTAGTAGCTGTACGAATGTAGTAGTAGGAAGAGAAGTAGAAGCTGCAGTAATCATAGTAGACTATCCATCCATCCATCTAGCAACATCTGTAGTCCAACTAGGGACTGTGGAGGCCAACAGACCATTGTATTAATTTCCATTTTCACAACCATGGTGGGACCTCCGGTCAACATTCACACACTATGGCAAGGTGGAGGAGGGCAGTAATAGCAGAATTGGTAGCAGCAGTAATATAAAAAGAAGAAGTGCCGGTCCCAAGCCCGGATAAAATGGGAGGGTTGCATCAGGAAGAGCATCCGGCATAAAACCTAAGTCAAGCTTGTATGTGTGGACTGGATGGTCCGCTTTGGCGACCCTTTGCCAGGAGCAGCCAAGAGTCCAACCACAACATTTAAAGAGGGAGAAGTTATAAGAATGGGAAGCTGCAGTACAAGAAGTATAAGTATTAGTAATTGCAGTAGGTGCAGTAAATGTACTAATAATAGTAACAAGTGTAATAATAGCATTAGGACAAGGACAAGGAGGAGGCATAAGTGGTGGAGGAGGAGCAGGGCAGTAATAGCAGAATAATCAGCAGCAGTAATATAAAAAAAGAGGAAACGAAAATAAGACTAGTCGTTTAAAGAGTAGAAAAAGGAGTAGAAGTAGTAGTACACTTTATTAGAAGGATGAGGAAGGGTAAGAGTAATAATAGAAAGAGAAGAAAGAGAAAAAGAATAAGCAGTAGTAGTAATATTACTAGTTTAGCCATTTACTTAAAGAAAAAAACTTTATTGTGTTAAACACATTTCCTTATAAATGTATTATGAATCATTACAGCAGTGATGACTTTTCGAATCTAATGTGAATGATTAGTTGTATATAACACAAAACACATACCTTCAACAACATAAAAATGTAATTATACTTAATAAGTAAGATGTGCACTGTGTCATTCTTGATAAATTGTAAAATTTACAATAATTACAATAATTGGTGAGATAATCTGGTATATGAAGGATAATACATTTCACGACAGGCTGTTACAGCATGATTCTTTTTTTCTAACTGCATGCAACACTGTTTTATTATTTGCTAAATGCGTTATGCAGATGGGCGTTCAAGGCAGAACAAGACTTTTGATTGTGCGGAATAACATATCACAGTTGAACTCCTCTTATTTCTCTATATAATCCCCTGCTACACTAATGCACTTATCCCACTGTTTCACTTGTGCTGGGATACCAAAAGTAGAATGCCCGAGCTATGATCTGCCCGAGCCTGCTTCACTTCATCGTCACTGCTGAAATGCTGGCCTCCCAGAAACTGCTTTTAATGGCTCTTTCTTTTTATTTAATCAAAAATAAATAAAGCCTGGTTTGCTCACCAAAGGCGTTCTGTTTTTGCAGGAAAATGCACAAATTCATACGGCCCACTACACCAACTTGCTTGTTACAGGAACTTTGCTGGGAGGTATTGCTCCATCCCCGTACAGTCCTGACCTCACTCCAAGCGATTTCTACACATTTTTGGGAGTTCCTGGAAGACCAGCGCTTCAAGATGTGAAGTTCAAAGATGGCACTGGTGTACTGAGAAAACTTTCTACTTTGATTGTATCCAAGCACTATTGGAACACTGGGATAATTGCGTTAGTGTAGAAAGAGATTATATAGAATTACTCTAAACGAGTGTCAACTGAAATTTATTAGTTATTTAGCTGTTTACTAAATCCTATTTAAACTGAGGTGGATGTGTCAATCACAGCAAAAAACTTTTTAAAAAGTCTGTGTTTACTGTCATTCCCCTGAAATAGAACTTTTAAGTATTCACAGTGTTAGCTTCTAGATTTCTACACACTTCCTTAAATAAAAAAAAAAGCAACACGATCTGTATCACATGTGAAAAAGAAAATGATATGACAGAACCAGCTGTATGGATTCAGGTTATAAAACTCAAACTGGAGCAGAATTGTGGAATCTGAGCTGGTATTAAGTGTAATTTCATTATGATGAAAATCTAGTCGAAATCTAGTCGAAATATATGGCTGTAATGAAGTTTTCTCAGGCTTGTCGGTAGAGAATCTGTAAAGTACTAAGGTGTATGCTGTAAGTGTGTGCAACCTGATATGGTTGTTTTATGAGATATTTGAGAACTAGGGGTCACATTCCACATAAAGGGGAAAAAAAACTTACTAGTTTTTTAGACTGCACATAAGTTTCTGTTTAGCATCAGCATTAATAGTTTTTTTGCGTCATACATTTTTTACTTGTTTTTTAGAATATAGCAAAGGAAGTATGAAGTAGCCTCAACATTTACAGTAATTTCATCCTATGGCTAGAGAGAGAGAGAGAGAGAGAGACTTGGAATTATGTCTACATACTACACACATACAGTATATGCTATTCAATTATTAATGAATTATTAACTATTATCAAGAGACCAAACCATAAGTACAGTATAATAACAATATATCTGGTGTTCAGGCAACCATGTAATGTTTCTCAAATGTCGACTCCACTCTTTAGACCTACAATTAAGACATACTTCATTGAAAACTAAAATCAATAGAATAGATTAATATTAAAATCTTACCGTATGAGCAGACATGCTTCAGTCTCACATCTTCTGTTTACGCCTCATAGAGAAATGCAGGAACAAGAAAAACAAGAACACCTGTCAGCTCTCGGCCGAACCTCTCTCTCTCTCTCTCTCTCTCTCTCTCTCTCTCTCTCCCTCCCTCTCTGAAGTCTCACACCCTCCGTGTGTTTTGAGTGTCTGATTAATATTACAGACAACTGACAGTTTGAGTTGAGATATTAATTCATTGCTCTATGCTCTCTCACACACACATACCGTACATAAGTGTTCACATTCCAGGAAGCAACTCTCCCACATATACACAACATTTAAATACGACTGTCAAGGACACTCTGTGGCTGTCTTAGGTCAGTCTTTCCTGACAAAGCCGGTCTAACCGGCTCTTGGCTTTTTTTTCTCGGCGAAGTATTAG
This sequence comes from Clarias pachynema, assembly GCA_030014365.1. Taxonomy (NCBI): domain Eukaryota; kingdom Metazoa; phylum Chordata; class Actinopteri; order Siluriformes; family Clariidae; genus Clarias; species Clarias pachynema. The sequence goes on along the minus strand of JAQMYL010000008.1, from coordinate 7,581,442 downwards.
AAGAATGTTATTACCTCAGTACCTGCAGGTGTACCTGGCACCAAGAGCGTTTTAAAGCTATTTTAGAGCTATCGCTTCAGTGGCCAGTTCAATACCACCGACAACACCGGAACTTCTCCTGAATGAACCATATTGGCTTAAACAACTGACTAGTTACAGTGAAATGAATAAAAATGGTAAGTAGGTGAGTACAAGAGTGAGGAATGTTGACATGTTGCCTTTAATACTTCTAACCCAGATTAACCCCATCAGTGATGATGAACTAATGAGAAATGACAACGTTACCTACTGTATGTTTGTATTCCTAGAATTCTCCTCGTGCTGTTTTCTAGACATAACATTTCTGACAACGTCTGTCTATGCGATCACGTGTGTACAAAATAAGCAAAATAAATATGATTACAAATATTTAACAAAAAGCTAGTTTGTTGCTATAATAATTAATCGTTTGATTGCAAATCTTTGGATCTAGTCACATGACACGGCCACCTTCCAGACGGAGCTGTTGATCTTATCTTGGCTGATGAAATCTATTTAGTGGACCAAGAAAATGGCACAGATATGCCATGTTTGAGTTCTTTGTTCAGTCCGACTTTTCTTGACCCCACTGACTGTAGCACACCAGGCCTCCCTGCCCCTTTGTTGTCTCCTGAAGTTTGCTCAAATTCATGTTCATTGTGTGAATGATGCTATATAACTATCTCGTTCTCTGCCATTCCGTTCTTCTTTTGTCTTCAATGTTATCCAGTATCAGGGTGTTTTCCAGTAAGTCCGCATTAGGTGGCCAAAGTATTTCAGCTTCCGCGTCATTAACTGTCCTCCTAATCTCTGTCACTGTTTCCATTTCTTTTCCTTCTATTTGCCAGAAAGTGATGGAACCGGATGCCATGATTTAGTTTTTTTTAAGTTGAATTTAAATCCAGCTTTTGCACACCCCTCTCAAGTTCTTTGCAAAGCTTAAATGTAACCAATAAAGTGATTAATTAATAAACCAGTTGCAATGACGTAATTTATGTCTATGGCAATCTTTTGGCAAAACCACAAGCAAAGCAAAAGATCAGATTTGGATTTTTGTAAAGTATGTGTGAAAGAAAGCATATACAGTAACACTGGACAAAAGTCACAGGCCAAAAGCACCATATTATCTGTACTACAAATGTTGTTTTCTACAGTATGTTTATCATGTCTGCATTATTATGTACAGATACCATTCACTATTTCCAAAGACACCCTAAAAAAGAATTAATAAATAACATTACTGAAGAATATTTGTTTGCTTTTACAGAAAAAAAAAAAATAATGTAGGATCCTGAGCTTTGTATGAAAATAGAAAGGAGAAAGCGTGACAATGTTATCAGAGGAAGTCTGGCATATTATCCAGCACACTCAGTAAAACCTTCAGCTGTTTTACTTATAAAACTGCACAAGTCTGTTTTGATCACTACTTAGTATTTTCAAGCGGAGTTGAAATATTGAATGTGTTTATGTGACTACTCTTTAGCACTCTTTATAGTTTCTTTTATAGTTATATATAGTTTTATAGTTTCTTATAAAAAGTTTCTTTTATGTTGAAAGGTTTTCAAAAGCGGCAGTTTTTTATATGTTCCCAAGACTTTTCCACAGTACTGTAAGCAAAACAGCTGGAGGTTTTACTGAGTGTTCTGGAGAATATGAGTTCTTCTGGTAACTTTTTTTTTTTATTATTACTATTTTCATGCAATAACCAGGAACCTAAATTAGTTTTTTTTTTGTTTTGTTTGTTTCCATTTGAAAACTGGTCTGTCATGTAATTATGTTGATTTCCTTATAAGCTTATAGTTTACTGTATAATGTCATGGTTCACATTGTGTGGCATTTTTGTTATCATCTAAATGCCTGTCTATTATCTGTTTAAAACATTCTTAATGTTTGCATGTTGTAGGACATCTCAATCCAAGTTAAAACAATTGAACAAGTTCCTTTCTGTCTACAGATGACGCATGATCATGCCCTACCCCCACATAAAAAAAAATAAATAAATAAAAATGAGTAATCTCATGATTATCGTAGTGCTTTGTCCGTGACAACGAGAGACAAACTACAAAGTGACATGAGATTTTTGGTTGTTAAAATGTTTTGGTATCATTAATTTGACAAAGTTGGGACACTTACGGGTTTGTATAAAGTTGCTTTAAAAAAATTTTTTTATTACTTTGATGAAATGACATCAGACCAAATTTCACCACATGACATAGCAAAATAGCAAAGAAAAAGTTGCGTGTCAAACACACCTAACTAACTACACCAACTCACACATCTCTGATATAATAATGAGATAACTCGGCTGTGATGCAAAGAAACTGGATGTGGCTGGTGGAGTCGTAGTGATGAGCTGATAGAAGAGATAGAAGCAATACTCCAACTAACTGAACAGCAGAATCTGACTGCTTATTTAGTTAATTGATCTTAATTTGGGCCGTCATTCACTTACAGTACATGAAAGGAGCTTTCAGTCTAAATTCTGAAGTCTGTATAGAAAAAAATCTAACTGTTCAAAACCACAAAGCGACAGCAGAGAAGAAATCAGATTGGCTAAATGCTCCATTCTGACACAAAATTAGCATCGGAGGACAAAATGTAGGAATAAAAATGTTTGTAACACATTACATGTGTGACAATAATATTGCACAAATTTCACCAGATTATTTTTCATTTTGAGTAATATAATGCCCAGGTCTGCCAACTTTTCAGAAAGCTTGAAGTGAGATTCTGCTAATAAAGGCATTTGGTTCAATGCCCAATTTTTTCTATGTAATTTTTCCTATGTCATTTTGTCTAACTAACCATGCACCTTACCCTGCATGGCACAGGTTATGTATATTTAGCGTTGTGTATTTAAGTGAAACAATTAATGCATGAATACATTTATTCCAGTTGGCACAACTGACATTTGAAATATTCCGCCCAAACAAATAAATTAAATATGGCCTACTTTACCAACCAAATCATCTACATGCTCTCTAGCAGCTCCATGTAGGGCAGCAGGGGTGTAACACAGAACTCTGGGCCCTATAGATAAGCAGTATCATTGAGGCCCCTTCCTTTATTGATCCATATCGCTCACTTTTCCTTCCTAACTTAAAAGGGCCCTGGCCACTGGGGCTCTGGATATTCAGTGATATAGGATAATAATATATCACTACCCTCAGTCACTCTTTCAATTCTCTAGCTGGTTTGTAACATTGCGTTTGAATTTCAATTTATTTTATTAGACTTGACATTGAAATAAAAGTTGTTTATAACTGAATAGTCAGAATGAGGCTGGAGCTCAGTGATTTTGTCTGCTACTTCCACAGACAGTTGCTTTGAATATCAAATTGGAAGTGTGGATTGGGAGCGTGTGAAGATGAGTGATTGGCGGAGTGTCATGCTCAAGGCGTGAAAGTTGGATCCTCTGCAACACCTTCACTTAAGGTCTTAAGGGGTCACCAAATGACATTTCCTTTCCTATTGCATCGTCCTGTGACCTGAGTGAGGCACTGACTTCTTATGACAATAACAAATATTTTGCACCAGCCAACAAATAAACAGGACAATTGCCAAGCACATCAAAAATATATCAACATAAAAAGTTTAACTTGGACCAGAGTGCACGTTTCCTCTAAGAACAGAATGGCCAGAACGTTCTGATACACGTCAGATCAGCTTTAGCGCCCTCTTGTGGTCGGTGATCGGCACCTGCAGTTTAGTGACGTCATCCTTTAGCATGCAGTTTAAAGCCTCACTTGTTTAGAGCAGCTGCACGAGAGGCTTCTTCAGCTGCGCGTGAACGTGGACAGAACACGCTGAAGTGGAGCGCGCGCTGTGTAACGACACATGCAGCGCATTCAGGAAGTCCATAAATGGTCATCTTTTACACTTTAAAATAAAGGGTTTTCATTGCACAGTGTGTGTGTGTATTTTGCCATACTGTTAATCTTCTGTTGCTGACTGTAGGCCGACAGTCAGGGTTGCCAGATCTGTGAAAGTGCACCATGAAAGAGGGCATGTGTATTGTAAAATTTATATTAAATGAATTATTTTGCAGTAACTGTGCATCCCAAAGTGTTTTTTTCCTCTTCTATCATAGCAATTTTTAAAAAATTTTGTACTGTACAACATAACTGTTTGTCACCCTATCAGACACTATCAGCCTACAGTAAACATGAGTATTTTCAAATTTTTGGCATTTCGTTCCGTCCATGTGCCATTCAGCACATCAGGCGACTGTGATACTCCCCACAATTGACATATATCAGTCGTTTCTATGGCAGTTATTTAATGGTTGCCAGCTCAATGCCCAATTGTCATTCACACACTACGGGCAATTTGGGAACGACAATTAGCCCAATCATTATGTCTTTGGACTGTCGGAGGAAACCCACGAAGCAGGGGGAGAACATGAAAACTCCATGCAAACAGACCCAAGGCAGGAATCAAACCCGGACCCTGGAGGTGCAAGGCGACAGTGCTAACCACTAAGCCACCATGCCACTGGAAGCATGAATACCCAAAGGAAACCTTGTTCAGACTGCCATCCCAAATCAGATTTTTGCCACATCCATATTGGAATCATATCGGATTGCTTTTATGTAGTCTGAAAAGTAAAAAACTGATTTAATCTCGCTCACTCATTCTCTGTACCGCTTATCGTGTACAGGCTCACGGTAGGCTTGGAGCGCTTGGGACACTAGGCGGGGTACACCCCGAACAGGGTGCCAATCCATCGCAGGGAACAAAAGCACATACGCGCACTCACTCAACCATTATAGCCCCTTTTCCACCAAAGTGAATCAGGTGCTACTTCTTGTCTGGTGCTAGTGCCAGTTCAGAGCCAGTTCAACAGCGAACCTTCTAAGAACTGGCTTTGTTTTTCCATGGGCTACAGAATCACATCATTACATCACATGTACAGTACATCTCTACTTTCCCAGCAATGTTAGTGGCAATACTAGCAGCAAAAGTGCTAGTGGCAAGGACAACAACACTGCTGAACTTCAACATGGCTTTACAAGCAGTTCTCCTGGCTTTATCATTACTAGAAAGCATTTGAGCTGGCCATTGCATAATAAGTTCATTTTTTAAAGAGAGCAGTCATAATCTTTTAGTTGGTCTTGATAATGCTGCACCCAGCCCCTGACATAAGCATTTCTTTGTTCTAGCCTGTAAAGTGCATATATTTGCACATTGCACATTCTATGGACATTGTATGCACTCATTCATGCATATTTGCACACTCCCCGGATATTTCTATTTAAATCTATTTGTTGTGTCAATCTCCACAACAGTTCTACATGCTATATTTTTGTACAGCTAAGATTTCATATGTTTTATCTTTTATATATTTTTATTCTTATCTTTCTATAGCTAAAGTTTTCCCATATTTTATTCTTATTTTATTCCATAATTTATTTCTTATTGATAATCTTTTTTTTAAGGTCACAAGCGGTCGTATAAGCATTTCACTGAATATCGTACTGTGTATGACTTTGTATGTGACAAATAAAATTTTTATTTGAATTGTTGGTGCCGCCATGGAATAATTTTTTCTGTCTGAGGGCCGGTGCTTTGACTGTCTGAAATTAAATAACTGGTTTAAAATTGGGCACTGGCTCCGAACTAGCAATGGAACTGCCTTGGTGGAAAAGGGGTACATGGGGAATTGAAATGCGTGCCTTTTGGACTATGGTAGGAAACCGGAGTACCCAGAGGAACCATATTAAGCACAGGGAGAACATGCAATCTCTACATCCCAGGGGATGCAAAGCCATATTGGTAACCACTACACCGCCATGCCACCCCATACTGAATCTGACTTTTACAAATCCAAATCAAACCACATTCAGAGGTCATTTTAATTTCAAATTTCAAATCAGATTCCTAAAATGCGTATCTCAGTCTAGATGTTCTCCCCACTCAAATCAGGTTTCAAACTGTCAATACATGATCATGGATCCATGGTTTAAAAAAAGCTCAGGAATGCTGATATCGTCTGGTGTGACAGAGTTGTTCTGCACCACGACTAGACAGGAGGGTGAGATATGATATATTTCTTCTTAACTGTATTGTTGTTATAAGTCACCAGCATTTGACATGCTACGGTGTACCCACGCCTCCAGCACTATTTACCACAGCAACCAGTGCAGATAGGTTGACGACGTGTCAGAGTTGCGCTCACTCACTCACTCACTCATCTTCTATACCGCTTTATCCTGTATTCAGGGTCACGGGGACCTGGAGCCTATCCCAG
>JAQMYL010000008.1:7552563-7569676 GCA_030014365.1 Clarias pachynema | reverse complement strand
ATTAAGTGCATTACAGTGCCATACATTCTTATTTTAAAGCCTTTTCTCAGATGCAAAAACTAAAAAAAAGGTATTTCAAATGACTTTAAGGATCAAAAAAACTAAGGCACATGTTGAAATAAATAATTATACAAAAACACTAAGCTGTGCAACTAAACTTTCAGAACTAAAAGTTTCAAAATCTACATCTCAGGCATAACATAAGCCTTTACTGACAATTTCTGTCGTTTTATCTTGCTGGTTTCTTCATCTCTTGACTCGCTGATATTTTTATCGCTCCTTTCCATTTTGCAGCCGCAACAGAACACTTCATTAAATCAATACAAAGCTAGCTGTTTGCGTCTCCTTCCGCTTTGTGGGTGACGTAATCATTGGTGTTTACTGGTGGCTTGCATCCGGAAGCGCACTTTGTCAAAAATAATTGCGCAAAAACATAACGCGAGCTTTTAAAATGAATTAAACGAAGCTTCGAGGCAGAAGATTTTGCCTCGATCATTTTTTATAATCGAATTACTCGATTTACTCGAGGAATCGTTTCAGCCCTAATCTATACCACTTTATTCTGTATTCAAGGTCTCGGGCAGCCTGGAGTCTATCCCGGGAGGCAAGAGGGCGGGGTACACCCTGGACATGGTGCCAGTCCCTACACATACACACGTTACGGGCAATTTGGGAACTTCATTTAGCCTAAACTACATATCTATGGAAAAGATATCTGTTCAAAGTTGATTGAGCAGTGTTTCCAGATTTTATGTTTTTTTGTTGTTGTTGTTAACTGGGATAGTTTTTATCATCCATAGCTGGAAAATGTGTCCAATTGGAATGATAATAAATATTAAGCAAATTTTTGTGAAAGACGGTATGTGCAGAACTGATCAGAATTCCAATTTGTTTATTGATTATTCTCTTTTTTAATTTGAGTGAGTGGGTTTTCATCACTGCCTAGCCATTTTTTAACATTGTGGCCTGGCATCCCTGGTGAGAGCGACCATTTAATTTATGTTTAAAATATATAGTGCCGTACAGCGACAGTAAAGTATAACAACTGTATTTCGCCCTGTGATGGTTACACTATGTCAAGGGTCTCCTGATGAGTTAATACTCTTTCATATAATTTGTTCATCAGAAATGCAGCTGGGAAAAAGTTGGAAAACTGATGGGAAGTGCTTGATAGGGTCCTGAACCTACAGAAAGAATTTCAGGCAGCCAGAATGCAGGATCGGAGTTGTGTTTCAGCTGGAATGTTAAGAGGCAGATTTTGGGCACCTTTGATTTTTACGCTAGGAATATATGGTGTGAACTTTGAAGCGATACAGTAGGTTAGGGTTTTTTTTTTTTTCCTAAATCTGTCTTAAACCAAAATTAAGTCACATTACCCTAGGTCTACCAAAGGTACCTTCTTGAATTTCTCACTCATGTAAGTAACTCTTTTCTTTCCTCTGGAAGAAAGTTCCAGTTAAAAATCGCACTAAATACACTAACTTTGAAGTTTACAAGTGTACAAGCCTCCGGAGGCAGTGTTATGATATAGGGTTGCTACGATTGCTCAGGTCTAGACTCGGTGACGTTATGAGGCAATAAAACGAAGTCAGCTGATGACCTTAATGTATTGAATAACCGGATAATCACACCTGAAAAGTTTTTTCTTTCCAGATGATACCGGCAAATTCCAGGAGTCAAATAGTGAAAAAGTGGTTGTGAGAGCACGAGGAATCCGAGTGTGTGACCTTTTTTTTTGGCTAGGCAGTGTATAAGGGACGTATAACTGAATTGTCATGATGTATACGTCATCGCAAATATTCTGTCTCAACATCACAGGGTCACTTGACAGAGTCATACACAGGAATAGAGCAGAAGCCTGTTTAGGAATTTACGGAATCATGAAGAGAGAGGGCTGGGGGGGGGAGGGGGGGGTACGAGCTCAGCCAGTGTTTATTTACAAGAGACGTGACCTTCTGTGCTTTTACACCATTCACGTGAAGGTAACCAGTTCCTGCCAGCATAGTTGCACTCCTGTACCCTCATTCCTTCTTTTTGTTTTTTTATGTTATGTTCTTTCCGTTATTAGCTTGCTGTCAGTCAGCCAAGTTAGTGTGACGTACCTTAATCACACACCTCACTCACACTCACCCACCCAGCCCTCAGTGTGACGCAGTGACACACCCCCGTCTCCCTGCCAAACGCTGTTCCTGGTTTTTTTTCGCTCTTGCACAAGTACAAATCAGGTGGTCTTGCTGAAACACACACACACACACACACACACTTCTTATTATACTGTACCATTCAAAAGTTTGCACACCTTCTAATTCCGTGGTCTTTCCTGATTTCTATTTCTTTTTACATTATAAAACAAGGCTGAAGGCGTCCAAAATATGGAATAATCTCCTTTGAACAGTTGATATTGAGATGTTTCTGCTACTTCTGCTCTGTAAAGCCTCATAACGCCTCTAATCTGAGGTGCTGTTTTTTTATTTGGTGATATTTTTTTTTTCTTTTGGCTGGTAACTAAATGAACTTCTCCTCTGCAGCTGAGGTAGGTATTGATCGTTATGAGAGCCGGTTTTAATACACTTGACAATACGGTTCTTGTAAGAACTGTTCTATAACAGCTGACTTTAAGGTGTTAAAGGTGCATGGTTTTGAAATTTTCATTATTGTTGTAAAATGTAGAATCACAAAAAAAAATTTAAATCAGAAGGTGTGTCCAAACTTTTGACTTGTACTACATATAGAATTGTTATTGCTATAAACGATGTCTTATTGTCGTGCTAATCGTATCCAACTCTCATTACAATTATCATTGTTTTTTTTTTTCAAACAGTTCAGTCTTTCGTCTTTCTGTCTCTAGTGCTCTAGCTAATCTCTCTAATGAGCTTAAATGCTTAAAACGTTTATTAATACTGTTACAGTATTTCTTTTTCAACTATTTAAATTGTTTTGCTTCTAGACTGTCCAAATTGAAAACCTAGAAAGAAAAAAAAGAGCATGATTTTTAAATTAGCTATCGTGACAACAGACAGTTAACCATGCACTTTCAATCGCGTGAACATTGGTCGTCTCCCCATTCAGTCACTATAACGTCTTTTAACTAGAACTTAACTGGCACGGATTTTCTTTGACAGCACAGTGAACTTTTCTTATGTATATATTTAAAAAAAATTTCTGCTCTCTGTCTGTCTGGTTACTGTGTAGTATCTGTTCTAACGCAAGTATTGTATAGCGAACGAATTTTGTTCGCTATTGAACCCAACACCAAAATAAACTCCATGCACACTTGTTCATATCTGATCATTCATGGCTTCACTTTACTCCGCCTCTCTTTTAGATGGAGAAGCCCCCGTTGCCTAGCGATGAGGATATCCCTGGGATGGCTGACGGTCAATCAGCCATGACTCTGGTGTCAGAGGAAGGGGCGGAATCTGACACCGGGATCAGGCAAGGGGAGGGGCGTCCGGCATGGGACAGTAAGCTACAGTATGTCCTTGCCCAGGTGGGTTTCAGCGTCGGACTCGGGAACGTGTGGCGCTTCCCGTATCTCTGTCACCAAAACGGAGGAGGTATCTTATTTTATAGTTATAGGAGACTTGTTTAAGAAGAATGTTTATTTTAATAAAAAACATTTTTTTAAAACCTCCCCTGTCTCTCGTGTCTCTTGGTTTCCAGGAGCGTTCCTGTTGCTCTACGTGATGCTGCTGCTGCTGATTGGAGTTCCTTTGTATTTTATGGAACTGGCTGCGGGTCAGAATATTCGCCAGGGCAGCATCGGGGTCTGGAAACACATCTCGCCACGCCTCGCTGGCATCGGCTACTCCAGCTGTGTGGTAACGCATACTGTATAAATATCCATATTAGGGCGACGGATAATACACAGCCTCATGAGTGTCCAAGAAACTTTTACAATCCGATAAAAATTCAATAAAAACTCAGAACACCTCAGTGATATTTGGAACCAACACGTACTAGAACAAGAATGTTCACAAAATGTATTGCTAGCCAGTGCAAGAAGATTTCTTAAAGCTGATCATACACTAATCAGCCATAACGTTAAATCAAAATGTTACCAAATAAGTCTTGGGTTGCCTTGTGCCACCAGGGCAGCTCTGGCCCCTTAGGGCGTGGCTCCGCAGCGCCTCTGAGGATTTTATCTGGTGTCTGGCATCAGGACATTGACAGCAGATTGAGGGTCACAGGGTGGGGTTTCCATGGATCAGACTTGCTTGTCAGGCGCATCCCATATGTGCTCAATCCGAATGAGATAAGAGAATTTGGAGGCCGGGTGGGCGGTCTCGTGTACTTTTCCTACCGGGCCCCGTATGTGGTAGGCTGTGGTGCACTGGGTGTTCTGATCCCTTTCGCAATATGTCTATTTTGTGAGATTCAGAGTTTTTTTTATTATGGCACATTAGACTTAGCTGATGAGTTCGCTAAAATTAGGTGGTGTGTGTGTGTGTGTGTGTGTGTGTGTGTGTGTGTGTGTGTGTGTGTGTGTGTAAGTGTACCTCATCAGTAACTTGAGAGCACCATTTCTAAAGTTGCAAGTCATACTTACTGGTGGTGTGTGTGTGAGTGATTGGGGACTTGCTGGTGTATAGTTGATTTTCTACACTCATATACAGAACTGTGTTAAAAGTCTTAGACACCCTGTTAGTATTCCAGCAAAATAAAATAATGTTCAGTAAAAGAAGCAGCTCATTTCCTAATAAACCTGCACAAATTGTACCCAAGACTATATTTTGGTCGTTCCACCAATTATCGACTTTAATCATTAATTAATGTTTACTTTATTATTATTATTAGCATATGCACAACACTCTACAGTATATACCTATGTGTGTATAAATATCTATACTTTCTGTCTGTCTGTTTTTCTCTCTCAGGTTTGTTTCTTTATGGCCCTGTACTACAACGTCATCATTGCATGGGCTCTGTTCTACTTGGGAAGTTCTTTCCAGTACCCGTTACCATGGCAACAGTGTCCCATAGATCCTGGCACGAACCACACAGGTACGTTTAAGTACACACGTTTCAATCAAGCTTTCGTCACACACGCTTCCACTTGTTCTGTTCGTCCTGTACAAGTCAGTATATCTGACTTTGTTCCCATACCGCCCGTGTACACGTTGTTGTAGAAACAGCTATGACTGTATGCCTCACTGCAGGATTGCAGTGGTACATGAACAGTGGTGGCATGCAGCCATGTAAACATTACCATAGTGGCTTTTTTTAGTCTCTTGAAAATGGATGGTGGTGAAAGGCGAGCTCTGTCAGTCCCGTGTCGCACTTATAGCACTCAGCTAACATGATGACAAGAGATGGGGGAAAAAATGACAGATGATAAAGTATTGGTTCTAATACAGCTAAATGCATCATCCTCTTCAAAACTCTACAGGGTGCTGTTTACGTATTGTAGAGATGTCATTGTTAATACTCGGACTCCAGGATTCTTGGGTTGATCCTAAGCTCAGGTTACTTCCTATGTAAAGTTTTGCATGAACGTTTACATTTACATTACGGCATTTGGCAGACACCTTCATCCAGTGTGACTTGTGTTTTTATCTCATTACACATCTGAGCAGTTGAGGGTTAAGGGCCTTGCTCAAGAGCCCAACAATGGCAGCTTGGTGATTCTGGGGTTTGAACCTGCAACCTTTCGATCAGTAGTTTTTTCCCAATTTCCAAAAAACATACCAGTTGGCAGTTTAAAAACACCTCAATTATGAATGTTTGAGGACAATTTGGATCTGTGCAGTTAACAAAAAAAGTCTGCAATTTATTACAGGAAATATATATGTGTAGTCTGGGAGGATTTAGTGCCTCTCCATCCTTGTGTGCCTTGATATACAAAAAAAATGGTTTATTTAAATATTTTTTTCTGCTTTTTATTAAAGAATAATCTTGTAGTAGCTCATTAAAAATTAATAACAATTATCAATATCGACTTATATGGGGGGAAAAAATCATAGTACATTTTTTTGCTATATTGCCCAGCCCCAGTCTAGAAATTTTTGTAGAGTTTGTCAATAATTTAAGTTTTGGTTTACTTTTTAAAATAATTTCGAGGTGATAAACATTCAAAGAAATGTCTTAATCCCAGAGGGGAAATTGCTTTGTCTTAAAAAATGTAAATAAATTAGACAACGTGGAGGGAAAAATGTGAATTAAATTAAATTAGAAAAGGGGAGAGAAAAAAACTCTTAGACAGTAAAATATTACCAAACATCCTCTTAAGGACAGGTCATTTGTGCTAATGTTCAGTATATTTAATAGTTACATATCGTACTTTAAATATTAATTGAATGTGCCAGAATAATCGTTAAGTGATTTCTTTTTTTTAATTGAATAGTGTAGCTCCTTTTATGGAATGATGGACAAATCAGTAACCGTCTGCTGGAACATTGTAGTGGGAGTTGCACAAACAAGAAACATCATAAAGTAAAATAAAGAACAGAACAGTGTTCACTTTAAACAGGTTTATAGCCTCTGGTCATATAAGCTGTTTGACTATCTGGTCCGTCATGCTGTGTCTTTTTTTTTCTCTCTCTCCCTTTTTGTCTCTTTTTCAGTGAAGGAGTGTGCTGCCAGCTCTCCCACCTCATATTTCTGGTTCCGCAAGGCTCTCGATATCTCCGACTCGATTGATCAATCTGGAGAGTTTAATCTTGTCATTACCGGGTGCCTGCTTGCAGCTTGGACAATAGTCTGTCTCGCCATGATCAAGGGCATCAAGTCCTCAGCCAGGGTACACAATGTTAACACGGCAACACGAGCGCACACACAAACAAACTCCCTTGTCCGTGTTCGCAGTCGTCACGTGTAAATTGTCACACCTGTGCCCTTGGCCTATCTAGTGTCAATATGGTTAATGTGCTAATGTTCTAATGCAGATGTACACACTCACACACTGATTTATCATTGTTAGCAGACAGATATTACCCAACCCTTAAACCAGTGTCGGTAAATTAGGTATAGTGACAGCTTGTGTAACTTCACATGCTCTTTTTTTTATTGCACTTCCAGGTGATGTACTTCTCCTCTATTTTCCCGTACGCTGTGTTGTTCTGTTTTCTGATCAGAGGTCTAATGCTGGACGGAGCCACCGACGGACTCGCCTATATGTTCTTTCCAAAAGTGAGTAAAGATTGAACACCCAAGCCTGTCATCTCTGTGATTTGTATAGTATAGATTCTAAGTGTGACTAAAGCTGATGGTATAATATCATTATGCAGTCAAGTCCATAAATCAATTGAGCGTCCAAAAAATAAATAACTAAAAAAAAGTCACCATTTCAGAAGGGTCACATTTTTGGGCTGCACCATGCAAAAAAAAAAAAAAACAACTAGGAAGATGAAATGTTAAAAATTCTTCAACACATTATTAAAACCTGGAAGGATAGTGCTGGACCGTCAGTGGAAAAAACTTATGAACGTAGATCACTTAAACACTTGAAAAAATGGGACTAAACAGCTGTTTGTCCATAAGAAAACCACTTGTTATTGAGACAAATCAGAAGAAAGTGGCTTGTTGGGGAGCATAAAGATTGGACTTTAGGCCAAAGGAAAAAAGCGGATGAGTTCAGATTAACCCTATTCAAAAGCGATTGGGAAAAGCATGAAGGAGATCCACCCATCATGCATAGTGAAAGCAGTGTTATGATCTGGGGTTGCTTCAGTTGGTCAGGTTGCGATCTACGGAGTTTTTTGTCCCTGCATGTTCCAGTACTCAAATTGTGATAGAGTTATTCTGGGAGCATGAGGAATCATTTTCGAACATGAACCGGCCACCACATTGTGTGCTGTAATCAAAGCTAAAGGTGACTGAAAGAAGTCTTATAGAGTGAGAGACTTATTTCTGGCCATGCAGTGTCCTGTATTTGCGCATAGATAAAGTTATGGTGATTTCAGCTATGTATAACATTATAGTTGAGCTAAAATTATGTAAAAAAATTTCTACATCATTGTGAAAGTGTAAAGACTTTCTCATCCCTGGCTATGGCTTAATATACAGTACATCAGTTACAATCAGCAATTCACACTTTTCTAGAAAGCTACTATTAACGTCTCCTGGCTTGGAATTCATGTGTCATGTGTACTTTTCCGTTCAGGTGATCCAGCCTATTTTAGGATAATTATATTTATATTCAGTCTGACCACTCCTGTCCTAAATGAGTACCTTAAATGGTGCAATTGAGAGAATTTATTTTCCTTGGGTTTGTGCAAAAAAATAAAGTGAAAAGCTTAATTGACTTCTTTATTTATATGTGATGGCGTTGAGCCATGTTCATGCAAAAATCAAACAGGAGATGTATATAATAATGGAATTATGAGAGTAAACCTTAAACCTCGTAATCATTACAAATGTGTTGTAATGTCATGTGACGTAAACTGCATTCTCTGTTAACTCTCACACTCTCTTATAACAAGATTCATCCTTGTATCCTGTTCGAACGGCCCCAGCTGATTCTCTGTGTTTGTCTCAGTTAGAGATCTGGGCTGAGGTGCAGGTTTGGCGCCAGGCTGCCACTCAGGTTTTCTTCGCTCTCGGTTTGGGCTACGGGTCTGTGATCGCTTACTCCTCCTACAACCCAATCAACAACAACTGCCACCGGGACTCCCTGATGGTTTCTGCCATCAACTTCATGACCTCAGTCCTGGCTTCGCTCGTCGTCTTCACGGTCCTCGGCTTCCGCGCCAAGAACATCGCCCTGGAGTGTGTTGTGGAGTAAGTGTATGATCCGAGTGTCTTTATTTTGATATTTATCAGAATTAATAAGTCCTAGGCAGGCTAGTCAGTCATTTAGAGTGATCTTGGCATTCTAGAGCGTGTCCATCATAGGAACAAAACTTGGGTCTGAATCGAAACTTGCACCACCACAAATTTTATTATTTTTTTTAATCATATAGGAATGTGAGTAAAATGTCAGAGATGGCCGCTTCGGGCACAGCTCAACCCTGGTGGCCGTGGTTCAATATGTCCGACCCCAGATCCGTAGAAGTGAAGGATTACCAGGAGTGGTACAGACATTATGGGAGCTTGCTAGGCTCAAATATCACCGATTGTGACCTGGAGAGAGAAATGAACAAGGTTTGTATATGCATAAGTAAAATTTATACGGTATAACCGCATATAAGAGACGACTTTCATTTGCACCAGTCACTTCACTGATCTGATCTTTGTTTTCTTGCTCAGGGAGTGGAAGGAACCGGTTTGGCGTTTATCGCGTTCACCGAGGCCATGGCGCTGTTCCCAGCCAGTCCGTTCTGGTCAGCGCTGTTCTTCCTCATGCTCCTGAACCTGGGTCTGTCCACCATGTTCGGTACCATGCAGGGCATCCTCACGCCACTCATGGACAACTTTAAACTGCTGGGACGCCACAAGACGCTACTCACCGGTACGCACACTTCCATAAGCACTGATTATGACAGACAGGTTAATGTCTGCATGATGTACATGATATTATTGATCTCTCTGGATTTTAGTGATAAGCTGTATCCTGGGATTCCTGATTGGTCTGCTCTTCACTCAGCGCAGCGGGAACTACTTTGTGACCATGTTCGACGATTATTCTGCCACTTTGCCACTGATGATTGTCGTCATCTTCGAGACCGTCAGTGTGGCATGGATCTACGGTGCTGATCGGTAAAACTGGTGCAAAACGACATGCTTAAATTGCTTTTCTGCCTGCTTTTTATTGAAATAACTAAGTAGCATATTCCTCATCACCACAGACACGAAAGATGATCTCAGTAAAGGTTTGAAATGCATGACTATTTCAAACTAATTTCATGTCTGAAGGTGAAAGGGGTCCAACCCAGTACTAGCATGGTGTACCTAATGAAGTGGCCGGTGAGTGTATTTTATCTTGCTGTCTTGTCAGGTTTCTGGACGATGTCGAGGTGATGCTGAAATGGCGCCCTCCAGCCATCTATAAGTACATGTGGAAGTATGTGTGTCTGCTGGCTATGGTGGGTCTGCTAGCTGCCAGCCTGCTACACATGTTCTTCAAGTGGCCGACCTACACAGCATGGAACCACACCACGGTAAAACACACAGCAGTTTCATATAATGACCGTCACCCTGCAGAATCAGGACTACATCAATAAAATATCTGTATACAAGAATCATTTTTGCCTGACTAGCCCCACAGTGTAGTGTGTTACAGTATGTATAGTTTATTAACTTTCACTACATTGACTTTAATAATAGGTCAAGGCTATGTTTGGATAATTTGTTCACATGAAATTTCACTGCGATACACACAGTATATTTGAATCATTTAATTCCTAATGCTTAATCCACTTTAAGAGGCCTAAGATGCCTTTCAGTCACATGGATAGGATAAGCCATCTAAAAAGAGGGAGGGTCAGTCAGAGGACACATATCTTACGTTATATTTGGCCTTCATTACTGATCTGTTTTTTTGCATGCACAACAATTGCATTTTCACTCGATTGTGTCTCGCACATACACAATCACATGATCTGTGTTTGTCAGGATCGCCAAGGAAAAAAGAAAAAACGGCTAATGCTGACAAAAACCTGATTTGCGAGTTACGAATTTCCACAGATACAAACAGACCACGGTTCTACTTCCGGTTCAATCACGAAAGTAGCTAACGTGTATTGTACAAAAAATAGACACTGCAGTGCAGCAGATACCAATATTTACAATTATATACAATATTTATAGTGTAAAATGTCTAAAGTTGGGTATATTGTATGTGTACATGTGTGTGGCCACACCGGTTTCAATTAGTCAGTCCAGGAGCACGAAGCTAGAAAATGGCTGTCCTTTAAATTTGTCCTGATGGTGAATAATTCGGAAAATCCTCAACAAGTTCACAGTCCAATACAGTGGAAAACAGCTCTGAGACAAAACGGTGTCCAGGATTCCCCTCGTGATTTAAAGGCGCACAAACAACACTGTTACATTTTACTGTGAGATTAATTAACTTTACATTGTATATTCGTGTTAAAGGCGTATAAGACTCACTTTGTCGGACTTAAGAACAAATTGGACTTACAAACGTGCTTCTGGAATAAGCATACTTTCTTAGTTGTAACAAGCTGTTTAAAAAAAATAAAATTTTCTTTCTGTCCTCATTCAAAACTGACGGCGCAAAAAAATATATATTATAGTGTACTAGTGAATAGGTATATGAGCTATGAAGTAGTATTATGCTAAACAAACATTTTTAGTTAATAGAGTTTGATGTTTAATGGTTAGCACTGTGACCTTGCACCTCCAGAGTTTGCATATTTTTCCGGTGCTTAGTGGGTTTCTTACGGGTACCCTGGTTTCCTCCCACAGTCCAAAGACATGCAGATTAGGCTAATTGGTGTTACCAAATAATTCATTTAAATGTTTTTTTTAATTAATAATTAATAATCGAATAAAAAATATTAATTAATATCCCAAATAATAGGGGCATTCGAGTCAAACTGGGACTTTGAATAATGATCTGGAAATAATTGACATCTACAAAAGACTTCAAGCACAGTACGGTGAAAAAACTCTTATCCGCAGTCGAACTTGATTGGTGTAAATGTTTTAAAGAAGGCCATAAGTCAGTGAATGATGATCCTGGTTGAGAACTTGTCGCCATCTTGTGGAATAACTGTGTTATATCAGTCTGTGCAATCAAAAGTCCCGGTTTGACTTGAACACCCCCCATGTTATAACTTTATATTTGGTCTGAATTGAAGTGTTTATTTGAGTATACACGGTGTGTATCAGGAACTGGTACACTTGGTTTGGAGCTACACATGCTGCTCCTGTGCTCCCAGTGATCCAGGCGCCCTCTTCCCCTCTGCACCTGCTGACTCAACCCTGTGCTGAACTGGACTTCATGTTAATTTAAATAACTCCTGTTATATTGAACTTTCAGCTGCATAACACACATGATGTTATATAATTTCTATCCGTTATCACCCAAATGAGGATGGGTTCCCTGTTGAGTCTGGTTCCTCTCAAGGTTTCTTCCTATTGTCATCTCAGGGAGTTTTTCCTTGTCACTGTCGCCGTCACCCTTGGCTTGCTCATCAGAGACAATCTCATTATTATCTAGACACATGTTTCTCACACATACACACTTCCAAACATTCTCTTTTCAAATTTTCTTTTCATTTTTGTGAAGCTGCTTTGAGACAATGACTATTGTTAAAAGCACTATATAAATAAAATTGAATTGAATTGAACTGATCTTGCTCAAAATTTCAGTTAAAATTCTATGTCTGATTGTGCACGATTATAAGTAATTCAGTGATTCGCTCTTTGTCTCTCGAAGGGGTCCGAGAGCAGCCTGGGATACCCAGGATGGGCTTTAGTGATGCTAGCGCTGCTCATCATCGCTGCCTGTCTTCCAGTGCCTGCTGGCTACATACATTCCCTCCTCTCTCATAAGTGTGGCCCATCACGGGCAGAAGGAGAGGCTGAGCATCATAGAGAACGATACTCCAAATGTAGTACCACCGAGCCAGAACTCAACAGCCATCACACCACTCTGGATGAGGACAGCAGCCGAACCACCTTCCTGTCCGTGGCTGCAGATCACTACAGGCTTCTCTCACAGCAGGAGGATGGGGAAGAGGAGGAGGATGACACAGAACTGTAATAAATTCTGACAAGGAAGAACATGTATAGTGTTTGGGCAAGATGACTGAATGGGATGCTGGAGTGTCTAGGAGACAGTTGCCAAGGCGACTGCGCTCACAGTGCAATTTTAAAGTTAGGAAGTGATAAACTGGAGAGAAGTGAGAAATGGAACAGAATCTCAAATCGTTGAAACGAATCAACACAGTCACTTTTTCAGGAGTTGGAAACCAAACTGGACTTGGATGTAGGGATTATATATATTATATAGCAGTTTTGATGTTACAGCTGATCGGTGTATAGCAGGGCTAGATTTGTTCTGCCATTAACACATCACCCATGATCATTCAAATAGAAAAGAAAAGCTCCGGCAAACGTTTTAATGTTGTTCAAGGAGGAAGTGTATTTGGATTATCTTGTTTCTTGTTTATAGAAAAACTCATTTCAGTGAAGCAAATTAATATCTCACGTTATGCAGGTCAGTTACTCCCATGTGAGTCTTGTCTATGAATTAAAAAGCGATGTGCTTAGACTGGGGTAAATGTAAATGGAATAAGTATGTTTGTGTTTATCATCAGGTTTGTTGTAAATAGATGTAATCTTATATAGATTTATGCTTTAAGGACATTGTGCTTCTTTTCCGTTTATAATGATTTTTCATTAATGTTACCAAGTGCCTCTGTTATAATGTTTAAAATAATATTGCAAGACTTTTTTTTTTTAAAGATGAAATGCAGAAATATGTTGGAAACCCAAAGCCTAGGATCTGGTAAACTACTTTTAAAACCGTTAGTCCTGCTTTTGACCACAAGATGCTGCTAGTGTCTAGCATACATGGTTCTGAAAAAAGCAGGATTTTGGGAGCTCTTTTTTTATTTTATTTTTTTTTTAAATAAACTACTGTCAAGAGATTCCTTTTTATCCCATATGTATGCAAAAGCATCAGGGTAACGTCTGCTGTTGGGACGTACCCGCTACTTTTGGACATAGTCAGTAAAATCTTTTAGGGGGAATGTAGCAGGTTCTGACCCAGACATTTTCTTAATTTGAGCCCTAATCCCATTTCTTCATATTTAGCTTCTTTGCTTACTTCATATTGGCTGTCATTTTGGCAAGTTTTTGTCTCTCATTTTCAGTCCGGTCCCTGTACCTGACCAGTTACCTATGAATCGTTCAAGCATTAAAAAAGTCAAGGCATGAACCAGTGAGAAACAGGCGCGGATGATGACAAATGATCAGTCTGGAGATTAGTAGACTGGTGACGCTGAATGCCGAGTAGTCGGAACAGATGAGAGGGAAAATGAGGTTGCCCCTGAGATTGTTACATAAACAACCATTTTTTAATTTGAACATTTGTTCCCATTTCTTTAATTGAATCTACATAATGAATTTAATATGAAGAAATGAGGTGGCTCAAGACTTTTACACAGTACTGTATATCATATATATATATATATAATGGTGCTAGTTCCAGAAAGTGGCATTTGATATAAAAACTCGCATCTATGAACAGGAATTATTGGTGCAAACCCTTACCACTGTGTGCACTTGTGTCTCGGTGGAGTTATACAGGTACTGAAATCCATACTGTATAAGTACATGTCATTAGTACTGGGTAGTACTGTTTTGATGTTTTGGTTTTTTCCTAAGGTACTTGGTCAAGGTTTTCTATGTCAATGATATACTACATACATATGAACTGCATGACAACGTCTTCCTACGGCAATTTTATCATATTAGAGTCTGACTGACAGAGAGCAGATTATTGTATTTTGCCTTATCAATCAATCACCAAAAGTGAATGCAAGGATGAATCTCAGGAAAGCATTGTAGCAATAATGGTTACCCCTGTTTGTAACTCTGTTTGAGTTAATTATGGTAACTACTAAGCACAGGATTTAAAACGGAGCCAAGAAATGTGCTCAGTCTGTGTGGAAGATCATTGTACACACCCTCAAGTTGTAAGTCACTAATGGATTCTTATCTTGTATAGAACTAATAAAATGTACATAGAAGTTACGTGTGAGGTCAGCTGTCTCCTTTTGTTCTCCACTTTTTACTGTAATGTGATTCATCAATGGTGTGATGTGAACCTGGAAATCTGTGCAAACTAAGGGGTCCATGCAGAAGCTTGGGTACTTATCCAGACCCAAGATGCCAACTTTGGTAAAAATAAATAAAAAATAGAAAGGCGTATTAAACAATCGATAATTGTGTGCCTGGACCTAAATTAATGCAAATGCATTTTCCGTAGGCAGGATGTTTGAATTCTATCACTTGTAACACTTCTTTTAGTGTTCAAACTGTATTCTTCAGCATACATGCACTAATCAGCCATAACATGAACAATAATTATTACCACCTATCTGGCCACCCCAGATCCCTATCCGATTGATCACCCATGGAATTGGCCGGACCAATAAGTTCGATTCATAGACACCACAAACCACAGCACCTAAAGGATTCGCTGCCAATGTCCTGGTGCCAGACCCCACAACACGCCCTCACCCTGAGGGGCAAGAGCTGTCCAGGTGGCACAAGATGAACCTGCACAATAACTTGGCATTATATTTTGTTTTTGTAATGTTCTATCTGATCGATTTACACAACAACAGTATGCTGTATGACCAAAAGATTATAATCACCTGTCTATCAAATTTATATTTGCTTTTTGAACAGCACATTGTAGATTCCCTTTCACTGTGACAGTCACCTCTACATTTTCACTTCAGGAAGGCTTATATTAGATTCTGGAGTGTTAATGTTGGGATTTGTGCTCATACTGTATGTATTTCATATAAATATACTGTAGAAATCAAGGTTAAATAAATATGAAAGACGAGTTGCTGTCTCACTGTACTGATAAATGTAATATACAAATGCTGTTACAAACATGAGAAATGTACAAACTGAAATGTACCGTAAGCCAAACGTAGCAACTGGGTTGTTAAAATGACAAATAACGACTGTTTGGGGTGAATAAACCACTTTTGCATTTACCAATGTTTCAGCACTTGGACAATTTCACAGTTCAAACATACGTTGTTGCTCAGTCTGGACACTAGGAGACAGTGTACCGCTGTCGGAAATATGTAAAAGAACTTACGTCTCCAAAGACATCCTAAATCTTTACAAGGAAATCCCACCTATTTGCTTGTTCATGTCTTAAAAAATCAACAGGGGCACTGATTGAGCACCCATGGAATTGGCCCGACAAATAAGTCCAATCCATAGACGCCCCACCCCACAACTCACAGTGCCTAAAGCGCATAAATTTCCTGGGCCCATATTCACAAAGCTTCTTAGAATTTTCTCAGAATCTATCTCTTATCTTAGCTTAAAAAGTCCTAGCTGAGAGTTCGAGACTAAAAGTGATTTCTTTGCGAGGAGATCCCGGCGTATTTGCTGATACACATGTTTTTGGCACTATTTTCTATTTCCACATGTTCATTTTCACACATAGTTTCATTTTATCAGACAACATGAGGTTACCTGTTTATTTGGGGTTACTGTCCAGTTTCATGGCAAAAAATCCCATGATAAAAGAGTGTGACTACCCTCATATATTTTTAGACATATTTATCCCAACATGCATTACATCAAACCTTTACGGATTTACAGATCTATCTATCTATCTATCTATCTATCTATCTATCTATCTATCTATCTATCTATCTATCTGTTTGTAATCTATCTATCTACTGTATCAATCTATCTATCTATCTGTTTGTCTATCTATTTTTATATTCATCTATCTGTCTGTCTATCTATCTGTCTATCTATCTATCTATCTATCTATCTATCTATCTATCTATCGATCGATCTACCTATCTATCTATCCATTTTATATCTATCTATCTATCTATCTATCTATCTATCTATTTGTATATCCATTTATCTATCGATTGATCTATCTATCTGTTTTTATATCTATCTATCTATCTATCTATCTACTGTATCTATCTATCTATCTATCTATCTATCTATCTATTTGTATATCTATCTATAGATCTATCTTTTTGTGTATCTATTTTTTATTTATCTGTCTGTTTGTCTGTCTATCTATCTATCTATCTATCTATCTACCTATCTATCTGTTTTTATATCTATCTATTTGTATATCTATCTATCTATCTATCTATCTATCTGTCTGTTTTTATATCTATCTATCTATCTATCTATCTATCTGTCTGTTTGTCTATCTATTTCTTTCTTTCTTTCTTTATCTATGTATCTATCTATCTATCTGTCTGTTTGTCTATCTATTTCTTTCTTTCTTTCTTTATCTATGTATTTATCTATCTATCTATCTATCTATCTGTTTGGCTATCTATTTCTTTATTTATCTATCTATCTATCTATCTGTTTTTATATCTATCTACCTACTCTATCTATCTATCTATCTATCTATCTATTTATTTGTATATCTATCTATCTATCTATCTATCTATCTATCTGTTTGTCTATCTGTTATCTATCTATCTATCTATCTATCTATCTATCTATCTATCTATCTATCTGTTTT
>JAQMYL010000008.1:7538155-7551683 GCA_030014365.1 Clarias pachynema | reverse complement strand
ACTTTTTTTTTGGACACTTTTTGTTTTCTTTCTGGGTTTCACACACACACACACACACACACACACACACACACATACAGTACACATAAATCCGTGAACACTAATACACAGTTCACACTGAGCCACTGCAAGACTCTAATGAGTTCAATCAACACTATAGGTTTTACTTTACAAAGTGGTTTACTGTATACCACGGTCATGATGAGACACATCAATTCACTCCTGCAGGAAATAGTCCAGGCTGTGAAGCTATTTATGGTTACACTTACAGTAGGCAAGAAAACTGACCGGTCTGAGAATGAGGCTGAAATTATTTTAGGTAGTCAATGATTTTGTCTGTCTATCTATCTATCTATCTATCTATCTATCTATCTATCTATCTATCTATTCATCTGCATATCTGATATAATTAAATACAAATGCACACTCATAGAAAAACTCAAACCCTTTGTTAGATATTCCGTTATCTGGGAAATCCTAAAACGTCGCTCTGAGAGACAATAATAACTCTTATGTTTAAAACTACCTCAAAATCTTGTCCCAGCTATTTTACTACGAGTGTGTTTCATAATGTATAGAATTACAGTAGGGTGTAATAGTTCTGTTCCTGTGCATACACTCTCCCGATGCTTTTAGTAAGAAGGAAGAAATTCACCAATTTACTATTTACGTAGGAATCTGATCCTTCATTTGGTATAGACTGTGATACTGGACATTGTTAAAATAAGAAAATATAGATCAGGGGATGCTTCCCCAGTGTCGAACTGTAAGGTTTTGGTGAGCTCGTGCGCATTGTAGATTCCGATATCAGGAAGCCAGTGTTGTCTTGTGCTGTTTTAGCTTAACCCACTCAACGTGGAATGTGTTGTGCCTTTTGAAATGCTTTTCTGTTCATCTAAAAACAGTCCTGCTATTCTCGCATGTCGGCTCTCATCGTCATGGCATTTCTCACTAGGTTTTTTTTCTTCTTCTTCTTTCACACCATTATGTGTAAACTCTAGATAATCATATGTGAAAATCCCATAAGACCACAAAAAAAACATCTACTTCTTCTGTATTAACCATCATGACCTATGCCTTGAAACCGCTTGCAACCCCCACTCATCCACTACAGGTAACCTTAAGACACAAAAGCCTTGTCATGCTTAACTTCACTGAGATGCCGTTTTCTCCCCATTCTGATGATGAACACTAAGGAAAGCTCTTGACCTGTATCTGCATACTTTTAAAGATTTACTGTATTGTTTCAGGAAGAAATCAGAGCACATTTTGATGCCTGACAAATTAGCTTAAGGTCTAGCCAGCAGGTAGATTAATTTTAGGCTTTAAAGAAGGGGCTCTGAAAAATGAGTCCAACGTCGAAGTGCCCAAAAAGAAAAAAAATGAGGCTCCGTAATGAGACGATCCCCATAGACCTCCATGTAAAAATATCCAAATTTACCACAGAAATAAACATGTTTGCAGCCTGGTCTCCATAGCTAGATTTCCTATTAACGGCAACTGTATAAGGGTGAATTTTTATGTAACTCATCAGTTAAATTTATATTATGCCCTAAAAACTTTGAAAATTAGGGATTTGTCTGATTTGAGTGACAGCTGTATTGCAGATGTCAATCTGCTAGCTGCCACAGCTATCTATGCAGCACTTTAGTTAACCAGCTAATTGAACTCATTGTTGAATTCTATTACAAGAAATGTAGGAGTTGACACATGACGATGTTTAAGGTATGAATGATGGAGTTCAAAATCAAATGCTTAAGCTAAGCTAGCTAGCGTATAGTAAACGAGGTAAGTAGGTGTGTACCAACCAACAGCCAGGCTCGTTTCATGCCCATTTATGGATTAATCATGGTTTAGGCAGGGTCAGCTCCTGCCAAGATGGCGACTAACAGAGCTTCCAAAACCGCTCTTCTTAAAACCTATGAGTGATGTCACAGAGGGTTTGTCAATTCTTTCTATAGATACTTTGGCTGTAACAAAGACACAAATATATGGAAATCATAAATGAATTTACCTTCAAAGTTATCTGGGTTGAGATCATTATATGATGTTGTTGCTACCTATAATTGTCTGCGTCCTAAATACCCGATTAATGTCGGTCTCCATCCATATGTAGATACATCGCTTCATACATCTATGTATATGTGCTCTAAATCTTGTGATATAATCAATGATGTTTTAAGTTTTAAACAGAACTGTTGTGCAATCTTTAGGATTGTCAAGATAAATACGATTAAACCGACACTTGAACTAGTGTCACCCAAGTGTCCATCTCTCACCAGATTCTTCTCAAGAGTTAATAGCAATAGCACCTATTGTAGACACTTTGGGAAATATTGATAAAGCCTCTGAACTTCATTATAAAGCAGCTACTACAGTCATATTTATACAGATTTAACATTTAACTTTTAACCAAGCAATTAAATTGTAAGCATTTACAACTAATTTTTGTTTCTTTGGATATCAGTCATTTTAATTATGTCATGGATTTGATCATATAGTAATGTGTTCAGGTTATAGTCGACTCAGTTACTTTGCAACTTGTGTGTTTAAGTGAAGCGATGTGGCTATTGTAAAGTTGTGTAATGTACATTTTCAGTCAAACGTTTGGACACACCTTCTAATTCCATGGACACTTTTTTTTCTTTCTACATTGTAAAACAATACTGAAGGGCATCCAAAATATGTAATAATCTCCTTTGAACAGTTGATATTGAGATGTGTCTGCTACTTACTGTATCTTGCTCTAAATGAACTTCTCCTCCGCAGCAGAGGTACAGTACAGTAAGTTTTGGTCTTTTTTTCCTGGAATGGTCTTCACTTGACAATACTGTTCTTGCAAGAACTGTTCCAGAACGACTGACCTTCACATCTTATATAAAAATCTGACTGTTATTACTTTATTACCTAATTTAATATGTGTTGTTTTATAATTTTTAAATCTTCAGTACAGAATGTTGTTGTTGGCCCCATTTTATTTGGGCTCAGGAACTGGCACCGCATCCAGTGTCTGGGGTTTGGGCATTGGGTGGGAACTGAACCCAGGCCTTCCACATGGCAGACAAGAAATCTGCCACTGAGCCACCAATGCCTACTAGTATTTTTCTAGAATGTAAAAAATAAATCACAACACAAAATAATATTGAATTAGAAGCTGTGTCCAAACAAATGACTGATAACGTAGCTGTTTAATTATGAATTGAGATTTTTGTAATGGTGGTCTGTGTTGTCTTGTAAAACTTCTGGATCTTGTTATACCAGCATCTGGGAGATTCCATCCATAAAGTCATGTGATCACATATTACATGACGTTTACTGTCCTAAAAGTGGTAAATTTAAGTTTGATTTATTCGGGATAAAGAGTCTCGAACCTTGTTTCTGTCTGCAGAATAATTTTATTTATGTAAAAAATTCTAAAAGCTGAAAATTGTGTATGTCACCAAAAGACAAAACAAACTATGAAACATTAAGGTATAGCCTCATTTTTTTCCCGGTGAAAGAGAGTTTTCTGATAGCAACTACACCTTTAAATCCCATCTGAAAATAGCTCAGCATTAACACGCACAAGTCCAGCTGTTGGCCACACAAATCCCTCGTCCTCGCATTATCATCCCATCACATCACCGTCACTTCCTCTCGCTGTAGCACACGTGCTCCGTGTTCCTCGCACTCATCTCACTTGCCAACTCTTTAATCCTGCAAGGCCTGGGATTAGACCGTCCTGTTTTCATCGTAGCACTGGTTTGCCAATGTTAAAATTCCGAAGTTTTTTGTTTTCTGAATTCACACCAGTGTGCTTTCTGAGAAAAATGTCACTTTAGAGTTTGATCTAGACGTGTGATTTTCACATTCATGTGACGGCCAGGAAAATGAGTAATCATTGATTGTAAGCCTCATCTATATCAGAGCCTCAGCATTATCCTTCGCAGAATGGATGGATGGATGTCAGCTTTCAGTAATAAAATGTTGATTTGAGCTTAATATTGTTGGCTAGCTTCATTCTTATTAGCATTTAACACTACAGTTTGGTTAATCAATATCTTTACAGCAGCAATGTGTATTGCAGATAATTTGACATCTTTGCATCTTTTGTCAATTTTAAAATACAGTGTTAGCCTGAATTTATTTCTATCCAAACACCTTAATTAAAAATGTAAAAAACAAAAAAAATTTAATTAACTAGTTAACCAACCTTAGTGTGTTGTACTGTAGTTTTATCACACATTGAATTAGTATGTTCAAGTTAAATCAACCTAAAACACTTTTCTGCAATGGCCATCCCCTGTTTCAAATTCTCATTGATTAACTTAGGCAAGATACGTCTATGCTTGTTTGATGGTTGAGAAAGGGTTAAGGTTCTATGTTACTAATCAGAAGATCAGGGGTTCAAGCCCTAATACTGCCGAGCTGCTATTACTGTACGTCCCTTATTCCTCTCTGCTTCACGGATGATGTGTCATGGCTGAACCTGCTTTCTAGCAAGTTTGAACATATTAAATATTAATTTCAATGTGCTTCAATAAGTTAATGTAACATAAATTATAGTGGAAACAACAGTGGCTTTAAGTAGTATCTACTCAGGCTTAGTCCGTTTCACTTAAATCAGTGCATGTGTTCAAGACGATGTAAAATTACAATAAACTTAAAAGTCTAATGAGTTTCAAAACGTAAATGATTCAAAGTAAGGAAACACATTTCCTCAAATGTTTTGAGTTACTGTAAGTCTTTTGATTGTTTGTCAGATTTCAGACAGAGCAAAATCTGATGGGCTTAAATAGCAGCTTCAGTACTGGCAGCTAAATACAGTGCCTAGCCAGAAAAAATTAGCCTCACTGATAAGTGGTTTACTTAAGGTTACACAGCTGTTTAGTCCCAATCCCTTAAGTTCCCTTCATGTTGTTCATGTGTAAATGCTCTTAGTTTTAATACTAAACATAGCTGAGTTCTATTGTTTTATAATAATAATAATAATAATTATTATTATTATTATTATTATTATTATTATTTGATTACACCAAACGTGCAGGTGATCTCTGAACATTAAAAATTTTTTCCCATCACATTTCTTGCTCAAAGCTGATGGTCCACCACTATCCTGCCAGGTTGTAATAATAAGTTTTTCAGATTTAGTATTCTCCTTAGATGTTTTCTTTTCTTGATTCAGGACAATAAATTGACCCTTTTTTAACCATTTTGAATCTTTGCCACGATTGTATGATATGTCCTCTGCTGTGGTTGTTTAAGAAATGCATTAGTTAGATTTAAATAATTTGTTAAGAGCTGAAACATAATCACTGCTGTAATTATCCAGTGGAAGACTCTTAACTATTTATTTTATTTGAAATCATGGTGGTGACTTTCTGTTGGTTGAGCAGTGAATTTTACCTCAAGCAATTAATTCCTTTGTTCATTAACTTCCTTAATTTGGTGTCACGTATACCTTGAATTTGATCCCTTTGGCGTTCCATATGCTTCATTTTAATTAATTTTCAATTCAGTGTACAAATTCACAAAAATAAGAGCGATGCGGTTGGATTTTAAAGAATTTAATTTTATGAAATGGTTCTCAAGAGGATAAGACAAAATAAGAATTTTATTGTACCTAGGCATGTATGACAATAAAAATCTTAAATCTTGAATCTTGAAACTCTCAGAATCCCACACCTTTCCCTAACAATAGTTCATTTGACTTCATACAAATTGTTTTAAATGCGCTGGCTTGTAGCTCATTAACCAAATATCAGCTATCAAACAAAATACTGTAAATTAGAAAATGCCTATATTCTAACCCTGATGTATATGCTAAGAGGAACTCTAAATAATTTAATGTAAAAATGGAGCAAATTTCCATTTGTAAAAAAAGGCTCCATCCCAAACTTCTATGAACCTCTGCGGTCCGGCAGGGGATTGTGGAGGCAAATGGTGATTACCACCATTGAATTTATTCCCATTTGTACAACCGTGGTAGAACCTCCAGCCAAGATTCAAAAATTATGGGACAATTTGGGAACACTAGTTAATCTTGTCTGCATGTCTTTGGACTGTGGGAGGAAACTGGAACACCAGGAAGGAACCTACCAATCACATACTGTACATACAATGCACACAGACCACGAGGTGGGAAATGAACCCAGACCCTTCAGTTGTAAGGGGACAGTGCTAAAAATGTCTTGTTTTAAATAAATGTAAACTTACTAATGTGTTTTCTCTCCCAAAAAAAAAAAAACTTTTGATTTGAGTCACTCATATGAAACATTTATTTTTAAAGAGGTGTGGCTTAAAAAATTGACGCTCTTTCACACCATATGGCTGTCCTTATCTGTCTCGGCCAAATACGCAAAATGTGACCACTTTCTAGCTAAAATATTTCGTGCAAACCAAATTGAATATTTGCAAGTGTCCCATATTAGATAGAAAATCTGTGGCGGCGATTACATCAGGGTGTCCTGATGTAGCAGGGGACACAATATGAGTTTGTCAAGTGACATCGGGGATACATAATGCTGGACTTGCTCCAGTTTGTTTAGAGTGTAGCTCTAATAAATCAAAATGTGTAAAGGAACACACATGCTTCTACATGTTTACAGATTTGGAGGTGTGATTACATACTGTATAACACACACACACATACTGAGCCTTGCTTTGCTTTATAATCTGACCCATGCTGAGGTGCTGATTGTTATGGCTGTTTCGATAACGTTGAATGGCACGTCGCTGACAAAATCTAACAAATGACAACACAGACAAGCCCCAAAGGTCTATTTGTATAAATGTTTACTCATCATAACCTTGTCAAAATTGTCCTAATATTCAATTTATTATGATGTTCTAGTCATGGCCCCTGAATATAGGAATTAATATCTTATTAAGACAGCGCATGGTGGCGCGGCAGGAGGCGCCGGTGTTTCATAGCATCAGATTCCTGCTTCCATCCTGAGCCTGAATTACTGTCTGTGTGCAGTTTCTGGGAAATGTCTTTCCTGCCTGTGGGTGGGGTTCCTCTGGGGTCTCCGGTGTTCCCTTAAAGTGGATCGACTGCCCCGTGATGTGTGCATGTGTGAGCGTGTGTCAATGCTGCCTACCTCACACCCCGACATCCATTATAGGCTCCATCATGAATCTGATCAGGATAAAAATGTTTTCTCAAGATGAATGAAGGAATCATTACAATCTTAATTTTTTAAAGTAAGGATCATTTGCTTTATTTAATTTCACTTTGCTCATTTTGTTTAAAAAAAAAAAAAAGGTGTTGTGAATGTACAGTATGTGAGACACGATATGCGAGAAAGTCTGTGCATGGGTGTAGCTGAGGAAACAAAGTGCTGAGAGAGAGAGAGAGAGAGAGAGAGAGAGAGTGTTGTATTATGTACAGCAGCTGATTAATCATTTAAAGGCTCTACTGTTACATCCTCCCAGTTCCTCAGTCCTGCACACTCTGAAATTCAGCAGCCGTAAACCCTTCACACATGCCTTTATCCAGTGTCTCTTTGTCTCTTTGCTTTTTTTCTTTTTTTTTTTTAACTCACGCATCTCATCCCTCCATCACACATACACAATCACACCCACACACATACTGTCTCTCCATCACTTCCACTGGTCTCATCTACTGCGACTACATGGTGCTGCATGGAAGACATTATTATTATTAGTATTATCATTATTATTATTATTATTATTGTTATTATCATCTATTATTTTTTCATTTATTCATTCATACATACTTATATATATATATATGTCTAGATAGACATATATATATAACTATGTATATATATATGTGTGTGTGTATATATATATATATATATATATATATATATAGAGAGAGAGAGAGAGAGAGAGAGAGAGAGAGAAATATGTATCATAAACATATTAATGAAACATTACATTATTTTTTTCAACAATTGCATTTTTGTTTATTTTTTTCACATTTTATTTATTTATTGATTATATTTTATTTATTTATTTATTTTTGTAGTTTATGCTATGTGTGCTGCATGTCATTTTACAATATTATTATTATTATTATTATTATTATTATTATTACTATTATTTATTTATTTTTATTTATTCATTAATTTATTATTTTTTTATGTATGCATGGTTAATTCTTATTTGAAGAGTCGTTTTGCATGTTGGTTATCATTCTCTATCTGATGCTTATGAAGGTCATGTGTATGTGTGTGTGTGTGTGTGTGTATGTCTCAGGATGGGAGAAATTCTCCCTAGGTGACACAGTCCCACAGAGACACAATCTGTTCACTGGAGGCAGGGGTGGGGGTTTAAAATACATAAAGTTCTAGGCATAGAAAGAGAGAGAGAGAGAGAGAGACTTGACGGATTTGTGGATTTGCACTGCTAATCTGTCACCTTTTTAAATATCGTCACGAATGACCACAATGTTCCAATCACAGGTGAAAGCAAGAAGTCATCCATAGAGTATAGTATAATAAGAAAATAACTGGATGGATGGATGGATGGATGGATGGATGGGTCAGTGAGAGAATACGCTGAGATTATATAATTTTAGTGCTTAGTTCTCATCCTCTTACTGAGATTAGGAAAAATCAGAAGAGGAAAATTACAACGTGTGTGTGTGTGTGTGTATAAAATACTTCTACCTAATGCTTTCTATCGTCTTAACATTAGACCTGTGCATTTAAAGCCTCGCAGAAATGCTTTGTTATCTAGACGCTGCCAGACACAAACGTCGATGCTTATCCATAAATAAATCATCCCCATTATAAATGCATGATTGTCTCCTTTAAGTGCTTATCATTTATAAATAACTGATGACTTTAAAATGTCTACACGTGCTTCTCCAGAATTGATCACCTTCACTGTAAAAGTGGGCGGGGCTAATCCTGGGTAAGATGAATGAACTCACTGATTTGTCATGGTTTATCCATTTCATTCGGATTTTCCAACATTTACAGTATGTACACAGTCACACATATCCACAGGCTTAAATACTGTACAACCCCCCCACACACACAACCATACTGTATATACACACAATATGGTGTTTTGTTATCAGTGCTAATTGGAGCTAGCAGCCATTCCTTTTAGCAAAGCATATAATCTGTCTTTAGTCTTCATTACACATTCTTCCATTTATAGAAGGAAATAAGGAAAGTATTCTTGTTTTTTCTTTTTAAACCATTTTTAAACAGAATAAAACAGGATCAGGATCTCTCTGATCCTGACACTCATTTCCGGAAGTGAGGCATTTCAATAATCCTAATCTGAGGGTGGAGTTACGGATAATCCGCTGCCAGGATGGAGGAACGTGGTGGGCGAGACAGGTTTTAAGCCTTATATCCAGCACTTAAACAGATGATCAACAAGGATGTGCTTTCTTGCCCTTACAACTGTTTGAATACACAAATATATGCAAGGAAGTGTCTCATGGCTCTATGTGTGATATTGTCATTATGAGAACTGAAAGAGAGAGAGAGAGAGCAAACAGACTGTAAGTGAGAATAATGGATAAATTATCTGCAAATTTGTCAAAAAATGGCTCACCTAGGTGAAAAAGTGAATTTTCAGATGGGATCATAAAACAACATTTTTCATAATACTTAAAGCTCCTTGTCTCTCGAACTTAATTTTTTGTAAATTCTCATGCCTTTTCATGTAGTGTCCGTAACTTTATTTAATTCAAATCTTTTAACGATCTTAATTGTCATTCAGATGAAGCTTGTCCAATTCAGATTTCACATTAAAAGACATAAACATGGAAAAGTGTATTATTCTAAAATGCTAAATTGTTAAGATATTGCAACATGAATTTGACATGGTTACTGACACTACAGATTTTTTGCTTTTTAAGCTTTTACCAAAAAACATCTACTATTTTTAATTTAAGCAACAATTTGTATAGGTCACATGCTTCTAGAAGCCTACACCAATTTTAGTATCAATACTTATAAAGAAATATGAATAATTCGAATTTTAAATCATTGTTTGAAGTATAACAGTGAAAAACGGCCATTTTTGTTGCACATATAAAAATCAACATGAAATTTTTAGGGAAGATAAAATCAACACCAATATTGTGTTTTCTTAATCTCATGATAACGTTGTTGTGTATACACCACAATTAACTGTGTGTTGGATGTGTGTGTGTGTGTGTGTGTGTGTGTGTGTGTGTGTGTGTGTGTGTGTGTGTGTGTGTGTGTGTGTGTGCGTTAATGAAAGGATGGCAATGCAGAGCTGATGAACTGGACAGGCTCCCTCCCATCTTTTTTTTCTCTTTCTTCTTTTTATATTTAGCTTTCTTTCTGTTATTTTTCGTTCTCCCGTTTTCCTTTCTAGTTATCTTTTCTCTCTTCTCAATATCTTTCCCTTTCTTATCCTTCTCCTCTATATATTTCTTTTCTCCTCACCACCTCTTTGTCTTTTTCTTACTGTATGTCTCCCCATATTTTTCTTTGTTTCTTTCTCCCTACATTTCCTCTATTTTTCTTCTCCCTTCTTCTTACCTTTCCTTCTTTCGCTCCATTCAATCTGGATTCTCTCTTTCCTGTTATCTGTTTCTTTTTCTGTTGCCACATTTTCTTCACTACCTCTACCTACTTCTCATTTCATGTGTCTTTCTTTACTTCCTTTCTTGTTCTTTTTTTCTTTTATTCTTTGCCTTTCTCTCTCTTTTATATTTCTTCTACTCTATCCTGTTCTCCCCTTTTTCTATTATTTGCAGTCTTTTCTCACTCTCTTTATCCTCCTTCATCTCTTTATCATTCTCTTCTATAACTTTCTTTCCTCCTCATCATTTCACCTTTCTCCATCACTTCACTTTTTTTCCCCCATATATTTTTCTCCTTTTTCACTCTCACTTTCTGTCCCTTTTCTTTTTTTTTTTGTCATTTTATTCTTGCTGGTGTATTTTCTGTCTCCCTTCATTCCTCTTCTCTCCCTTCTTTCTACCCAGTTCTCTTTCTCTCTCTCTCCATCATTGTTCCTCCTTCCCTCTGTGCATATTTGGTCTAATTCTCTCTATCTCCTTCTTCCTTCTATCAGTTATTGCCTCCCATATTCTTCTTGTCCTTTATCACTTTTCACTCTCTCCTTCTTTCTATGATCTCATCTATAATTGATTGCTCCTTCTGTAGAGACTTCATTTGCTGCTCTGAATTATGAATGAGACATAGAGCACGTTCACACACACACACACACACACACACACACACACACACACACACACACACACACACACCACTTTTTGGTTCATAGTGATTTTGTGTGTGTTTGTGGGGGGTGTTTGTATGTGTGTGTGGTCTGCATATACATTTCTTAAAATAACAGTTCACCATGAGAGGACGTTGGGGAAACTCTCTCTCTCTCTCTCTCTCTCTCTCTCTCTCTCTCAAACACACAATTACACACACACAATTGTGGTATTTTAAGGAATTCAGTGTTTAATTTTGTGTATTGTATTTGTGTATTGTATTACAACTTTATTCTTAAAAACAAACATAATAACTAATAACATTATCATCTTTTCCTTGTAATATGGTTTTATTCTTGAAATAGTGTATATTTAATTTTTCTTTTTTTTTTTAATTTATTAATTTATTTATTTTTTACATATTTTTCATTGCTTTCACACTTTATTCACTCTCACCATATATAGTAGTATGATCAATAATAATTAAATTCAGTACAATTCATTATATTTGTATAGTGCCTTTAACAATTGACATAGGTAGCTTTAAAGATCTTTTTAAATCCAGATATATAAAAGTATACTTGAAGGTTTTTAGTTTAAAAATATATATAGTTATAACAATTGATACCTAAAAAGCAAGCTGTTGACAACAGCGGCATGAAAAAACTCACTAAGATGGTATGAGGAATAAACGTTGAGAGGAACCAGACTCAAAATGAAACCCCTTCTCTTTTGGGTGCTGCCAGATAATGTGCCCAGAAATAAATCCTTTCTATAATAATGTGTGGTTAGGTCAAAACTGGAATTTTAATACAGGAAATGTGTTTTAGATAGCATGAAGTCCACTGTTCACTAATAGAACAGAAACTTGGGTATAAAACTTTTGCTATAATTTCAGACCAAAAATATTCAGAGCGACTGCAGTGATAAACCATCATAGTGAAACTGGTTGTAAATAAATGTAGTCCACAGCCAATGCAATGGTTTCTAATTGTCTCACTTATCTACAGTATAAGCAGACCATACTGGGCTATCCTCAGCAGCAGTGAGTGTCTCCATGTGATAAGAACTCCAACCAGGTCTGGAGGGCAGATTGGGTTAGGATGATTGTAGAGAAAGACTAGTCTAATGGGAAGGGCAGGACTAGCTATGACACCATTAACAAACCTGAGTGAACATGAAAGAGTCAGGATCATTTACATTATATCCAAACATCCCAGTTTACCAAAAACTGCATGTCTGGGATCCATTCAGAGCTGCTCCATTACCAATGGAAAAAACAATATTCACCAAATGCTTAACTAAACAAATAGGTCTTCATCCGAGATTAAACACTGAAATTGTGTCTGAGTCCTGAACATATTCCATAACTATGAGGATTTATGGAAAGGAAAAGCTTTGCCCCTTCTGTAGTCTTTATTATACAATGTACCAACAAATATCTTGCTCCTTTTGTTGGAAGTAGTAGCCAAAGCATAGAATACCAGCAGTTCACAGATCCAGTTCTCCAGATCTCATAGTTTTTTCTTTTTTTTAAATAAGTACTGACATTACTGGGAGGCCCTGCAGTGTGGATAAAATGGAGTGTCTGATTGTAATAAGGACGCTTCCAGCTGTATTCTGAAGTAATTAAATCTTGCCCCTGGTGCAACATATAGACAGTAAGACAATTACAATAATCCAACCTAGAGATAAGCATTAACTTTTATCTGCATTATGTTGTTATATAATATTTCCTACCTTAGCAATACAGTATTTCTGAGATAGAAGGCTATGCTATTGTAGTAATATTATCTAAATAAGTTTCACATGAAAGTCTGGAATCAATAATCACACCAAGGTCTTTTACTGCTGCATATGATAAAAACAGAAAGGCTATCGAGAGTTACTATGGGATAAGGAAGCCGTTCAACCTTTTCAAGGGGAGTAAAACGATCTAACCACCAATCTAATAATATTACATTGTCATCCACATCATTATTTATCAAACTGCATTGATGTAAATTTAAAGTCTGAATTTCTTCCCTGTTATTTTCAACTTTGTCATTGAAAAAATTCATCACTACTACATATTATTGGTGTGCACGTTTGTGTGGCAGTCTTTTTATCTATTACTACTTTTGCTACAATAATAAATAAGAATATAGAACTATGCTATTATCTTGTGTGGCGTATGTCTAAATCTCTTATCGCACCTCGCTTTTCACACGGGACTTCATTGAGCCGGATTGAGGATAGTCGAGAGCACTGCTAGAGTACCCCGTGGCATGTAAACTCTAAAACTAGGGATGCGACGATACCACTTTTTTGGGAAACGAGTACAAGTACGAGTACTTGAATTTCAGTACTCGCCGATACCGA
>JAQMYL010000008.1:7494309-7504346 GCA_030014365.1 Clarias pachynema | reverse complement strand
TGGGATAGGCTCCAGGCCCCCCGCGACCCTGAATACAGGATAAAGCGGTATAGAAGATGAATGAATGAATGAATAACTATAACCCCCCCCCTTGGCGGGAAACCACCCAGTCTGGTGGCGATAATGCTGAGTCATAGCGTGTAGTGTTGTGACTGGTACATTATTCCTGAGACCATAACGGAATGAGGTTAGGTTTCTGCTCAGCAACGGCGTGAACTGATGGCAAAATAAATTTAACAAATGCTTGTTGATCATACTGAAACAATTTCCACAGCTAAATTGACATTTTTACACATTTGTTCACACTCATATAAATACAAATGACATGGCTAGGATGGCACGGTGTCCCATGTCAAGGGTTTGATTCCCGCCTCTGGTTTGTGTGCATGTTCTCCCCGTGCTTGGTGGGTTCCTTCGGGTACTCTGGAGTCCCCGTACAGGGTAAGCAGTATAGATAAATGAATGACATGGCTCACTAAATGTAAAAAATAATTTCTTCAGCTTTCAGGTTAGGTTAGGCTGCCTATTTTTTTTTTTTGCCTGATAAATTCGGCCTTCAATGTTCTGGTTAAAAAATTCAGTCATCGATGATCAGTGATCGGTTGGATGCATTTTTAATCATGATTGAAATATTATTCCGATTATTATTTGAATATTAGATATTTTGGATTTCCGTTGCATCTTTTCACTCACCTCAGTATATGATTGCATAATAGCGTGAGCAGTGTAGTGCATTTGCATGGTGACATTTGGAGTTTGCATATGTGTCACATCCTTCCTTTTTAATACAAGGGCAAAAGTGAAGAAATACACTATATTGCCAAAAGTATTCGCTCTCCTGCCTTCACATGCATATGAACTTGCGTAACATCCAATTCTTGATCCATAGGGTTTAATACGATGTTGCTGCGCAGTCATGTTGGAACTGGTGTGGGGTTGTTTTGTTTTTGTTTGTTTTTTGTCATCGGGCCCGGCACCTTTATGCTTCCAGTGAAAGGAACTCTTAATGCTTCAGCATACCAAGATATTTTGGACAACTTCATGCTCCCAGATTTGTCTGAACAGTCTGGGGACGGCCCCTTCCTGTTCCAACGTGACTGCGCACCAGTGCACAAAGCAAGGTCCATAAAGACACGGATGAGCGAGTTTGGTGTTGAAGAACTTGACTGGCCTGCACAGGGTCCTGACCTCCACCTGATGGAACACCTTTGGGATGAATGCGAGACAGGCCTTTTCCATTCTGGAAAAGTGGTCAAAAATTCTCATAAATGCACTCCTAAACCTTCTGGAAAGCCAAATTTATATCAGAAAGCTGAAGCTCAATAAAGCAGTCATGTCTGGTTATCTAAAATATTGTTACTGTTTAAACAGTTTCAGTACACAGCGTATAGGATGTTTGTCTGTTGACCTTCACTCAAGGAGGGAAAAGTAAAGAGAAGCATGTACTCTTGTGTGTCTCGTACCGCTAATGCAGCTGATGTGGATTAAGCCGCGTTAAGATGGACACTTCCCATGCTGCTTGCGTCCAAACAATTCTTTCATTCTTGTCAAT
Source organism: Clarias pachynema (assembly GCA_030014365.1). Classification (NCBI taxonomy): domain Eukaryota; kingdom Metazoa; phylum Chordata; class Actinopteri; order Siluriformes; family Clariidae; genus Clarias; species Clarias pachynema. Next base: position 7,502,794 of record JAQMYL010000008.1, on the reverse strand, counting down.
TGGCTCTTTGTTTGGTATAACTTGGAATGTAGTCTGAAGCAAGTTTTTTGAACAGTACCCATGTTATTGTTTGCCACACCTCGTACCATAATCAAGATCCTGACTGCTACCAGGCTGGAGAGTTTAGACCCAAGCTTTGACCTGACACACCCAGCTCCGACCCGTTCAGCCATACTGCGTTAGAGTAATGGCTAAACACTTCACTTGCGCTCCTGATGGATGTTTAAAAAATTAATTTTGATAGACATACTGGGCTCTCATTGTTCTTTGCAGGACTCTTACAGGAAGCAGGTGGTGATCGATGGTGAGACGTGTCTCCTGGACATCCTAGACACTGCAGGTCAGGAGGAGTACAGCGCTATGAGGGATCAGTACATGAGGACTGGCGAGGGCTTCCTCTGCGTCTTCGCCATCAATAACATCAAGTCTTTCGAGGACGTGCATCTTTACAGGTATCGTTTATAGTCGGGTGTAAAACCGTGAAGGATTTCCCGTTCACATAAAAAAAAAAAAAAAAGGCAAAAGATTCTTGCATGTGGGGTTTTTTTTTTTTTTTTTTTTTTTTTTTTTTTTTTTATATTAACACCCCCACCCACCACAGACATATCAAATCACATCACATTGGACAAAAGTGCTATTGTTAAACGGCTGACATCGCCTTAAAAATTTTAAGTATGTGTCTAAATAAAAAAGTCAGATAGAATGGTAGAATTGCAATCTTTTTTTAATTTCAATAATCATCTTTATCTATAAAATATTTTATTCTGTAAAGCTGCTTTGCAACAGTGACCGTTGTTAAAAGTGCTATATAAATAAAACTGAATTTAATAAATGACAATTATATTTTTTAAACTTCACAAAAGAGAAGAGTGACTCTTCTTACGTTGACACACGCATACTCTCACACACTAGAAGCTTCAACTCAGCAGTCTAGTGATTCTAGTTCAATGTTTCACAACTTCCTTTTTGCTGAGAAGCAAAGTTGATGAGCAAGGATTTCATTTCTGCAGTTCACATTCTTGATTTCGTCACTTTTATCCTTGTCTATATATATATTTTTTAATATCCAGTGATTTTGTGTGTGTAGGGAGCAGATAAACCGGGTGAAGGACAGCGACAATGTTCCGATGGTATTGGTGGGAAATAAAAGTGACCTAAGCTCTCGCTCGGTGGAGACACGTCAAGCACAGGAGCTGGCTCGGGGATACGGCATCCCGTTCGTCGAGACGTCCGCCAAAACACGACAGGTGAGTGAACTCCCCTTATGCATGTGGGGAATTATTTATTTATTTATTTAAGTTTTATAATAATATCTTCAAGTACTGAGTAGTGGATTTATTCTTCCATATTTATGTGTAGTCCGTTTCAGCGCTGAGCTTTATCAGAGCGATCAATAATGCTTGAAGCATGTCATAACCTGGCTGACTGACTTGCACAGCAGGAACTTTTATGCAAATAATACTTTCACTGCATCATGTTTTTCATTATTCAGTCAGACAGACATGACCGTGTGTGTTTAGTCATGTCTGACGGTGTTTTGATGTCTGATCACGCTGTGATCAAAATAGAACGTTTTCAACAGGCGATAAAACAGACGATCTCAGTCAGGAGAAATCCTTATTAAAATGTTTCATCGCCAAACTGTACTTAACTCTTCTGTTTTAATTTGAACAAACCTTATATCCTGCCAGGTAAAATTAACAGCATTACTATACCATGTAAGTCTTGTGTGCATTCAGGTGAATTAAAAGAAGAGTGGTGGCTCTGTTATGCTGTTCGGACTACGGCAGACAGTCCACATAAAATGGGAAGCATTTGGGCAATTGTTGAATTGACTATTTACGATGAGGAGTTTGGAGTGTAACTAAATGGCTTGATCAGTAGAAAATTGTACATTTGATGGGGAAAATTAAAAGGATAGAGAAGATACAGAATCAACTTTGGATTGCACCACTATTATGTAATATTTCAATATCTTCGATTTACCTTTACTGAGCAGTGTTAAGCAAAGCAGTCAGCCTTAACTCATATTCTTTATACCACATCTGAGCCAAACTGGTGAAATCTCAGTAGTGATGGAAGCACGAAACTGGAATTCGGACAGTTTTTCCGATTAAATGTAAATATTAACACAAACTTAGTTTCTCTGTACTCCTACGCTTGGATACAGCTTCGCAGGAACGTATTTGGTGATTAAGCGATGTTTTCTCTCTCTCTCCTTTACAGGGTGTGGAGGAGGCTTTCTACTCTCTGGTTCGGGAGATCAGGAGATACAAGGAGACGAACCGCAGCAACAAGAAGAGCAAGAAACACCCACAGAGACGTTGCACACTTTTATAGCAATACTTCTGCCCACTCTTGCACTACATTCCTGGAATAGCACTGTACACACACACACACATGTACACAAACCACATGCACATTCTGCTATAGCATCTCGACCCTTATTCCTCCACTTCGAGCCAACTTAAAGAAAAAGTTCCCAACCAGGAAGCTCAAAAACAGTGCCATGGCTGCTCTTTTTTTTTCTTTTCTTTTTTAATTAATATTTTGAGTCTGCAGTGGGTGTATATGCTTCGCCAAATGCAGAGCTTCCTATTCGGGGCTTTACGTTAATGTTAGAACTTCCACCAAGTTTCATGTGTTTATTGAGCTTGTTTGGATAACTTTAATCCCATGTGATTGATTACGATTATGGAAATTCTGACTTTTTTTGTAGCATTTATGTACCCCAAAATCTCCTAAACACAATGACTCTCAGGACAAAGTGTTAAAGTTCTCAACTGAGCTAGCGCCCTACCTGTAACCACTATGAATTCATGCGTGGAAGGTTGCTATGCAGTGTCACGTCCTACCACAACCACCACGGAGGTCAAGTTCAAGCTGCTCTCCGTCTCTCATGGGCTCTACTCAAGCACTGGCTAGAACCTCCTGCCGTCTCCGCCTCCTTCACTGGAGCAAGGATGGAGACATGATTGTATTGCGTTCCCTCACTTTTATACCGTTATAAAGAAAGGAAAAATACAGAAATACATTTATTTTTAAATCGGGCCCACGCTGGGGTCTGAACACCTCTGATACATTCCTGTCGTCATAGCGATGAGTTAACCTTAATGGGATTTTGTTAATAAAAGGAATTTTGGCTAGTACTGTGTCACATTTGTCTTATCAGGACGGTTAACCTACTACAGTCTTGTGAAGAGAATAAAACAAGACAGGGGATGAGGTGGTGCGAGACAAAAAAAAAAAAAAAAAAGTTATGGTTAGTACACAAAGATGATTATTTTCCTCAAACAAGCAAGCCTGAAATGTTTTATTCGTCTTTATTGAAACTCAAAGCTGTACATCCAGAGTCAGCCAAAAAAATTTATACACACTTCAATATAATATTAATAAGTGTAGATACTTAAATTTGTTTTGGCTGACTCTGCACATATACATCCTTATTAGTCATTCAAATCCACATGTAGTGTTTGGACACTTCCACAGAAGTTGTCCTCAAAACAGGCTCTATGCTCTCACTGGCCACTTTATTATTCATAAAGGTTTTTCTAATCCGCAAGTTGAATATCTTGAACAAGCAGCATCCCACAATTAACTGCCGAAGACAGCACATTTCTGATGCGGAGATCACTTAAAGCGCTTTACCTGTAACTTGTAGTTTGTATGATTTGCCGATTAGACAACTGCATTAATTTGGAGGTGTACGTGTTCCTATTAAAGTGGACACCGAGTGTACATGTACTTGCGGGGACCCTGGGCTTAAGGCTTGAATATAGGCATCTTTAGTAGGTTTTTTTTTTGTTAACGTACATTAAAAGCAAGAAAGCTTAGAGGGGGGGGGGGAAAAAAAATCCCAACATTTTACAAAATGATTTTATTAGCTGCTGTATTGATTGTGTACAAAAAAAAGGTAAATATGATTCTTTACAAATAAGGAGTAAGAAAACCAAACCACCAGACGAAAAGAGAAACGGGGAGACGGCGAAATTCCAGCGATCTTCTCACCAGCCGAAACGCGAGACGAGTTTCTCCTGATCGCCGAGGTCTTTCTGAACCTTCTTCCTCATGTAGAAGATGGGACAGTCTCGACTAGAGAGTGAAAGAAAGAAAGTTAGTTCAAACAAGAGCTTATAACAGGAACCTGAGTAATAATAGGAACTAACTTGTTCCGTGGATATTCTACAAAATTAACTTCACTATTTACTTACATAAGACACAATGTTCTTTAATAAATGAAAAATCATGCATTTATTGGCAAAATCACTGGAATACAGCACACTGTTTAGACATCAGTCCACTTTGAAGCATAGATTATTACCAGCAATATCTTTCGCTTCATGCAACTGAAAGAGAAAAAGCGTGCGCGTGTGCAAGAGAGAGAGGAAGTTTCTAGCATATGACAAGTTCAACATAATGGCAGACGTGTTCTGTGCAATCAAAAGTCCCGGTTTGACTTGAACACCCCTGGTAGGAGATAAAATGTTCTAACTAAGCATGTGACATCACGAGTGAGTCATTTATTCGACTGGCAAAAAGCTGAGGCGATAATATTTCAGCAGTATAAGCGGGAAGGCACGTCACACTGAGCGATGGGGAAATCCACCCGAGTGTCGATGAACTCTTAATACCGACTCGCTGTAATTCAACACAAGTGTTTTTACTCTGCTGCAACCGTCATGATGATGATGACTCAGCGGATTTTGACGTGGATTTCTTTTCATGCCGACCGCTGCAGCGACAGTCGAGTTAAAGAGTAAAATATGTGGTACACCTGATCCAGAGTCAGCACTACGTGCGGAACAAGTGCTTTATAATAAATGTATGGATAACACACGCGAAAACACACACACACACACCTGGTACACAGCACATCTTCATGCAGGGAGCCTTGGCAGCGCTGACACTGAGTCCACAGACGAGAGAATTTCTCCTCCAGGGTAGACAGGTGAGCAATCTGAACAGCACACACACACACACACACACACACACACACACACACAGTTAAGAGCAACATCAAAACACGAAGATTAAAAAAAATTAGGATAATTCTCCAGCTCAGTGAGCTGTGCGGTGCCCCTGCCCCACCCTCCGTGACCCTCGGGCCTGATTACACACCTCTTTCTGGTAGAGCTCAGACTCCTTCTTCTTGCAGAAATCACACACGGCAGCTACGGGGAGGGAGGAAAAGATTCGCTTCAGAAATCATAGACACACACTTTACTCCCTTATTCGTCTCTAAATGTTAAATTAAATCTTTAGGATATAATAACTTTGTACTCTACCCCACGGTTATCGGTTTTTCACTTATAATGGCTACCAGGAGGGTTAAAGCCGGGAATAAAGATGACACTGTGGCCGCTCTAACAGTCGAGGATATTTCTGCGCTGTTAAACAAACACCGCTGAATTTAAATCCTCGTTTAGTTAATTGGAAAGTAAACTAGACCAAATTCAAGCTCGAGTGGAAGACCGTGGACAGCGCTTACCCTCATTACAGCTCGCTACGGATGACGGGACCTCAGAGTGTGAACGAGTTGGAGATCATCTGCTCCGGACTTCGGGAAAACAACTCACAGTTATCGTGTTAAACTGGTGTAGTGGTTATTCTTCTTCTTCTTCTGTTATTATTTTCTCTATTTCTAATGACGTGTGATTTACTTTGGTTTGTTTTCTTTGACATATGGCGCTTCCTTCATCCAAAAAAGAGAGAATATTCCTTCTTCTCACATGTTCATCATACTTTCTCCAGAATTGATTATTTCTTTATAGATATCCACGTGATAATTTTATAGATAATCAACTGATCCCAATGGTTAGTTCTTGTGCTCATCAGAGCATTGTGATATCGTCAACATTCTCCAGTTGTTATGTCTATGAGGCTCCCTGATCTCCCTCAAATTAAAAAAACATCGGCGCTTTAATTCACCGTTGCCGACAAATGATGATTTTGTTAAATTTATGGAAGACCAGATAGTTTTTTTTATTCTTAAACACAAATGAAACACCTAAAAAGTGTCACGTTTAACTGTTTGGGATGCTCTGAAAGCCGACCTCAGGGGACAGATAATCTCGTACAGTGTAAATATGAAAAGGAAGGCATATAAAGAACGGAAAGATTTGACCAACAAAATTAAAGAAATTGATCAGCAGTATGCTCTATTTAAAAAAAAATCTAAATCTTAACTAAATCTCAACACATGTAATCGAACGTCAATTATTAAAGAGTAGGAGGCAATTTTACATTCATTGTAACAAATCTGGGAAACTTTTAGCCAATCAGTTAAGAGGATTTAGAGCACAGCAACACATTACAAAAAATTCGGATGGATTTTGACCGTCGACCATTCTAATATTAATGATGCATTCAGGAATTTTTATTCTCGATTATATACGGCCGAGTTCCCAAAGGACCGCAATTCAGTTGTCCTGACTCAACTAGATTTCCCCAACACTGTCCCCTGATTCTAGATTAAGATTAGAAGAGCCCATATAATTCCACCTCTCTCATCATCAAGTCTCCGGGTCCTGACGGGGTCCCTGCAGAGTTTTTTTTTCTTCTTTTTTTAAATCATTCTCCTCATACGTCACCCACAAAGCGGACGGAGACGCAAACAGTTAGCTGTGTATTGATTTGTGGGAGCGTTCTGTTGCGGCCTGCAAAATGAAACGTTGCAATAAAAATATATTAACTTATTTCAATGTGTGCCTTAATTTTTTTTTTTTTATACTTAAAGTCATTTGAAATACCTTTTTTTTTGTTTGTTTTTGCATCTGAGAAAAAACTTTAAAATAAGAATGTACAGCACTGTAATGCACTTAATTCATCTCAGTCAACTTTAAGCTGTTTCTTGTATTGTGAATAATGATGTTTATTTTTGATAAAATGCTGTATGCATTTAAAAAACAAAAGTTGATTTTTCTAAAAAAAGAATTAATCTTCGTTTCTCTTATATATATTTAAATTTTAAAAAGTACATTTTATCCGATTACTCCATTAAATCTTTGGTAGAATACTCGATTACTAAAATATTAGTATAGCTATAGCTACAGCACTAGTAAGCTGCCCGTTTCATTTAATGAGGTTTGCATCACCCTTATAGCAAAGAGGGATAAAAACGCCTAGAACAGATTCCTCTTCATATAGACCCATCTCTCTTCTTAATGTGGATGTTGAAATCCTTCCTAAAGTCTTAGCTCGTAGATTAGAGAATGTTTTACACCCAATTATATCTGAGGACCAGACCGGTTTTGTAGAAAAAAAAAAAAATAATTTTTTTAAAAATCGCTATTCACAGAAGAGCCACTGTACTGTACATACTGTCCGTTTTGAGAACGGCTTTGCAGCCGATGCAAGTGCTCCGTTTCTGGGCGAAGGCCATCAGGCCACCCACTCTGGAGGTCAGGACGGTCTTACAGCGCGTGTGATCTCCCTCTGAAACAGGAAACACAAACACAGTGTTACTATGGACACATAAATACATCAACTTCCATGTAGTCCGTAATCCGATCATGTGGTTATTCTTTAAAAGAAACACCCAATGAAACTGCGCTGAATCGAAATGTCTCACACACACACACCTCAACTTTTATGCAGGATGTTTAGCAGCCCACCAAAATCTGGCCAGGATTTTAATCAGATAAACTCACTGGCCATTTTATTAGGCACACCCGATAATGAGTAGGCCTTCTTAATACTAAATCACACGTACGTAGCTGTATACAAATCCAAACACACCCACACACACACGCACGCACGTTTACTCACTCAGTAATACACTCTCGGCCTTGGTTTCCCCCAGGATGGGCTCAAAGATGCGCATCAGAGGTTTCGACAGCTGCTGCTCGAGGTAGTACTCCGTGTCGATGGGGATGTTGTTCTCCAGCACGTAAATTGGGTCCTGAACACACGGACGTCATTTAAGCCCATAACAAAAAAGCCTACTGTAACATTTAAATTTCATCACCATCGTGTAGATCATCACACACACACACACACACACACACACACACACACACACACACACACACACACACACGTTGCTGACCTCCGACGTCATGTACGCCGCGACTCCTTTAGCCGCTTTGATGATAACGTAAGGAACCCGATCGCCAAGATTAGGAGCGCTGCCTGCGTCTCGCTTTCTCATCCTACACACCAACAGGTACATATTTATACACACTGGATGTTTTATAGAAAATGGAGTTTTACGTCAAAAAGAAATCCACACACACACACCTCTCTGCGAGTTCCACGTGGGCCTGTTTGCCTGCGTACTCCTGCGCCGTGCGCGTCAACTCCTTGGTGATCACCAGCTGACTGATGTCAATGCGGTTACACAGAAGGTCGGAGATCACCTCTTTAGCATGACCTACAGCGCCATCTGGATCTCTACCCCACACACACACACACACACACACACACACACACACACACACACACACACACAGCTGATTAGATTCGCTCGAGTCAGGAATATAAATAT
>JAQMYL010000008.1:7471504-7486018 GCA_030014365.1 Clarias pachynema | reverse complement strand
AGTGAAAGAGACTCCTCAAAGAAAGATGGACAGATAGACAGAGACATGGAGAGGCAGGAAGAGAGAGAAACGGATACAAAGACAGAAATGGACAGAGACGAGGTGAGAGACAGACAGGTGAGGAGAACAGACAGAAGGAGATTGATAGGGAGAGATAGATAAAGATAAAGACAGTGACAAATAAGAAAGAGACAGAAATGGAGAGGGAGTGGTAGGGGGAGACTGAGAGAGAGAGAGAATATGGACAAATGGATAGGCAGAGAGACACAAAAAGAGAAAGAAAGAAAGGGAGAAAGAGAGAGAGAAAACGGGCAAGAAATAGGAAGAAAGCCAGAGACATGCAGACAGACGCAAGAAAAGCAGTGAGACATAAGACAATGGACAGAGAAAGACAAAAAAGATAGAAATACAGATAGAAACAGGAAAAAAAGCGCAAGAGAAAGAGAGACACACAAAGAAAGAAAAGAAAAAGAAAAAGACAGAGGAAAAAGGAAATAGAAAAGGGGGGGGTAGAATATATATATTTAAAAAATAAAGAGTGTAAAAGAAAAGCAAAGAGAAACAGAGACAGAAAGAAAGAGAGACAGACAGAGAGAGACATGGAGAGTCAGGAAGAGACAGAAATGGACAAGGTGAGAGACAGAAAGGTAAGGAGAACGGAGATAGAGACAGATAGATATAGATAAAGACGGTGACAAACAAGAAACAGAGATACAAGAAAGGACACAAGTAAGAGAGGGAGACAGAAGTCGACAGACAGAAAAAGACAAAAAGATCCAGATAGAAACACAAAAAGAGAGAGAGAGAGAGTGTGGGATCTGGATGAAGGAGTGAACGTAGTGGTAAAGTCATGTGTGTTTTAACTAGGGCTGAATGATTCCTCGATGCTTCTTTTAATTAATTTTAAAAGCTTGCGTTATGTTTTTGCGCAATTATTTGTTTGGCGTGACACCGCGCGCTTCCGGATGCAAACCGCCAGTAAACACCGAAGAAGAAGAAGCGATTACGTCACCCACAAAGCGGACGGAGACGCAAACAGTCAGCTGTGTATTGATTTGATGGAGCGTTCAGTTGCGGGATGCAAAATGGAAAGGAGCGATAAAATGATCAGCGAGCCGAGAGATGAAGAAATCAGCAAGAGAAAACGACAGAACTTGTCAGTAAAGGCTTATATGTTATGCCCGAGTTTCTGCATCTGAGAAAAGGCTTTAAAATAATAATGTATAACACTGTAATGCACTTAATTCATCTCAGTCAACTTTAAGCTCTTCCTGCTATTGTGAATAATGACAATGTTTATTTTTGATAAAATGCTGTATGAAAAATAAAAGTAGATTTTTCTAAACAGAAAACCAATTAATCTTTGTTTCTCTTAGATATTTTACATTGCTGTTTAATTAAGCAAAAGTAAATTTTATCCGATTACTCGATGAATCGATAAAATTTTTGGTAGAATACTCGATTACTAAAATATTCGATAGCTACAGTCCTAGTTTTAACGTCAGATGGAGGAAGCGGTTACCTTCCCTGGCTCTCGCGAGTCCGTCTCTCCCGTGCTCTTCTCCTCTCGGAGTCTGTACTTCCCTTTAGGCAACTCGATCCAGCAGCAGCCCACAACATCACTGTCCACCATGAACCTGACACCAAACACATGAAACATAAACTCCACTTTATCCATCATCCTGATGCCATTATAATACAGAAATAGAAATATGCCGTAAACGGTTTACAGTTAAACCTTGGATCGCGAGCATAATTCGTTCTATAAAAATATACTTGTAGCTGATTCGAGGGAGACGACAGAGAGGAGTTACTAAAAACAGTCACAACATTTGGACACACAATAAAAAAATGCTTTACGTGCACACACAATTACCCATAATTGAGAAAAAATAAAACTATTGGCTCAGTTGTGATCACGGCAGACAAAGTGCATGCGTATATCAAGACCGCGCTCGTTCATCAAGTTAAAATTAATTTCAAAATTTTGCAATCCAAGATCCCACTGTATGATGGTTTGCACCGCTTCTCAATCTTCCCTCACCTGATCTCGAAGTCGATGTTGGCCTCGTACGCAGGGTAGCTCTGGATGGAGAAGTTCGCGAACTTGAATCCCTGCTCCAGGAGGCGTTTCGCCGGCGCGACCAGGCGCGGCATCGCCATGGTGACGCGCAGGAAGTCCAGCGGACGATTGCCGTGGAAACCGTACATACCTGGACGATGACGAGACACTCAAATACAAAAGTAGCAAACCAAACACAAATAGATTTTAAAGGGTCAAACGGAAGCCTCACTCTCTTTGCGTGTGATGTCCACGGCTAGCACGGTGACCGAGATGTTGTCCTTGTTGGAGCGCATGTCCTTTAACACGGCGGCGTTCAGCTCCTTCTGGAACTCCGCCAGGTGAGAATCGGTGAAGCCTGACAGACAGCGGGAAGGAAAGATGATGAATATGATTTTATTTCCGCATTTTGCGCTTGAGTGATGTGCACCGAGACTGACCGCTGGGAGCAGGGACGTAGAAATAGGGAGCAAAACCGTGTATATGACAGCAGACGCTGTTCCCGTTGTCGGTCACACCGAACATACGGACCACCGGAACCTTCCCCTGAACCTGTCCTGGCATCCCGGCCACGGCAGTGCCTACACACACACAAACACACACAAACAAATCCCATTCTCGTTAAAACAAACAAGCATGACGATACATGACATCGTCAATCTAGAGCTTCTAGACATAACTCCTCCCAATTTTCTGATTGACATTACCCAGATAATAGTCCAGGTCAATCTGCTGAAAGATGAGCGTGTCTTTATCAGGGCGAAGAGGTGCCGCAGTGGGACGGCGCCAGCGCGGGTTCAGGTCCGCTGAAAATAAGTCACCTGAGAGGAACAGACAGGGTGAAGCATGAACCAGGTGAACATGAACCCTCGGCATCCGTCTCACGCTCTTCCTGTCCAGCGTCCCGCAAAATACTCACCCACTGGAATGACGTCGTGCCCCGCCTGGCCTTCCGACGATTCCATCTCCATCTCCATTTCGTCAAACAGCGCGAGCTCTTCTTCAAAGTGCGATGGGACGTCCTCCCACTCGGAGCCCATTTTGCCCCTCTTGGCCTGAGAGGCTCCGCCCATAGAAGATCCTCCATTGCGCCGCTTAAATTCCATTCTTTACAATCTAGAGAGGAAATACGGAAACGTGGAGTTAAATCGTCGGGATCAAAGAGCACTGAAACTGATTCGATAAACGACATGTTTTAGGTTTATCAAATGGTGATGAAAGGAGGCAACATCGTTGACTATATACTATGCGCTTCCAGCTTGCTCTGGGCTTGTCAGGGTTGCCAGATCACCTTGATAAAATCCTGCCTAGACAAGCCTGCTTGGGCGGATTTAAAAAAATAAAGAATAATAATAAATAAAAAGAAAACAGCACAAATAATACCAAACTATAATACTACTACTAACACTACTACTAATAATAATAATAATAGTGATGAAATTTAACAATAAGGCATTGAACATTTTATTATTACTTAAATACTGAACATCTCGTTTTTTTCTTTTAATGCATGATCATGGGTGAAAGTTTTTTGCTTTAAGTGCCTTTTAGTTTTGCTTTTTTTTTTTTTTTTAACCTGGGATGTTCAAGTCAAACCAGGACTTTTGATTGTATATAATAAAAAGTAGTAATAACTCCCAGCCAATTTCTTATAATGTGAAAGTGGTACCGTGAGCAGTGAGTGTCCTGCAAAAACAGAAAGCCTTTGGTGATTAAACCAGGCTGTTTTTTTTTGTTTGTTTTTTCATTAACGCAAAGGGCCATTAAAGGAGTTCCTGGGAGGCCAGCGTTTCATCATGAAGCATGCAGTCTGATCATGGCTTCGGCATCCTGAGAAAACTTCCCAACTTTATTTTTCTAACTACCATTCTGTCTTATTTTATTCTGCGTAATAAAAAATAATAATCTGAAAAGAAATAATCCGATCCCGGTCTCTAACCCATGCAAGCCATACAATCCGAACCGTGAGTTTGGTGACCCGTTGCATACCGGTCAAATTTCTATGACATAAAAGGCAAAACATCTGTCGAGCACAACATACTCAGGGTACTCACAGCATCAGTAAAATGAATACACTATGAGGCCAAATGTTTGCGGACATCCGACCTTCACACCCATATAAGGTTCTTACACAATCAGAAACACACAACTGCCAAGAATGCTGCAGCGTTAAGAGTTCCCTTCACTGGAACTGAGAGGACCAAATCGGTACCGGCATAACGACGTCTCTGTGTGCAGTGTAATCACTACATTCTTGAATCTGGATGAACACAAATCACCACAACCATAATCTAGAATCTAGTGGAGAGACTTTGCCGAAGCCTGGAGGCTTTTAAGGGAAAACTGATTCCCTGTTTATTCCTTTCTTGTATAATCGGATTTTCTTCAATTACATACAGGATGCATTTCATGTTTTTTTTTTGCAAGCAACAATACATATATGCTACATAATGTAGAGTGCTGTGCAAAGGTCTTAGGCAATCTATTATCTGTAATACATAGTGTGTTATGTCTGTATCACTATGTACAAAACCATCCACAATTCCCAAACATACCTTACAAATTAATAAATAATGATCTAAGACATCAGTCTGAATAATGTTAAGACATATGGTATTCTCTTATACTATATATACTGTAAGAGGAGCATAACATGGGACAATACAATAAGAGTGGTATTGGTAGTTTATTTTTTTTTATTGTTTTTATTGCTGTTATTTTGTTTGTATATTCTTTTTCATTTATCATACTGCTCAACTGCTGCTCATTGCTACGTGCTGATTCACTTAGTTTTTTTTTTTTTTTTTACTTACTTGTAATTTATTATAAAACTTGATACATATTTTAAGAAATATGATGGTTGGCAATATATTTTGATGGTGTTATTCTCTATTAGGTTTGTTACTTTAATTTCCAGCGTTGTTGGTCCTTCTTAATTTTTTTTTAGATAAAAACAAAAATAAATCATTAATAATGCAGGCTCCTGGGTTTTAAAAAAAATAGTACTGTGTAGACGTCTTTGTCACAACAAAAAAAAGCCATAAACAAAGGTGTCTCTGAAAGCATTAAAATAAAAACTTCTATAAAGAGCAATGAAATGAACCCAGTCAATATTTGGTCTGAAAAACTCTTTCCTTGAAAACAATCATTATTGTTGTTGGATACAGATTTGTGCAGTTTTATAAGTAAAACAGCTGTTAGGTTTTACTGAGTGTGCTGGAGAATACAAGTTCCTCTGGTAGCTGCCACACTTTCTCTCTTCTACTTTCAGGAAAACCCAGGAAACTTTTTTTTAATTTATTTTTTTTAATGTAAAAACTTGTCTGTCATGTAATATGCTGCTTTCTTTACAGGCACGCAAATATTCATTTGTATTATAATTTCTTTTTTTCTATAGTATTTTTCAGACGCCTTATCCAGAGCTATTTACATTTCTACATCTCATTATATACATTAAGTATTTGAGAGTCAAGGGCCTTGCTGAAGGGTCCAACAGTGGCAAAACCTCCTGATCAGTAGTCCAACACCTTAACCATAACTTTTAAAGTATATTTAGAAATAGTGAAAAATCCAAACCTGGTTCTGTTTCCCAACAGAAACATATTCAATATATCAAATGTTTATGTACATATTAAGACCAAAATAAAACAAAACAATACATAAAAATAGAAATTACCCAATAAATGAGAGGTGAAGCATTCAACAGTTATCTACCAGTACATTAAAACAAGACTTAAAAGCTGCTTTACTTGTTTATTAAATCTAATTATAACTGAATTAGCTAGCTAAACCTTACATTTATACAACAGTTACAAGCTATAGTCTTAAACTTATAGCTAAATAAACTTCCTGCTAAATGAAAAGGACATTCCGATAACATAGATCTTGCAAATTTAGATCTTTATACTTACTATAAAACGTTAAACTAACCCTAATATCACCCTGCTGTTTTAGCAAAGCGTGTTGCCTTTCTTCTACCCATTTTCCGACAAGCCCCGCCTCCTGCAATGGGATTGGCTCAGACTTGAACGTGACCGTCACTTCAAACGATCTAACCAATCACAATACAGAGCAGTATGCGTTACTGGCCAATCATAATCCCGGAAATCGGAATGAATTCCAATACAGGTAGGACAAAAAGAACACGACCAAAACATGCTAGCTTAGACACAACGCAAGTCCTTGGTAACGAGTCATTAGCACTACGCAGGACACTGGGTGAGATGTAGATACGCCAAAAGACGCAGTGTCCAACTGTTGAAATGCTAAATGAGTTTCAGAATAATAGTAGTAGTAGTAATAATAAGGAAATACCCTTTATCCAGCGCGCGCACCACTGATGCAGTACGAACCCGACAAAAAAAAAATCTCCCGCCACTACGGGTCGTTTTGTGTGATCACTTCCACTGAGGCGAGTTCCGTTTTCCCGGCAAAATTGCGCATCTACCAGAGTGCACGTTGATTGGTCGAAATCCCGGAAGTGTCTGTTTTATGTGCGTTATTAAGATATTATTAAATACAATCATTTTAGATATGTATTCAATTTAAATCCCTCAAAAACTGGTTTTTAAATAAGAACCCTGACATATTTATCCTTAAAGGGTAATTATGGGAAATGTAACACAGACCACATGGAACACATTTTGAAAGATGTCATATGGTCTTTTCTCACGATTTGGCTCCTGTCAAAGTCACTCAGATCCTTATGCTTGCCTATTTTCTTCTGCTTCCAACACATCATCAAGAACAAAGGTTCACTTGTTACATCACTGAATCAATTTTTCCCCATCTCTACCTTCCATTAATTTCTGTCGTGTTTTTGCTTTTTATAAATGGAGGTATCTGCACCACTACATTTAACAAGGCTTGGGACATACAGAGTATGTAATGTAGTGGTGCACTCACTATGGACAATTTGAAAGCAATTTGCCTACCCTGCATGTTTTCTGACTGGGGGATGAAACCGGAGCACCTGGTGGAAACCCACCAAATGGAGAGAACATGCAAACTCCATGCATACAGATCCAAACGCCGGAGGTGCGAGGCCACAAGGCTATCCACTACACCGCCATTTCCATCAATTTTTCCATAGTATAAGTATAAATGTGAAACTAAATGTTATGTCCGTAGTTTATCATAACTTTTTCATTATAACATGCAGTAAAACATGCCCTTTTGTATTTTGAGGCTCAAATAAAATACGGAACACACAGGGAACAAAAATATGTCCGCCTGCAGAGTTTTCCCTGTTATACATGGTAGGTTTCTTGCCTGCCCTGCAGAAGGCCAGGGTTCAATTCCCAGCCAATGCCCAAAACCCAGCAATTGGATGTAGTGCCTGTCCCAAGCCCAGATAAAATGGAAGGGCTGCACCAGGAAGAGCGTAAAACCTGTGACACGTTGTGTACAGATCAGATGGTCTGCTGTGGCAACCCCACAACAGGAGCAACCGAAAGACTTACAACAACATAAATTTATTATTTGTAGTTGTAATTAGTTATTTAACAAGTTATTCATTAGCTTATGATGATTCTTTACTTTCTTTAACTTAGATTAAAAAAGCTTCCATATTTTGCATAGTTTTAATTTTCTTGAAGCTGACCCTTGTTATAATCTGTGCCAAATATTCCATCATCATAAACAACATTGTACATCATCAACAGCAACAAACACTTTTGCTTTTTTATTCCCACGGAAACCTACACTAGTCTTCAAATGATGCAACATTATACCCCAAAAGTATTTTATTAGAAATATGCTGTATGAAGTATGAAACTCATATCGCATAAATTTGTTTCTGAATACGAGTATCACTGAATGTCATTTGAACCAGTCAGGAATCAAGCAAGCATTTTATAAAGTGTGTTTTTGAAAGGCTTTCTGCATCTCACAGCTGCTTTGTTATTTACTGTAACACACTTGAGTAACATGATTCATTATTTATAAAATCCACCAAAAAGTCGATTTAGCTGTGTTATAGCAGGCCAGGATAAACTCTAGTTTAGCTCAAACCCGACAGCACAGCTGTAACCGCACTGAAAGGTTTTGAGAGTTATGGAGAAAGTCAGCACATTAAAAACACAATCAGGTTCTTCACTAACTGCCAACACCATACTGACATGACGCTCGACTTATGAGATGAAAGCAAAAGCAAAAGCTCAGCCAATCACATTTTACACACTGTGGACGTGACTGGAGGAGTGGCTGAAATGGGCCTGATCGCTGAGCGTTCAGATTGGTAGAGAAAGCAAAGGGGGAGGGGTTACAAATGAATTAGGGGCGCTATCACTATATCATGTGGGAGTGTCAAAATTGAAAAGCACATGTTAACTGCCTTATTGTCCAATACTGTAGTGTTCTTACAAAGAGATTTAGCATTAAACGGATTAGACATGAGTGTTGCCAGACTGCTGTTTAGATACCATTGACATACCATTGTCACAGGAATGTCAACTACCACTGTGACAGTCATGTCAATGATGACATTTAAAAGAAGTGTAAACTGTTCTGATATATTCTGAAATGTGTATTGTTAGTATTGAACAGGTGTCAGGGGTTCTATAAGGTCGTCCTAGCCATCAGTCTCTCCTATCCATGCTTACCAGACCAAAGATACGTCATATTTTGCAGCTTTAATGCCCTGCCCATAAATCCCTGCTGCCAATCCCAGCGATTTGTGCATTTATGTTTAGCACTGAAAGGCAATTTTTTTTCTTTTTTTAATCATTTGTGTTTTTAATTGCATATTATATTTTACTTGCTTTGGGAGCCTATCCGAGGAATCATAGGGCACGAGGCGGGTCACCCTGAAAAGTTGTGTGGGGAGGGGGGGGGGCGCAATCCATCACAGGACACACACACACAGGCAATTTGGGAACACCAATTAGCCCAATCTGCATGTCTTCCGAATGTGGGAGGAAACTGGAGTACCCAGAGGAAACCCACCCAGCACGGGGAGAACATGCAAACTTCATACTCACAGACCTGGAATTGAACGCAGACCCTGGAGGTGTAAGGTGACAGTGCTAACCGCTAAGCCAATCAATGCATGGTTAAAATAATTGTGGTTAGCACCGTCGCCTTGCACCTCCAGGGTTCTGGTAGTGCATGTTCAGCCCTGTGCTTGGTGGGTTTCCTCTGGGTATTCCAGTCTCCGGTTTTCTCCCAATGATCCAAAGACATAGAGATTGGCGTTCCCAAATTGCCCATAGAGTGTGAATGTTGACTGGAGGTCCTACTAGGGTGGTAAATTGGGTAATCCCATTTATAATAATAATGATATTCCCACAATCCCTATTTGGACTAGAGATGTTCCTGTATGGATGGATGGATAGATGGATATCCAGATCTATATTTATTTGTTTCTTATTTTCGTCTTTTATTCAATAAATTATATAGTTCAACGTTTATTTTGTTGCTGTATATAACTGTACTAGTTTTAAATCCTCAAAATTAGAATGATCTCCTTCGTGTGTGTGTGTGTGTGTGTGTGTGCAGGGTAGGCAGCCAATTCTCTCTCGTTTGAGACACACTTAGTTCACACGGTGGCCCCGCCCACAAACCTCCCACCCACTCGTCCCGCCCCCAAAGTGATCCAGTCGGTGATTGATTGGCGCAGATGCGTGCGCTGTGTTCCTGCGCGAGGACAGGACGCCGACGCTGCAGGGTAAGAGCACCTGACCTTGTGTTTTATCTTTATCGCGTTATTTGTCAAAAGTGAAATGCATGTCGTGAATCGTGAGCCGGAGATGTGTTGATGTCGTGCGCTCGTGCTACGTGTCAAAGCCAATCTTTTTCCTAATCTCTCTCTCTCTCTCGGTTGTCCGGATCCTTGTTTGGTCATCTGATGATGGGAATATAGTCTTATATTATGTAGCTATAATACACGCGCACGTAATGCTAACGTGTTTATCCCGGATTGAAGCGAATCTTCAAACGCTGTTTCCTTGTCGTGCGTCGCAAGCAAACCTGCTACCCGCTACTTAATCCACTATCCAGCTAAAACCAAGCCTGTGTCACGCTCAATGTCAAACTCAGGCATTTTTTTCCACGCTGTTGCTAGGATCTATAGGCGTTGCCACGCCCCCTTCTAACCTATATATATATATATATCCATATATCCAGCCGGACAGATGGGGGAAAAAAACCCGATCCTTATAAATAAGAGATACAATATGAGATAGAGTGAAACTGCGCTCGCGCTACAGCGGTTGCGGTCGCAGTGACGTCACGTCGCTGAGGAGTTCCGCGTGGCGCGGAGGCACGTACACCACTGACAGTCTCCTGCGTGTAAGGCGATGAAGCGGGCTCCTTAAAAGGGGAAAAAAAGACCCTTCAGGTTGATTTACAAACCGAGTCTTCATAAATTCATAAAGTCTAATAAGTCACATCACGTATTCCCACCTATATGGACATATTCCATGTTTTTCTACTCATAAAAAAACCCACAGAAATGTAATATCGTCTCAGCTGTGGTGTTCAGTCCACTATTTAACAGTGATGTCTGTGTGGTTTACGGTTGGATATCAAAATTTTTTTTTTAATTAGTGCACCACATATCTGGTCACTTTCGTCATCCATGCTCCATCAGATGCCTTGGAATTGGAATTCGCTATTGACGGTCGAATTCTCGATGCACAGTGCTGTGAATGTCGAAAAAGACGATGAGTATGCACTCGGTCGAGCTGTCGACCTGTCTCGCCTATTTATTTCGAGGAGATGATGGGCTTTTCCTCTGTGAAGAATGTTGATTCATCTCAGGGTCGTACCCATACACCCAAGTTTCATCAGCGTTCTAATCCCACGCGAGGATTGCCTGGACTGTTCTGACAATGGCAGCAATGTTGTGGATCGTTCTCAGATGATCATCGTGCCAAATCGTGGTTGTAAAAATTTTTTACAGAGTCGAGGTTGTTGAAGGTCTTCCTGATCTTTCATCCTCTTCCAGTAAGGTCCTTCCACCCTTGAAGTAGCATCGCCAATAAACTTTGCCATAGAATCATGTCAAATGTCTTTATGGCAGATATGGCAGAATTTTATGTTCACTCTTTGTTCTAACTTGTTGTCCATGATAAAATAGCAAACATGGTAAGGTAACGCACATGGTCAGAATGGCACCTGTCGCACAGCTCCCGATGTACACAGGACGGTGTCTTTTGGCACTCTGACTTATGAAAGTCGGTGCTCCCTGTGACTGTGTGCGCAGCCTTGTGCCTTGCAACTAGTCTTGAAACTTTTTCATACCGCCTCGTATTGTGGGTTAACATTTGATAAGCTATATCAGTATGAGGGGTGACCTGTGTCCACCCTCGTCAGAAACATGTCCACTCCAATGAGACAGCTCTTTGTTTAGTTCATCAAGGATTGTCAAGTATATTGTCAAATATTGTTCAAAATTTTACCTCAGTAACGTTGGAAATTTTTAATCCATTAGCTTCAGCAGTTATAATTAGCTAATGGTATCAAATTCATAATGTCAACACACCTCATGAGATGTAGACTAACATTAGTTACGATAGCTATGTTGTATTTTTGTTATGGGCAAATTGTAGTTGTCTGGATACTAGATTGCTATTCACAGAAGGTCATTGTGTCTAGTCTGGCCATCCGATTGTAAAAGATCTGATTCCACCCCTTTAAAGCTATAGCTATTAATAGCGATTAGACCTTACATCTCTATATATACATATATATGCTGCTTTTTTAAAAAGGAAAAATGGCATCAGTTAGTACATGTAGGTACCCGACAACTAGTGCTGCACAGTAAATTGAATAAAAATGCAAATCGCAATATGGACCTGTGCAATTATTTAATCACAAACGGATATAATTTATTACAGATATGATGCGCATAGTCAGGAGTATGTAAATAAGGAGTCATTTGTAAATAATTTCGTTTTTTTTTTTCATATGTAATTTTGAGTCGATGAATAAATATTGACAAACATCCTCTTAATTATATAATTTGTTCAGTTATTTGCCTTGATAAATACATATGAACAAAAAAATGGTACGTTTAATAATTAAATGTTTCAGTTTGAAAATACGATTTTTATTTATTTTTGTTTGTTTATTTATTTATTTATTGAATCAAATTGTACAGCACTAGCGTCAACTCCTGAGATGTTCCGGATCAGGGAGGGAGAAAGCCCAGATGCAGAATATTAACACATTTTTGGCGTTCCTAAAATGTCCACTATTAATTATTAATATGTTTTGATCCACTCAAGATCATGAGGTTAATAATCACGCTGATCAGATAACAAATCATAATCACAAACATGCATATCTCCGTTAGCGTCTATTCTCCATCCACATGCCACTCAGAATAGAAAAGCCACTAACGGCCACAAAGATTTCTAAAGCCGTGCTCCCGACCTTTTAACCCTCATCACGAGCAGCTGACAAGCTCTCCAAAGACCTCAAGAGCATGTAACCTTTAGTGTTATGGTCTTGTGCTGTCAGTTTGTGGGTCAGACGATAAACACTCCACATAGATAGATTGAAAAATTTCACATCGCTTTCCTCTGCAGGCTTCTGGAAAGGTTCACCTTGAAGCGATAGAAGGGGAATTGCGCAATCGTGTATAGCATGCATTCTTTATCTGGTCAACAGTGGTTATGTTGCATGTACTTTACTCCCAGTACAGTGTACGCTAGGATTGTAAATGTTTTTGCGATTCAGAAATGAGACAAATGTACTTGTCCTTGAGTCGTTATCCTCCGGGTACAGAGATGATGTAACATCCTGTGAGTCGTGTTACTTGAGGCATGGCTTCTTTTTCTTCTTCTTCTTCTTCTTCTTTTGTTTTCTTGTGCACTTTTGATGACTCAACACTCATCAGTAAAATGAGTTTATTGAATTCATTGTTTACACAATTTTGGATGTGATTTGGTTACATTGCGCATACCGGTTCAAACCGGTGCCACATATGTGTGTCTTTTAAACATTTATTTGCGCCATCATGGCAGGAAATCATATCTGAGCAGGAAGATTTGCCTGACAAGGCTTGTGATGTGCATGTGGTTTAAAGGGGATAGAGATGGGGTGTGAATTTGGGTGTGTATGAGAAGTGAATATGTCGTAAATGATTAGCTTCATCATGGCATTTCTCGTTCTGTCACCTTGGATTGCTCAACCCTTTTCATACAATGTCTCGGAAATTTATTAATAATCTGATTAAAATGAGGCACGGAAAAGAATTTGAATTCAGATTTTGAGTGCTGCCTCAACTTGCTTTGATCTCCCTTCCTGCTCTCATCATCTTTCTGTCTTTGCATGAAATCTGAGAGTTATTTAGTCCGTAAAGAAATAAGGATTATTTTACAGCAGTAGAAGAACCCGAACTCAAAATTACATCACCTGACTTGGATCGTGAACAGAATTTGAAATATAATATGTATAATTTTCATTAATCGCTCTTAAAATATCACCCATTGCGAGGCCGGGGTCACAGAAGCCTGCCGCATGGAAATGAGCACTTCACCATGCCGCATGGTTTGTGTTTATGGCCATGTGGGGAGGCCGTGTGTTGTACTGTGCTGAGCATCAGCTAAAACTATAGCAAGAAATACAGTAAAATGCATGTAAAATGGGTGTTAAGATAAAATTCGCAATCTGCAAGAAAATTGTGAATGTTTTTGGAAGAATGAATTTTTAATCATGTCAGGTGAGGCAGACTGGTGTAGTGTAGTGTTACACACAGTGCACTTTGTGGTGCGATTAATAAACCAGTAAAGCGCAAGCACCTTTGCATTAAGCCAGGGAAGGGCTGGGATGAGTGCAGAGACGGGAAACCAAGAGCCGAAAATATGGTCTTGATTTTAAATGATGTATTGTTTTTAGAAAGAAGTGATAAAATATCTCTAAGCTCTGAGCCGCTCTGCTGTATGGGAAATAAATTATTTTTGTTAATTTAAATAAGCTTATTTAAGGACTTATTAGATGTTCTTGAAATAAATCAGGAAAATGTGTGTCCTGTCCAGGATTTTCAATGCTATTTTATGTACATATCTATTTGCTGTAATGCTTATACTGGCTATAGTTGATTGTTAAGGCCAGGATTACAAATGACAAAGGCCTGGATAAAGAGCTGACGTGACTGAATGGTGATCAGTTACTTTTTAATGTTTAACTGTTAAACAGTTTTGTCAATGTGGTTTTGTTTTATTGTGGACTTGTACTTTGTTAGTCCTCAGCAGCGTGACTTCCTCTTAGAGCAGTGTCAGTTGGAGTGAAGACATAGGTCATAGCAGCCAACCCTGGTTCATCCATGACGGATTGTGAGAGGGGAGGGTGAGGTGGGCTGAGTGAGGAGGATGAGGTGGGCTGAGTCGAGTGCGCGGGTCGAGTGCGCGGGTCGAATGCGAGTCGAGTGCAAGTCGAGTGAGCGAGTCGAGTGCTAGTCGATTGAGCGAGTCGAGTGCTAGTCGATTGAGCGAGTCGAGTGCTAG
>JAQMYL010000008.1:7440874-7452547 GCA_030014365.1 Clarias pachynema | reverse complement strand
CAATTAAAAGTTATTATATGGATATGGAGCTTTACTCACTTTTTTCAACACACTGCTATTATTTTGAACACCACTGTTTGTGGACGGTCGCATCAGGAAGCATATCTGGTGTAAAACCTGCACCAAATCAATCGTGCAGATTAGATATGATGTGCTGTGGTGACCCCTAAAGGGAGCAGCCAACAGAAGATCACATATACTTTGTTTAGGCCTTTTTATTATAAATTGCCTGGCCAAAAAAAATAAATCTCCCACACACTATGTTTTCATATAATCAGCATGATTCCTAATGCTCCCAGAACCACTCACCTCCCATAAAATACTCACATTTTGGGAACCACTAAGGTAAGCCAACCTATGAATATAATATAATATAATTTTTACTGACACTTTTTATAGTATACTACAGATATTATTCATAAGTAATAAGCTCTGGGGGTCACCTCCTGTATGTTGCAACAGATGTTTCTGCAACTCACCTAAATGTCCAAATCCCACAATTCCGACTCTTACTGGTGATGATCCGTCAGTCATGTCTGCACAGAGATAAAAGGATAAAACAGTATACCGGCATAATGAATACATTTAGGTTCATGGTGTCATTTTGTATGCTTATCTTATCTTATTGAACTACATTTTGTCTCATGTACATTATGGGTGTAATGAAAATAACTTTGTATCTTATCAATATGTACACACACACTGTCCACTTTATTAGGAACATTGGTGCACCTGCACATTCATGCAGGTATCTATTCAGCCAAGCATTTTGCAACAGCACATAGGGGGGGGGGTGGGGGGGACAGGTCTAGAGCTCCTTCAAATGTTCAAATCAAACATCTGTGTGATTTGAGCATAGCACGGATGTTGGATGTTGGTACCAGAAGAACCCTGGGTTCGCCTGGAATTTTCACCCACAACAGTCTGAAGTTGATGTGTGACATTGACTGAAGCTCTGTCTCTATTCGATTTTTGTGTGCTTTGCTGTCCCACATGATTGACAGATTAAATAACTGTGCAAATTGCTAATCTGCATGTCTTTAGACCGTGGGAGGAAACCCACCAAGCACAGAGAGCACAGAAAGAGCACATTTAGGCATTTGGCAGAAGCCCTTATCCAGAACGACTTACTTCTTTTTTTTTTTTTTATCTCTTTATGCATCTGAGCAGTTGAGGGTTGAGGGTTGAGGGCCTTGCTCTAGGGCCCAACAGGGACAACTTGTTGGTTGTGGGACTTGAACCTGGGACCTTCTGAACCGTAGTCCAATGCCTAAACCACTGAGCTCAGCCAAGCCCACTGAGCTACCCCTGACCTTCTACATGTGAACTCCATGCACGCAGACCCGAGGCGGGAATCGAACCCACAACTCTGGCAGTGCAAGGCGACACTCTTATTACCTTATAATTACTGTACTAGTACAAACCTGATTTTCTGATCAATCTATCAAACAGTAACCAAGACGACTCTTTATAAGCCTTCATTGCTAGCTCCTATTCAGTATCTCATGATTTTATTTTAAGTCATGTTTATTTCCAAGGTCTGTGTAGTGTCAAGACGAACACTACCCATATTAACATGATAAAATACAGCATATCAGATTCCTAACAGATGCATGCCATTTAAATATGGATGAGTTGGCGCACAATGCAGTTATTCAAATCAGCCATGCCATCTCCTCCTCCTCTTCCTCCTTTCCTTAACTCCTCCTATATTCCTCATTTCATCATATCAGTGTGTCTCTAAGCTCTTGCTCCTGCTACTCGCCTATACCCAAAAGTATTTCATAACTTGTCTCCTCACCTTTTCTCTACTTGTCTCACTTTATCCGTTCTCCTCCAAAGCTTTTCCTGGGTCTGATCAGCACAGTGAAGTGTTTAAACCAAGAGGATCATGGGAGGTTGAAGTTCATTGTAGCACACATATGTTAATGATTGATTACTACGCTGGAGCAACTACGGCCGAATTCAATGATTTTCCTCCTTTATCTGCTTTTACACCAAAATATACTGGATCGACCGATGATCTCACAGACAGTTTATTACAGGATCTTAAATCCATGGACATAGCACACTCGATGTTTTTTTCTCTCTCTCCACACACAAGTTCTTTATTTTTCTAATATACACTGAAGGCAGACTGGAAAACAGTTGTGTTATCTGTAACTGACCTCAGTTCAATGTTTAGCCAGTCCACTTCGAAGAAATAGGAAGTCATGCCATGAAAATATGTGCCATTTAGTATGTGAATTTCCACAGTTACGAACCTTTTGTCAGGCAAAAACTATTTACCTACACTACAAGTCAAACGTTTGGATACACCTTCTAATTCAATGGTCTTCAACTTCAATTCAATTTCTTTCTGCATTGTAAAACAATCCTAAAATATAGTTGCATGCAACGATGAGCGGGCCCAAGCACCTGTGGCATCGCCACACAAACTCTGTGCATTTTGAGCATACTAAGACCATAAGTCATCGTAGGATCGTAGTCGTAGCATCGTAGTCATCAGTAGGATGTGTTGTGTGTGTATGTGTGTGTGTGTGGAATGTGTAGTGTGTATGTGTGTGTGTATAGGAAGTGTAGTGTGTGTGTTTGGGATATGTAGTGTTTGTGTAGTATGTGTGTGCATGTGTAGTATGTGTGTGTATAGTGCGTGTATAGTGTGTGTGTGTAGGATGCATAGTGTGTGTGAGTGTATGTGTTTAATAGTGCTGATGTCATAAATGTACGTTTTACAAATGACCCAAAATATCTGACCTCGTGTTGAGTTGAGCCCATGACATGCATAGTGAAAACTCTTCTGCACAATGAGATCTAGAAGTCCACCAGGTTCACTTCCAGATGTGCAAGTGTGTATGAGCTATGCAGCAAAATCTCTTGTGAAGGCCCTGAGCATGGCCAAGACTAGCAGGTCCTAATGGCAGCAGATTCCAACCTGTATGAGTCTTTGAGCAGGTTAAGATCCCCAAAAGGATAGAAAAAGAAATAAATCTCTCGCACATTTACGATATCAGCACTATTAAAACAGCATTATCAAAGCGATGGCAATGACTTTATTGTCATGGCGTCATCCTGCTGATGTCATAGTGCTTGGGCCAAAATATGCAAAATATTGATCCAAAATATGCAATAATCAACTTCGAACATTTGAGCATATTGAGATGTATATCTGCTACTTCTGCTCTGTAAAGCCTTCATAACGTCTCTAATCTGAGGTGCTGTTTGTTAATTGGTGATTTTTGAGGCTGGAAACTCAAAATGAACTTCTCCTCTGCAGCAGAGGTAGGTTTTGTACTTGCTTTCCTGGGATACGGGGCAGTGGTGGCTCGGTTGTTTATGGTGTTGGATTGTTGATCCCCGTTTTGAGCTCCCATGCCTCCAGGATGTTGGACCCTTGAGCAAGGTCCTTAACCCCCAAATGATCAGTTACAATCGGGGGTCAAGCTGGCAACCTGGCCATGTAATTAAGTGCCATAGAAACAATAACTATTTCTCCAGGGTGAGGAATATCCGTCGCCAATTGCGACATAGACGGACCCTTTCACCTTTTGCTGGGATGGTCTTCATGAGAGACAGTTTCTT
This sequence comes from Clarias pachynema, assembly GCA_030014365.1. Taxonomy (NCBI): domain Eukaryota; kingdom Metazoa; phylum Chordata; class Actinopteri; order Siluriformes; family Clariidae; genus Clarias; species Clarias pachynema. Next base: position 7,448,965 of record JAQMYL010000008.1, on the reverse strand, counting down.
CATGGTGCTTGATGGGTTTTGCAAATGCACTTGACACAATACTGTTCTTGCAAGAGAACTAATACACAAAATAACAACTGGGCATTGTTGTCACTTTATTACCCAATGCCATATGTGTAAATTTTTGAAATATCCAGTATTGTTCTAGGATGTAGAAAAATAAATCACGAAACAAAAAAAAAAACAAAAAAATTGAATTAGAAGGCATGTCCAAGTAGTACAGTACCTTTGACTGGTACTGTATATGAATCTTTCGGGAAAATCACCCCTAGCCATAATGTTAAAAACCCAGAGAGGTGAAGTAAATAATATTGATTATCTCATTACATTTCCACCTGTCCAGGGGTGGGATATACTGTACATTATTAAGCAGCAAGTGAACAGTCAGTTTTCAAAGTAGAGGTTCTGGAAGTGGGAAAAAATTGGCCTAAGCAACTCTGACTATGCCAAGTTGTAATGTTACATGACAAATGGTCAGAGCACCTCCAAAACATCAGGAGTGTCCCGGTGGTGAGTGGTGAGTACCTACCAAGAGTGGTTCAAGAAAGGACAACCTGTCAACCAACAACATGGTCTCAGGTGCCCAAGAATCATAGATGGGCATGGGGAGTGTAGGTTAGCCCATCTGGTCCAATCGCACAAAAGAGCTACTGTAGCACAAATTGCCAGCTATGGCTGGCTATGATAGAAATTTATCAGTACACAGAATGCATCAAAGCTTGCCACAGCACACTCTTAGATGTATTCTGGAGTCCATGGAACAAGCAGGACCTACGCAATATCAGGGAGCCGGTTTTAACATTATGGCCGATTGGTATGCATATACCGTACACACTGCCTTGCCAAAAACATGTCACACACCTTAATGTTCCATTGGATCACTTTCAGCTTTGATTATGGCATGCATTCACCACCTCATTCTTTCAGAAACTTTATGCAATGCCATAATATTTATTTCTCCATAGATTCTGTTGCATTCATTTTGTTCAAGATCTCGTATTGGTGATTCATTACTCCGTAAAGTCTTTTCAGCACACACTATTCCAATTTGAATTTTGGCATTATCATCCTGCAATATGTCTGTCCCATCAAGTAAGAAATAATCCAATTATTAAAATATCCTGGTCAGTCAGTACATTCAGTTCATCATTTTATTGCCAGTTAGCATTGCTGAGCCTAGACCTGACCACCTGAAGCAACCCCAGATCATAGCACCGCCTCTAGAGACTTGTACAGTGGCCACAATGCATGATGGATGCATCGATTCATGCGCTTCCCTTTTTAACTTGGTGCACCCATCGCATTTTACATTGCTAAATTCCAAACTTAAATTTAAAGCCCTTTTTTCTGATTAGTCTCACTAACACATGGTTTTCTTATGGCCACACAACAGTTCTCATCACATGAACAGCTGTGCAAATACTCAAATGTGTGTGCAAAGGCCTACTCTTACTTTCTTTGTTAAACATAACCTCGGTTTTTTTACTGTCCATTTTCTTATGATGCAGTTTCACCAAGCGTTTAAGTGATCGTTGATCATTCTATAGTGATTTATTTTTATTAATGTAATAATGTAAGGGCTATGACCACAGCCATTTTTCCCCCCAACCACATTTATTTCACAAAGTTGACAGTTCAGCACTATCCCTCCACTGTTTAATAAGGTGTGGGATGCTCCTTAACCCAATTTCCTTAGTACAGTTCCAGTAATTTCGATAATTCCATTTGTTGTTTTCCTTGCTTGGTGCAGGCCAATAATTTAACTCTTTTGAAACATAGTAAAATCTTTTCCATGACCAAAGGTCAACATAGCTGTTTACGAAACGAGAAGTTAGTGTTAAAAGTTTGTTGATAGCTTAAACATGTTAATAACTGCATTAATTATCAAATTAAAAACTCTTAAGTAATTGCAGAGTTAAATCCTGAAGTGATTTTTTTTTTCCTTTGGCCAGGCAGTGAAAGATTTTATTCTTGTTGTTATCTTATTTGTATTTAGTATGCTCTTCTGTTTTTATTACAATCAAACTGAAAAATGATGTATCTCTTTATTCATATTTAAAGCGGAATTTTAACTACAGCCTCCTGGACTTGTGTTTAATTAAGGCTTAACTTTCTTACCGTTTTTATGATGTGTGTACACACAACATGTGGATCAAAGGGGACGAATGAGGCTATTATATGTTATATGAGCTTGTTAAAAAGAATAATAAAGTTAAGTGAGTATAATGAGTATTTAAATGATTTTAACGCATTAAATAACAAATTAAAAAGATAAAGTGTGCTATAATATGAAAATAAATAACAGTGTTATTGTTACTTACTCCGGTTTCCTCCCACAGTCCAAAGACATGTTAATTGGTGTTCTCAAATTGCCCATAGTGTGTGAATGAGTGTGTGAGTGTGTGTAGGTGTGTGTAATCCCTGCGATGGATTGGCACCCTGTACAGGATTGTGTACCCTGCGTAGTGCCCTAAGTCTCCTGGGATAGGCTCCAGGCCCCCCGCGACCCTGAATACAGGATTATGTTACTGGTACAACGCTAAAGTTTTTATTTCCCAATTACTGGACATCCAGAAGTGATTGATTTTCTTTGTACCACAGTAATTTGCCAGTGATGACATTTTTTATTAGTTAGATAGTGGAATGTCATATTTTTAAATTAGTTTATAGATGCTTTCCATGTTGCGCAATGTCCACAAAACAAGTTTTTTTCTCTTAATGAGACGAAAGATAATGCAGTTTGTCTTGTGCGATGAAGTATAATTGAGGAAGATCAGGAAGTTGGCTTCACTCGCCTCTCTTTGTCTGCAGGTGACACTGAACCACGCCCCTGCTGCCACATCATGTTACCAAAAACTGTAAAGCACAAAGGTCTTCATCCTGAAGTCTTTTTCAGTGGTATGGAACATTATAAGGGCTTTTCCACATTCCTGAAATTTAACTGTTTCGAACTGAAATTCTTGGCTGATCGACTTACTTCATGTGATGTCACGTCCCCGATGAATCACCGATGGATGGATCACCGATGAACTGGCATAAGCTAAGATTAAATGGTATGATGTACTTAATGTTATATCATAATCACATCTGACTTTATGCCAAACTCATGCCAAGCCATCAAAAATGGTCTACAAACGTTGCAATGATTTCTCACCTGTTCATAGCGAAATAGATACCCGTGTTTTGGATACTTTGGCTGCATAAGCTATGAACCTGCCATGGTTCTTCCTAAATAAATCTCATCATATGTAGTGTAATATCTGTTAGAGCCTACAGTTGAATAGTTTAGTGCACAGGGTTGGATTGCGCCATTTTAAAGTCCTGTATGAGAGGATTTCACAAGCGTTCCAGTAGTGACGCTCTACGATCCCTTTCGAAGATGCACAAACCATCTACAAAGGGCTACAACCCATCCTTTAAAGAACTTATGATCTGCTGTGATGGTTTTTGACATTTTGCATTTCAAGTTCACACCAGAAGCATCACAATGACACACCTTGTATATGTCACTGTTTTAGATATGAAAAACATGTTAGGAAATGAAAGCGATTCAAACCAATTAGATTCAAGTATTCGAAAGCGCTGTGATATAACAAACTTTACATATTTACGTTTCTAGAAGAACCAATCAGATTCTCATTCTGCTAAAACACCTGGAACTGGATACTGACAGAAATAATGAGTCGTTCGAGTAACGATTTTCATTTTGATGCATTATTATTGATTTATTTATTACTGTGCCAAGTATGTAGTAGTTAAGCCATGAAACCTTTGCCCGTAGTGATGATGTTACCTCAGGGTCACAGGTTCTGAATAATGGGGGCAGGCTGTTCAGTGTTTATGACTGCACAATCTGACAGATAACGCATCACTCATATTGGTCTAAAGTCCAAAGTCAGATTAGTCAGATAGAAACACACACACACACACAGTTCTTTCAGAGACACTTCAAAACTCTGTGGAATAGAGACATTCAGTGTGTGTGTGAGGCTGAGGAAGAAAGATGGACATCCTGGAGACGGACGCCTACGATAGGAGACAGCGCCGGAACACGGTAACCAAATACGCCAACACATACAAACGTGTACCTACTCTTGTGTGTACAAATAATGTATAGTAGTGCTGACAAGTACCGGATACTCCAACAATACTTCCACATTTTCAAATGTGTCTGTCAGTAAAATTCTCTATTTTGTTTATTGTTCCTGGCTATTATCAGATATAATTTGATCACAGAATTAAATGCACTGTTTTTAAAAAAATATATATATTCTCTTCTCTTCTCCATCTCTTCTTCAGTCCTGCGTTCTGTTTCTTTTCCTCCTCCCTTTCTTCGCTTCCACAGCACTCTTTTTCTACCTATGGATCCCAGAATCTGCTCCATCCATCCTGGCTGCAGGTGTAAAAGCGGCCCCTGTGCTCTCATTGGTTTTCGTGGTGATGAGTTATGGCGGTGGGATGAGCCTGCTGGGCGTGGCCGGGGGGTTGGTGATGTCAGCAGGAGGAGACGCTTGTCTCATCTGGCCACATCTTTTCCTCCAGGGTAAATAAAAAAAAACTCATGCTGTAATGCTGGGATAATCTTGAGCAATGGCCATGATGAAATGATCATGATGAAGCATGTGTACTGTATTGCAATACTGTTTACATTAGCTCACATCCAAAACACTTTTTTATATACTGTATATTATACATATATACATAATATTATACCTCACTGGACACTTTATTAGAAACTCCTTTATACGTACTGTATGTGTTGCATCAACACAAAATTTATGGGGATACGAGGTCAAGAGATCACATCAAACATCAGACTGGGTATAAATGTGACCTCTTTGACTTGGACTTGGTTTTTCAGAAACTGCTTATGAGATTTCCACTCATAACCGTCTATACATAAGAAACAGAATGAAACAAAAAGCCTCCAGTAAGTGATAGATCTATTCGAGGAAACGTCTTGTTAATAAGAGAGATCAGAAGAGATCTGACAGGAAGATTGTTATGTCTCAAAATAGAAATTCTTTACAACTGTGGAGTGCAGAAAAGTATTTTTCAATTCAATTCAATTCGATTCATATAGAGCTTTTAACAATGGTCATTGTCTTAAATAAGCTTCACAAAATGAAAAGAAAATGTATGGAAGTGTGTATGACTGAGAAAAAAGATTTTTAAGACGCATACCACAACACCTCAAGCCTTAAGCTGGATGGGCTCCAACCTTGAATCCAACGCAGATGTGCCAAAATGTGCAGTTCCTTGAATGACCACTAGGTTTGCAGCCTGGTACAAAATAAAAACTTTTCATAGCTAAATTTCGCATCCATGACAACTATATAGGGTGACTTTTTATGTAACATGGCTGATTTGAGTGACAGCTGTATTGTGCAGGTGTCAAACCGCTAACTGCCTGCTATGCATCACTTTAGCTAACCAGCTACCTGGAATCATTATAGTTTAACTTACCACATTGATGATGGAGTTCAGTCGAATGCAAAGTAGCATTAGTCAACTCTAGTCAAGTCACGTCAAGTAGGCTTAATTGTCACCATTCCTCCAGGACCAAGGTGCTACATGCAACATAAATTTACAACATACATTAACAGAAAAGCTAACTAGCTAACTAAGAAACCTAATTAGCTGGCTAGCTGAGACAAGACAGATTGACATGACAACATAAATTGACAAAAAACTAACTAGCTAACTTATTAGTGAACACTAATATAGATTAGTGTTAATCTATATTAGCATATAGATTAACGTAAACCACCATAACACAATACGCTAAGCTAAAGCTAAGCAAGCTAGCTAGCTTGTGGGAACTATGGTATGCAGGCGTATTTTAACAAACAGCCAGGCTCTGTTTGTTTATGAGATGCCAATTTATAGATTAACAAGAGGTTTAGGCGGAGTCAGGCCCTGCCAAGATGGCGATAACTAGAGAGAGCTCCTACAAGTCAAAAAAAACCTACCGGTGATATCACGGTAGGCTTGTCCAGGTCTTAGATAAAATATGGCTCAAGACAACATTGTGTTTGGTCCATTTTAGACATGAAGTCCTCAGCTTTTCACAAATATTTTGGACAAAACACATGAAAAGCAGCATGAATTTAAAAGAAAGACAATTTAATCAGGTGTATGCGGTTTTGGATGTAGTAATTGAGTTAGACTGACGCTCTATATGAGATGTAGTCTTGTTCCACAACAGACATCCTATTTTCATCATAGATAACAGTTATATCGTCTTCTTTCCCTTTTAGGAATGGTCTGCTTCGCTCTGGCCCACCTGCTCTACTCTCTTTCCTTCCTTACTTCACGTTATTCCTCTCGCACCTTCTCTTCCTGTGGCCTCTACTTCTTCTATCTCCTGCTGTGGGGAGCAGGTGGTGGAATTTACGTCTATCTCCTGCCTTTCCTCCAGAAGTCACCAGAGCCTGATGTGTTTGTCCCGGCTGTCGGAGGATACGCGCTTCTCATTGTCCTTATGGCGACTCTTGCGGCGAGAACGAGGCGCCCTCTGGTTGTGCTGGGCGGCCTGGTCTTTATGGTTTCCGACTTCACTCTTGCGCTGCAGCATTTCAAAGTTGTCGAGCATCTGGATCACGGCAGGCATATCGTCATGGTGACCTACTACCTGGCCCAGCTGCTAATCGCCATCGGTGACGTGAAGGCGTTGATGGAGGAACAGGCCGACGAGTTCCATAAATGGAAAAAGTCATAGGGGCGGCATGGTGACATTAGCATGTGGGACTGGTGCAGATGTTATACAGATGGATATGATTTATTAGTTACAGGAGACTCTGTATCCTGTATGTGCATGTTCACATTATGTATAGTAATCCACTGGATTGTAAAAGGCAAAAAACATAAATATTATTTATAGCTAGTGACTTTGGTTGTTATTTGGGCACAATCTAGGATATGCCTGATAATGACAGAAATAAGAACTGTACTTAGTCTATGATAATATTTCTCAACTAAAAAGTAGGTAATGTTGAATAAACATGTGAAACCTAAACATCTAACATCTCTTCTGATTTCCTGTTTAACATTTTCAATGATTGTTATATAACGTGCGTACTGTCCATTAATGTAAGGATTCATAGGATCAGTTCAAAGTTGTCAGGTCAGAAGTGGTACTGATTCGGTGTGCGTGCGTGACTATGTCCAATTACTGCCTGTTTTGTCAAACAGGCATACATTAAAAGACAACTGAAATCTCAGTTAATCATTACGCTGTGACATGACATCCACATTGATTGGATTATTAACGACCTTGTGATTATTTTACAACCACGTATGCAATCAGGCCCGGATGCCGACCTGAGCTGACTTTTTATACCTCACTAGACATAATCTCCAAACACATTAGTTGTGTAGTGTCTAGCATTTAGACCACATTGTGACTCTTTAAGGCGGCACTATGGCTTAGTGGTTAGCACTGTTGCCTTGCACCTCCAGGGTCTGTGTTCAATTCCCGCCTTGGGATGTGTGTACATGGAGTTTGCCTGTTCTTTCAGTGCTTGGTGGGTTTCCTCCACAGTTCAAAGACATGTAGATTAGGATAACTGGCGTTCTAAATTGCCTGTAGTGTGCAAATGAGTGTGTGTTTATGTGTCTTTAAAGCTGAACACTTTTCTTACACCACCTTACTGAATAAGTCTCTCAACCTAGAGCTTACAAGTAAGAACACAAGCTTACAAGGGGGTCTTTTTATACCAGGATGGATAGTAAATGATTGAAACGTACAGTAGATTCTATTGGAGAGAGGAATAAAAAAATTCTGACTACAGAGCCATCTAATGTTACTTTTCCTTATTTATTGTTATACATCTCATATCCTAACGTTATTGTAAGTAAACGTAATCTTTGAAAAATTAATTTATCAGATGAAAGACATTTTCAGATTAGTCAACTGTAGACATATAATTTTTTTTGTGAAGATGAAACAACTTATTTAACGTTCTTAAGTGATTTTCTTAATCACTAGCCTACTTTTACTTATTCCACTGAATTATTACATTACACCTAAATTAGCAGTACTTTTACTGCTTTCCACTGATTAAAGCTAATACCTTTTGGTTATACAGT
>JAQMYL010000008.1:7425156-7438521 GCA_030014365.1 Clarias pachynema | reverse complement strand
GAGTATTTTAGTTGATAGAACTAATAAATTGATATATTTAGATTATTTACATTTGAAAATCTTTCTTTTTTTTGCATTTCGGCTTTTGAAAATAAATTAAGAAATTGAGTTGCCGTTAACTCAAATGGATTTTATTCACTATTTTAAAACCAAGAAACTCTCAAATTTTTTTAATTGGCAATATTATGACAAGGTAAATGAAGCACAGGATGCACATAATGTTTGTGTGATGTAATACAACAGTTAATTCTGATCGAGTAATCTGATTGGATGAGAGGCATTCAGCACTGGGACATTTAACTATATATATCACACCACGTCACAAGTGTTCTAACAATTGTTCTAACAATTGTTAATTACCCTACAGTAACTATTGGTCACCAGCATGGGTGAAAGTACTGTAGGTTGGTATGATCCGCAGAACCGGAAAGAGGGGAGAGCAGCTTCCTGCCAAAACCCACATTCAAAACCAGTCACAGAATCATTTTCAGCAATAAACACATCTGATAATGTCATATCATCTTAAACAACATTTTGTCTCCTTAGTTTGTAAGTTGTTCTAAATTGCCTCTGTTGTTTTGCTAATGGCTAATGTGAGCAACAAAGCTAACTAACTTTGAACACAAGGCTGAACCTTAAATCCCTCCCTAACCCCTAATCAAGGGCACTACTTGGTGTGTGGAACAAGGGATTGTACACCCTAGCGCACTAGCTAATGCTATTTGTGATTAAACACTATTTGGGTTTAAATTATTTCTTAATGACTATTCCTTAAAAGGTAAAATATGATATATTTTTTAAATATAATTATAGAATGACTCCATTGCTGTTCTCTTTAAAACTTCACAGAAAAAGCTTTTCCACTGTAACCACAAGACGTATAATGAACTGTAACAGTTATATATAATATAATAAATTCTATCATTCCAAACAAAGGAAAAAGTCAAATCTTATGATGCGGAAACATTTCACGTTGTAAAATTTAAGCAACTTTTCCAAATCTAAGTTCAATCGTTTCCGTCTGTTCCATGAGCTGATACGTGATATAAATTTTACACGTTTTCCATATGCTTGCGTTTCCTCTAAACGTCCAAAAACATGTTGGAGGCTGATTGGTGTTTCCAAATTGTCCGTTAAACTTTATTATGTTTATTCATTTATTTATTGTGTGTGTGTGTGTGTGTGTGTGTGTGTACCTGAGTGTGCACCTGCTCCCTGTGGTAGGTTGGCACTCCGTCTCCCACCTTGATCCCTTGGACAGCCTCCAGGAACCCATGCAGGATAAGCAGCATGGAAAGTAAAAGTGCGTGTTTTGTCCTGTTAAAGAAAAAAACAACAGAACCAACAGAACTTTTTTCTTTGTCTAATCTCATAGACTGGTTAATTACCTAGATAAAATCATTACTCATTACACAATTACATAACAGACTCGGTTTATAGATCTCATCTGGTACACCTCACCCTCGTCCATCCATCTTTAGCACCACTTGTCTGAAATACAGTATGATTGAAGTAACAGCTTATGTTCTGTGATTTTCTACTGAATTCGCTGAAACACATTCCACAACCATGTTCGTGTTTTGATATCTTTATGTAACGTTCCCATAATTTGCTGGTTCAGGCATTCTGGGTTGCTGGATGTGGAATTTCCTCTCATTTTCGCAGGTTCCTTCTGCTGCTCTCGGATCGGATCAGATTGGCCGCCGTCCTGCGGCCCTGACGAAAGATAAGGGACAATTTTTACTCGCCCTATCGGCTGAAGGCATCAGGACAAACAATGGAGCATAGGAACAATTACCGTCATTATGCTGCAGCTGCACTGTGTGAATAAATTTACCAAACCGCACTGTGCATATTTTAGTTTAGAGTCATGAGGTTTTGGTGGGAAGTGAAAAAAAAAAGGTGTGTGCAAACCCGGCATGCACGCCACCTGTGTGTGATAAAACCATTTGGATTAAAATATTTTGATGAAAACAAGCCATGGCAGTGGATACGGGCTACCGAACATTCCTTACTGGGTTGTCCCCATGTGTCTCATATCAAGTGTTAAAGGAAAACTCCACCCTCAGACAAATTAAGTCTATTTACAGTATGTTGAAATATTTGCGATATGCTGAGTAATTATGTCCGTTGGTGTTGTATTTGAATTATTTCTGAGAGACGTCTGTGGTTGTCTGAGGTCACATGGGGCTGTTGCTTTTGCTAGTCCAGGGACAATGATATTAATACAACATTTTAAGTGTTATTGCACAAATAGGCTACAGAACAGCTTTCCTCGTTCATACGAACATATGTACTGTAACAACAAAGAACCTCTGTAAATACTGCAGGTTAACTTGTAGAGTCAAATGCAAATCATGTGGCCGCCGTTGCAACACTTCCTGTCCAACAATCTCTGTAAATATGTCTTTTTTTTTTTTCTTCAAAATTTATAGAGACTATCACAATAATGATAGTCTTATGTTATCTTGTCTCAGGTGGTATTGTCTTATCTCATGTTATCTTATCTTTTCTTATCTTATCTTATCATCATTGTGTTAGACAACACACCAATCAGAAAGAAATGTAATTCGGTCGGGAGCACTAAGCCGCCATGCATGTGCGCCATCATCTTGCTCTGTATATGAGAAAAGCATTTGATCGTATACACCAAGCATGCAGATGTGTAGGTGAGACCAGGACAAACTAAGGCCTAGTCCATACATACACTGGTATGTTTTACATTAGTTCATTTTCTATGCCTTTTGATCTTTTGTGAAAATGGACCATTTGGAAAGCTGCTTCCAGGATGAAGATATTCAAGAACCTTTTCACATTTAAGGCGGGGAAAACTGAGTCTTGGGTTTGGCACATGTGCAGCATTGCTGCATCACTCTTGTGATTATATAGTAGATAAATAAAGGTTTTTCTTTCATAACTATGTTCTGTTCTTCTGCACGATCAAAAGTCCCGGTTTTTACTTCCCTCATATTTTACCGCATGCTAAATGTTAATCATACCTTTTGCAATCTGTTTCTCTCTCCATATCAGACGCGATTACAAAATAGACATTATTACAACATCACTTTATGAGCAACACCGCAGTGCTGACATTGTGTCATTACATATTATGAAATGTCACAACAGTGATTGTCAAAGCAAATGGTAAGAAATACACAGGCCTTGGTTTTATACGACCAAGCCAGCATGCAAATCCAGGTTCAGCCGGTTCACAGCTGCGACATCAACAACAGGGGATTATGCTAAAAATCTCCAGCATTGATGAGTGTCGTCTTATGACTAACAGGGACTTGTGATGAAATTTCTCTTGAATGGAGACGTACATTAGAACTGATTGACGATTACAGGAGACTTCAAGCACAGGCTTAGCCACAGGAAAAACATTTGAAAATGCTGTAAAGACGTCTTCACGTATCTGAATAACGATCCCGGCCGAGGCGGCTCGGAGCCCACTGCAGTTGTTCTCATGAATATTTAGTGAGTGGAACGCCTGAGCCTTCACCCATTCATGCGGAAGAGACACATCTGTCTGTGGGAACTGTACACACAATCACTCACGAACACCACTTGCACATAACAGAAACTCGGCTGGGAGTCCTGACCTTGCTCTATGTGTGGGAACCTATGGAGTTCCTGGAAGGCCAGCGTTTCAGACGTGAAGCAGGCAGTCTGATCATGGCTCTGGTGTGCTGTCCAAGAAAACCTTCTACTTTGATGGTATCCAAGCACTAGTGAAACTCTGGGATAAGTGCATTAGTGTAGCAGGGGATTATATAGAGAAATGAAAAGTCTTGGTTTGACTTGGTTTGAACCCTTGTATTGTTGTTGTCGTTATTACAGTAGGCGAGTAATATGGGATGCTACACTCAGTGGAAGAAATACAACTAAAATATGACACATTAAGTTAAAAAGTCTTTTAACCCAAAGCAAAAACCTTCCCTCCTCTCAATGTAACAAGTACTGATGAGTGTTTTGAGTGTAAAACTTGATACAACTGCATTTATCTCACGGCTTCATGATTTGCATAATGAGTCATATCCGACGTAAAAGCTTTGAAACTGGTTACAAAAGACTAACGAAATCTCAGCTTCTACAGTACTGACGTGTAAAAACTACTTTGTAGTCTCAAGTCTATTAACCATTTAATGTATCATTTACAGGGCGCACCATCAGCAAAGGTACACCGTACATACGTAGGAGAGGCATGAAAAATTCGAGTTAATGTCATTAAAGTTGGCAGAATATGGAAATATGAGCTGTTTATCGAAGTGAAGTACCTATTTAAAAAAGAAAAAAAAAAAGAACTATATAACCGCACTGACTTTCAGGTCTTTCATTCTCACACACTTCACCCAAACAGGATGTTGCACATTTAGTACTGGTATGCACATTCACGCAAGTTGTGCAGACGGAACGTTAAGCCTTAATCTGTGACACTGTGTCATTGAGATACAGTACATTCATTTCCACATAACGCTGGATACAAGATGCAAAGACACACAGAAATGGATGCACATGATGCAACAACCTGCTGTGGCTAGGAAGATATGAGAGCAAATCTAGCTGGAAAGGATGGCACACTCCATTGGCAGCAGAGCTGTCAATCATAGCTATCCTAGAGATGCAATTGGCCGATGGGTGGGAATTGGCCGTGACTGAATATGAAAGAAAAATTAAATCAAAAAAAAAAGAAAAAGGCAAAGATAAAATAAGATAAAGATCAAATTTAGTAGAAATACACAGATTTGTACACACTTCCTAGGAAGCCACTATGTACCTCCATGTACCTCCAACTCCCACTCCTCATAATAGTGATGTTATCAAAGCCTTAAGAATATCAACAGACAACAACAAAAAAAATCTGCCCTTACAGTATATTTGCTTACACATACAGTATGTCAATTACAGATTTAGCTTTTCTCAGGAAAGCACCCCTCTGAGTTTACTCTCTCTGAGATTACTGCAGGAGGTTAAAAAAATAGGGACTGTAAAAAAAAAAAAAAAACCTATAACCTGCAAAACACATCAGAAATGTTAGAATCCAGCCAAGAGCAGCATAAAGTGACCATGCTTACAAAGCAATACCAGCAGAGGAATGTATGTGGATGCGTGTGTGTGTGTGTGTATGTATGTGTGTGTGTGAGAACGTGTGCTCGGGGATCCTCCGGTGGTGCATTTTTTCCTGCGTGTGTCAGTGGAGGATAGATTTGGGTTTCGTTCTTCTCTGGGAAAGTCATCAAGGCTGGAACACAGCAGATTAACGTGATTAAGACAGTTTTGTACACAGGTAGCAGCTAGTAGTCTCAGGGCATGCGTATGTACAGGATGTATGTATGAATGTACGTAGGTATGTGTATATAAAAATTACATGATTGGTCACATAAATGGCCAAATGTAATGTTATTTTTTACAATATGCACACATTTATGATATGTTTAACAATGTATTTCCAGAAAATCCATCTATCTATCTATATAATCTGACTAATGTATAAAGTAAGATATGTGAGTTTATAAGGGTAGACCTGCATTTCTTCATACGTAGACTTGGATATGCCTCGAAACAGTGGGCGAAAAGCTAAAACACTCTTTAAAGACATAACATGCCTGGATGAACTCACAACAAATTCCAGGGCAGACGAATCATAATGTGAACATGCGATAGTCCTAGTCAGACAGTCACTGACCTACGTCTTGTCTTGACCATGAAATGTCGTGTTCTGTCTTCGCATCGCCTGTAAAAGATATTAGCCAACTCTGACTGCTGTCTTTGTTTTCTCTTCCCATAAGAAATGTTATATTATGGAATGTACTAGAGTATAGTCTTACCGTGGTACGTCACACATTACCATGGGAGGCACCAGAGAGAGAACTGTGGCACTTCAGTAGGTACCATAGACAGTAGGTACAGTACCACTATCCTTAAGTGAATATCATGGTACTTAATGGGTACCACAGTGGCTACCCAAGTTCAGTATAGTATAGTATACATATAGTATGTTTGCACATACTGTACCATATTAGATATTTGCTGAATTTTGGTGGCCACCGTTCTACCCAATAACTACCATGGGGTTCCCCAAAGTCTCAGTGGTTAGTCTCATATGTCTTGCACTCCCGGGGTTCGTGTTCGATTCCTGTCTCGAGGTCTGAGTGCATGGAGTTTGCATGTTCTCCCTGTGCTTGGTGGGTTTCCCAAATTGCCTGTAGTGTGTGTGCATGTGTGAATGTTTAAAGGAGGTCCTACCACGGTTGTAAAAATGGGAATAAATACAATGGTCACCATTGGCCTCCATGGTCTCTAGTTGGTCTACAGAGGTTCCTAGATGGATGGATGGATCCTCCAAAGTATTGTGTATTAACCTTTGTAGGGTACGATAACAGGTATAATGCCAGTATACATAACAGTACATAACAGTACATAAAAGTACATTAATGTTTATACAGTATAACATATTTTTGAGTGTATCCTTGTACCAAACTATGTAGTAGTGCGGTGCATGTACAGTACTGTATCAGCAAATAAGTACCAAGGTACTGATCATAATACCATGATTACCATTCTACCATGGTAACTATATCATTGGTAAAAACATATTAAACCAAAGGTGGCAGTGGTGGCATAGTGGATAGCCCTGTTGCCTCTCATCTCGAAACTTGTCTGGGTTTCCTCCACGTACTCCAGTTTCTTCCTACAACCCACAGTGAGTTCTCTGGGATAGGCTCTAGGCCCCCTGTGACCCCCACAGAATAAGCAGTATAGATGGATGATGGATCTTAACCTATGATGTGCATATTGTGCTATCATGGAAATTATATGACAATTTGCATTGAAGTTTCTTGCTCAGTTTTGTCAGTGTTTCCACAAATTCTAAAAAAAAAAAAATTGAAAGAAAAGATTCTCTTATCTGTGTATACTAATTATTCCACTTATTTAAACTGTCATGAACTAAGCATCAAGTTTAAACATGGCTACATTGCCAGATGTCAACACACCGAGGGTTTTTTCACTTGTCCCAGGTGCACAGATTAGTAAATTGTTTTCACCTGCAAATCTAAAAATGGTATTCAGTCAGGCCGTATAGAAATACGAATACATTATTTAAATTGTAAACAGGTTTTTTTTTTTCCCGTTGGTTGCCAAATGTTAGCCACTAGTCCAAAAAGGAATGATTTATAGTATAAATATGTAATATGTTCTGAATACATACAGTACATATACAGTACTGTACAGATACAAATAGGAGGCAGGCAATTGCAGTTTTTCTTTTTTTTTCTTTTAGAATGCTTGGCTTGCCAAAAAGCAAAGGCAACTAGAGGTGTGAATCCAGAAAGTAGTCCCACAGGGAATAATTTTACGAGCATGAGGTTTTTAGTTTTATGTGGGCACGAGCAAGTTCGCAGATGTAAAGCTAAAAAAAAAAAAAAACGTAGGAACTGCCTGCGCCAAGTTGCAGTGGTTTAAATTAGAGTACTATTTTATTTATATTTTGAGAAGAAAACCATCTAAATTCAAAAATATCTTGGACATGTAGACACAAAAATAATTACCCAGTCAGCAGGACTGTTCTTTTTCACTGTTTTCCAATGATATATTCGAAAATTACAAAATTTGGCATTAGGTAATTAAGAAAAAAACACCAACACTCAATTGTTATTTTAGGACATTAAGATCGGCTGTTCTGGAGCATTTCTTGCAAGAACAGTATTGTGTCAAGTGCATTTGCAAAACCCATCAAGCACCATGATGAAACTGGCTCTCATGAAGACCTTCCCAGGAAAACGCTGCTGCAGAGGAGAAGTTCATTTAGAGTTACCAGCCTCAGAAATCACCAATTAACAAACTCAAATTAGAGCCGTTATGAAGACTTTACAAAGCATTAGCAGGCTTTAGCAGACACATCTCAAAGGAGATTACTGCATATTTTGGAAACACCATGGAATTACAAGGTGTGTAAACTTTTGTTTTGACTGGTAATATCCATCCATTCATCAATCTAAGAACCTCTGTAGTCCAACTAGGGAACGTGGAGACCAGTGGTGATTAGCAATGTATTTATTCCCATTTTACAACCTTGATAGGATCTCCTGTCAACATTCACACACACATTCACACACTATGGGCAATTTTGGAACACCAATCAGCCTAATCTGCATGTCTTTGGACTGTGGGAGGAAACTGGAGTACCTGGAGGAAACCCACCAAGCACGGGGAGAACATGTAAACTCTACGCACACAGACCCTGAGGCGGAAATCGAACCCGGACCCTGGAGGTGCAAGGCAACAGTGCCAGTGTATACAGTATATATACAGTATATATATTTATATGTTTTACACCCCTGGTGTAAAGAAATCCCTTGTTCCTCAAAGATCTCTCTACAATCAACCTCCAATCAACCTAATAAACACTTGCAAAACACTGACTTCAAAAACAAAACAACCCCTTTATTTTACATTCCCCTCACTCGGAAAATTATCTCCTCACATAGTTGAATATTTTGCACCAGACTCAGTACTGACAGTGTGTAAATAAACTATGAACGTGTCTTCTTACACACACTGAAAAAGATAATAACACACTGGTGAAACATTATTGGAACCCTTTGAGAACTTCTTTTAAACATGTCTACTGGTTTAAAGGTCACGTTTGCCCTTTAATTCACTTCACTGAGCGCGGTACAGTTTTCAGATGGCAGATCAGCATCTCAGAGAGCATTCTTTCTTTTGTGGTCATAGGGCAACGTACAAGCCAGGCCAGAATAGGAGAACTCGACATCCAAAGCAAACAGTCACAGAAGGAGGCTTGCTATTTGTTCTTGGTTGTACTTAAAAGGCCTGGCCACGGCCTTAGGGAAAGTGTACTCTAGTGACTGAGGTTAGAGGCCAGATGATTGGATAACTGTCTGACCTCGAGGTTACAAAAATGGCTGAACTGTATTTCATATGGTACAGGGAGTGTACTTCTGTCCCCTTGAGGAACGTGGTCTGCGTCAGCTATTAGCACTAGGATCATGACCTCTAACCTTGATAATATGGGACTTGGCTAGCTCCAATTTAAGTGGTTGGTTCCTCTTTTGGGGGAAGAAGTGAAGCTTGGGAAGTAAGTCGTGGGAAAATGTTCCCATCTCCAGTGGCCAAGTGGAATGCTTGATTTTGACCCTTAAGCTCTAAGGAGGAATGAGGAACGAGGAACATCCTTTTCCTGCTTTCATACCACAAGGTTTTCAGATCAGAGCTGTTGTTCCAATTATGTATGTGTATGATATTATCAACACCACATAGTTGATATTACACATCACACAAAAATGAAATGACGTTCATCAAAACATTCTTTAATACACTGATTTTGAGTGCAGTGTGGAAGCTTTCTAGTTTTGCAACCCAGTTAAAATGCCGAGCCTGTTTAAACGAGTCAGTCAAGTAATTTTCTACCTAATCTCAACTGGGACATATATGAGATTACTACTGACATTTTCTTTTATTTGCAAGGGCCCTCTAGAAAAATACCCTACAGAAGAATGTGCATTCAACAGCCAGGGAATCAAGTGATCCATGCCATTCAAAAGTATTGGAATAGCAATAATTGCTTTAAAGAGAAGACATTTGGGTGAGATCAAGAGATAATGACAATAAAGGATCAATATTTCTTGATGTAATAAATATCTTAGAATGTAGTACCGCTGGTGGCAGACCACCCAATTTTTAATTGAGCAAAGGGATGTAATAGAAAAACATATTTTACACTTAATATTTGGTTGCATATCTCTTGTTTGCAATAACTGCATCTAACTACAGTAGGAACCCTCTGACCCACTGGGAACTGCTGCATTCCCTTGCTTTAAGTCTTTTCCCGTACCTTGTACATTGATTTGTAGGGTTACCTTGTTTCGTCTATTCTCCTTTTGCTTGATTGTATTAAGGTCTGGTGATTGACTTGGCCAGCCTAAAAAGATTCAAAAATATCCCGCCAATGAAGTCCTTTGTTGTGTTGGAAGTGTGTTTTGGGGTCATTTTTTTGCATTGTGATGAAGATCCTCCCAATTGTATCGGATGCATTTCTCAGTAAAACATTTCTGTAGGGTATTTTTTCTGCTACCATCATAAGTTACAACCTCAAAAGACATTAGTGAGTCTGGTCCAAAAGCAGATGTTTTGGATCAGAACATGATCCTTTCTTTCTTCACAGTTTTTCATCACTTTGGTAAAGATCGATCTTGCTTCCAGACGTTGTGCAGCCCGTCTCTGTACTGTATTTCTTTCTAAATTCCAATCTAGCCTAAGAGCAAGTCATACTGCTGTTGAGTAGTTTACATCTTGTGGTAATGCCTCTATAATTTTTACACAATCAATGCAACAGGGCACATCTGGGCAACAAGTAGAACCTGTTAGTCACATGCTCCAATATTAATAATTACAAGAAAATGTGTCAGTTAAAATACAGTGTAGCTTGTTCTAAGTTGTTGAACACAACTGCATGTTAATATCAGGAATTGAAGACAAAACATTCCGATCTGTCGTCTCATATTCATCTTTTGGTCTCAAACCCAAAAGGCTTCAGTGTTTGGTGAAAACAATAGACGTGGCCTTGCCGTTCCAATACTTTCGAAGGTGAGTGTACCGTATAAATCAGCTCTGATAATACTTTTCAGCAAGGATGCCAGTTTCATTTCACTCCCTTGTACTTTTTAATTTTACATTTCACAGTCACACCGTTGAAATATTTCCTGATAAAGTTCAACAACCGCCCCTAGACTTTGATCATAAATGAATTATAAGGGACAGGTTCTGCGTACATAGTAATTAGGTAGAAATTTAGGATGAAAAATGTTCAAATGAGCCTCATATATTACAGTAATGTTCACTTCTGAGATAAAAGGAGTATTTTAAGACGACCCAATCTCCTTTGACCTTCCAACTACAGAGCAAACAAAGCTTCTTCCAATCTTCCCCAGAAACACCATCATTGCCAAGGTGTAAGGTGTTATTGTTCAGATGAAAGGAAAATGTGGAATGTTTTGATCCCTTAGAGACGGTTGGATGAGTGACTGGGAGAACGAGAAAGAGGGAGGGAGTAGAGGTATGCGTGTGGCTGCCACACCTGTAGCTCAGGTATGGAAGGGGGACTCCAGAGGCTTTTAACCTGAAATGATGACACATCATGTGTGAGAGATTCTGTTTCGAGGGAGTGGTAGCAATCATCATGGCTAATCAGACAGGAATTATCACTGGTTTTTAATCTTTCTCTCTCTCTCTTTCCCCATCTCTTTTTACATTATATACACACACATATTCATTTGCATCTAGACAGTGTCCCCTCTTTGCCCTCTTTAAGGTGCATTCTTATAGACCAGCTAAACTCATGCATGCTTCTACCTGTTTATGTCACAGGCTCCTTCCTGTTTCACTCCTCTGATGTGTGGATGTTTTTCACACAGCTATACAATGTACAATCTATGCAAAATATGCAGAGTTGAAGTTGCCCTGCATGAACACTAATACACTCTACATGTGTCCCTAGACACACACATATTGGGCAATACATCTGTGAAGATTCTCAGTCATATATAGTACAGTAGGTGAGGTTATCTGGAAGTTGGGTATGTCAACTGCAATTCTTTCTTGTTATGCAGATACGTTCCACTACTCCAAGTAGCTTCTTCAGTCTGAGGGAAGTTGGTAAGTTCCTCATATTTTAACCCTCCAAGGTCAGAGGTTCCTAGCTACTGTAGGTAGTCCAGCTAACTTTCCCCAGTTACAGCAAGTCCAGTGTTTTGTTCATCTTACACTGTATCACCCAGATTTCACAACAATGACAATCTTTAACATAACAATAAATGAGTCATCAATTAAACAGCATTGGGTTGGACAATATACTGTAATACACATTATATTGGGTCTATGGTCTATATCATAGACCCATCAGGCAAATCAGCAACGAATACTCCCCCCCTTGAAGCTATGTCTGTTGTTTCTGTGGCAGGTACTTACATGGTCGGGTTGCCAGCTTGATGCCCGATTGTACAGTATCTGAGCACTTGGGGGTGAAGGACCTTGCTCAAGAATACAACAATGGCAACCTGGTGGCATCAGGGCTCGAACCAGGGACCCAGATCAGTAGTCCAACACCTTAACCAGTGAAGTACCCCTATCCCTGTGCAATATACTGTAATATCATATTTTTTATTTGCATGTTAATAATACCCATGGAGACAAATCTCGTATGAAAAGAAAACTATGTCACAGCATTCCATAAATGCCATGTCCATTTTGGGAATTGTATGTGTATGTGTGTATTGAGGCGTGAGTGTGTTAGTTTGGCATTGCTGGCATAGCTGTAACCCACCTGTGGCATGTAACTCATACCTCTCCGGGTTGAACATTACAATCTGAGAGGATTAGCTCTTACATGTCTACTTTGTATTAGGCTTAATGAAGTCTGAGTGTTTTGCATTGCTGAAATGCATGGCATAAGCTGTATAAGCTCTCTACAACCAAAACTGCAAATGTCACCTGGCCTCATTCTGATCATTCTGCATAAGGCCATCGTGGAATCTTTCCTGTAAACACTTTGTGGTTTTAGGAAATGATCTGGAAATGTATTTTTAAATATATTTAAAACTGCAATGGTTTTACGTCAGAACATAAGTAACAACAGCATGTTCAGTTTTACTGAACATGCTGTTGTTATTCTTGGTTAAGGTAAGAGGCAAGTTTTACAGGTTTTAATTTTTCTGCATGGTTTGTGGCAAAACAAATGAATTCTTTCCATCTTGATTAGGTGCTGCCACTACCATGCTTCACTCTGGGCATGATGTCCTTTATGTGTATTATATAATGTATCTTCTTGTACATAATTATTCCCAAATGTTCTACCCTGATATCCTCAGACCTTTGACAAATTTTTGCCACATGGTTCAGAGTAATTCAGGGGCTGAGATGTTTTATTTGCGTGTGAGCGAGAAAGCGGTTTCAAAATTGGGGTGCTGCTACACTAATGCACTTGTGCTTGCATACCATCAAGGTAGAAATTTTTCTTAGTATACCGGAGCCATGATCTGACTGCCTGTTTCCTGTCTGAAACGCTGGCCTCCCAGGAACTCCTTTAATGACTCAAACATGTGTAAATGGCTTGAAGCGAGGTCAGAACAGTACAGAGATGTCAATAATTCCCCAGTGTATAGTTCCCGCTGAAAGATGTGTCTCTTCTGCAAGTTGAGACATTATGTAAGTACAATTATCGATT
The DNA here is from genome assembly GCA_030014365.1 of Clarias pachynema. NCBI lineage: Eukaryota > Metazoa > Chordata > Actinopteri > Siluriformes > Clariidae > Clarias > Clarias pachynema. Next base: position 7,425,278 of record JAQMYL010000008.1, on the reverse strand, counting down.
TTTTTTCACTTCTTCTGATGCTATGTATCCATACATATTCCCTGTATTTACATTTACATTTACATTTAGGCATTTGGCAGACGCTCTTATCCAGAGCGACTTACATTTTTATCTCATTATAC
>JAQMYL010000008.1:7389864-7425056 GCA_030014365.1 Clarias pachynema | reverse complement strand
TGGTTGTGGGGTTTGAACCTGGGATCTTCCGAACCGTAGTCCAATGCCTTAACCACTGAGCTACCCCTGGCCCCTGTATAAGCTGTTACTATAGAAACAGTAATGATCAGTGTTGGGTGTAACACTTGGATTACTTTTTTGAGGTAACGAGTAATCTAACGCGTTAGGTCCGCCATTTAAGTACTCAGTTATTTAGTTATTCTTTCAAAAATATAATCCGTTATCCTAATCCGTTATTCTAATCCGTTATCAGACAATTTATATAATCCGTGAACCAGACAGCCGTCATCCTCAACCCGTTATTGCGTGTGTGTGAAAGTCGTCCTACAAGCACCGATAACCTGCCCCCCTCTGTTATTCCTGCTGTTATACCCCTATCTCACCTATGCGGTCTGACTATGCGAGGACCGACGCACGGAAAGATGGAAACCTAATCACAGCGCCAAAACGAAACCGTGTAGGTACGATAGGGGTATTAGTAGTTAACAGATTATGGGCCAAACTTTGCTGAGTGATGATGATAGAATAATTATAAAGATCTTGACTAAAATCAACATGCATGAGGAATCACAAAGGATTCATCATTTTCTGCAATGGAAAAGTACTCGAACTAGTTACTTTTATCAGAAAGTAACGCTGTAATGTAACTGATTTTAATGACAGTCATTTTGTAATGTAATTAGTTACTTTAAAAAGTAAATGCACATTAAAATAAAACTGTGATTTAAAAAACTACTTTCAAGGCACTTAATCGTCACCTTTTGACCAATTAGAACAGAGTATTCAACACTCAACATATGCCATCATACCTATTAGGAAAATCTGGTAAGACGATAAACAACAATGTCTGACTCATTCTGACTAATTTCAAAGAACATGGGATCATCGCCAAATTCTATGTTTATTCCATATTTTAAAAAAATAAATCTTGATATTTAATCATCTATTAACTTGATAAAACGTTTTGGCCACAATGAATGTCCACGTTGCATAAAAAGGAAAAAAAAAAGAAACCCATAAAGGTCATATTTTTGCAGCGAACCACCTCCAGCTGTGCCTGAAAAAAGCAAGAAAAAGCAAGATTGGATCTGAAATAGAACTTGAAACAAGGCCCAATGTCTCATTTTGAGTTAGGCAGAAGGATCTTAAAGCCCCAATCTGGCACTGCTGAAGCAGGCAATATACTGAACAGGATACAGCAAAAACTGCGATAACTGCCTGAATTAGCGATCAGTTACCCAAAAGAAATCCCCACGCAGTTCAAATGTATTTTTTTATCCTTATTAAAACGGATACAGACAGCTCAGACAGCAGAAATCTTTTGGCACAGAATCTAAAACCTCATGAAAATCTAAACCCACTATGAGCGACCTCAGAGGCTTTGAGTCGCCCCTGAATGACAGCTGTAACTGAGACAGTGGGGGGAAAAAAACACTAGTGGAAAAAAACTAAAGGCCAGGCAGTTCAGCGTGACCTCCCGAGATCTTCACAGTGATTTAACCACTTTGTCTACAAGAACTAATGAATCCTATATCAAAATTATAATTAGAGATAGGAAGTAGTAGAGTAGTGTGTTTTTTAAGAATTTGTAGTTATACTTTTGACCTTTACTCATTACAATTTAAAGAAACCTCTTTGTTTTCTACTCAATACATAACCATAAGAATTTCATAAAAGTGACTTTTTAGCATTAATGAGTTGATCTAAATTTTTCACAAACAGATATGACAATACGATTAGCCCCTACTAACTGTGTTGGGGAAACCTCCACTTCTGTAAGCTAGCTACAGCCAACCTACCCTTTTCATAAACTACCTATCTACGAGGGGGGTATCAAAAACTTCGAGATTCTAACACCACAAATCAACAAAGTTGTGGATTGGTGGATTGGTCTCCGACAATTATCATGCACAAGCTGCCAAATAGTTTCAACATTTTCAGGGGTTGAGCTTGTTCCTGATCTCTCGTTGTTTTTACATTGATGTTCTTATGCTCGTGAAGCATGTGCTAACGCACGTGGTCAGAATAGTACCAGTTGCACTGCTCCCGATGTACACAGGACAATGTCTTTTGGCCCCCTGACTTCGTGGGTGCAGCCATTTATTGGATTGTTACAAAAATACTTTAGAAACGTTATGATACCACTTCGTATGGTATAAGCTACTAAAAACATAGCTAACAACACTGGAGCTTCTTAATCAAACTAAGAAAGAAATATAACATATTTTCAGTTTTAAGAACAAGATACAAGCTAACTACAGCCAAACTACTCTTTGCAAAAAAAAACACACACAAAAAAAGTAGCTAGCTACACTACAAGCTGGTAACACAAAGCTAAAGCTAGAAATGCTGAATCTACATTATCTGGGCAACAAAAATTAAACAACTTATGGTATTGTTGCTACTACAAAAAACAATCAAAAGCAGGTAAGACTCCTCATGTGAAAAAAAGTGGTTGTCATTATTTAACTGTAAAAATTAACAGAGAGAGAGAGAGAGTTTCATAATGCATCTGTAATGCTATAATGCTATAATGTTTCTAACTTGCAAACTTTTTTTCTTGGATAAAAAAAATAGCTAGTAGCCAGGTAGATAGTTATTAACAGTCAAATTAACAATTTGAATAATAATTTTTAAAAAAAACATTACTACAATGTCTTAAAAAAGTCATATACTGCCACACTATTAAATGCTAATAATTTAGCTAGCAATGCTGTTTGTAGCTAGCTTATCTCCGGTTTTGTTTATTACTGTAAACTATGTGTTGATACATATATACTGTATATATATACAAGTATATACAGTGTGTTGATAAATAACATCTTATTCATCATTTTGGCTGGTCACATTGATAAAGCTAGTTAATAGCATCCAGCTAGTTTATATCAGATGTTATCATGCTAGCTAATGATAACAGCTAGCATGAGAGAAATGAGCTATTTGAGAGAAAAAGCTAATTTTTAACCCCTGCTTGGGTTCATGGCTTTTTGACGAATGAGGCATTTCTATACTTTATTGCCTTTATTATTAATAATAAAATAATAATAATTATTTTAACTACCCATACTTATTACATACTGGACGCATGCACTGAAGCCAACATCAGTATTTCACAGACAGAGAGAGAAAAATCGTAATATCTTTTAAGCTCATCACTTCCTCTGCGCTCCAGAAACAATCAGGGAATGTATTACAAAAATGTTTTCTCTCTCTCTCTCTCTTTTTTTTTTTAAATTTAAACATGCTTGCTAAATACAGTACCAGCCTCCATCTGCTTGTCCTCAGTAAAGGCACACAGTGAACACTTTACCACATTTTTATATCAAGGACAGACGTGCCTTTACAGCGCACGTCCCCAAAATGGGACAAATTCCTCACTAAAGAGCTCTGGGTTTCCGACCTCTCGGAACAGCTCTCCTCTTACTGCGCTGGGTCGCTAATCTATCTTTTTGAGTGTAATTGCATAATAATTCACTTTGCTGACCGCAGCCGTTTATCACATTAAGGGAGCAATTTGACCTAGTCATTCAGTAACATGGGTAATAGTTGGGGAATGCAAATAGGCAACCTTTCACATTTAATCATGGGTAATAACAATAATAATAATATCAACTGATGGAAATTACCATTTGTTAATCTGTAGCAAACTGATGTCAAAGCTGATCTCAGAAGGAGAGAGAGAGAGAGAGAGATTCCGTTGAGGAAAGAAAATAAAGTAAGAGATCACTACTTGCTTTATGGGGTCATGAATTACTCACACAGTTCAGGAGTTTCATGTAGCTGTCATGGTCTATGTCTTTATTGTGGGGATTTACATTCTCTTTATGTGATATCATTTTTTATGACAGTGTTTAGTTCCAGATGGGCCATGGTGTAGCACAGTAGCTCCACAGTAGCCCCAGAGATTCTGGTTTGATCTTGAGCTCAGGTTACTGCTTGTGTGAAATTCTGCATGATTGCTCTTTGTCCACATGGGTTTCCTATAGGTCCTCTGGTTCACATGTCAATAGGTGAATTGGCTACCCTTTCTGTGAATGGCACTCTGCAATGGACTGATATAAATTTGCAATTTATAATTATTTAATTTGTCTGATGGTCTTATGCAGAGAGACTTACATTTATCTCATAATTTATGGGGTGTCCAAATCAAACTGGACCTTGAGATAAAATTTATTATGAATGAAGGCAGTAAAAACATGGATAGTAAAACATTTAAATCGCACAAATATTTTAAAGATGGATTATGTTTGTGAATGACTATACTGGCTGAGGTGTCCACAGCAGTTGTTTCTGCGATTCGCCTAATCCATTGAAATTCGGTGGATAACTTGTTGCCAACTTGCAGAAGAGACACATCTGTCTGGGACAACAGTACACACACTCATTCACCAATACCGCTTGCATATTATAGGAACTCGGCAGGGAGTTACTGCCACGTCCACCATACAGTCCTGACCTCACTTCAATCTATTTCCACATTAAACGAGTCCTTGGGAGGCCAGTGTTGCTCAAACGTGAAGTTTGATCAATTCTCCGGCGTACTGAGAAAACCTTCTACCTTGATGGTATCCAAGCACTAGTGAAACACTGGGATATGTGGATTAGTGTAGCAGGGGATTAAGTGCATGAATAAATAAAGGCAGTTTTTACACTCATTACTCTGTTCTGTCATTCTACACAGTCAAAAAATCCTGGTTTGGCTTGAACCCACTTTGTACAACTAACAGTGTCAGCACAGTGGTGCTGTGGTGTGACCGTGTTCACAGTATAACAATACTTATGGGGATTACCCATGATGCTGGTTAGAATAAATCACTTAATGAGAATTTTATTTCTACAGTTTTTTAAACTTTTTTTTTTTCAGGATTAAGGATAAAGCAGTATAAACTATGACAATATTAGCCTGGTAAGCTGTGATTGCAGGCCTGCATTTGCATACAGTATTTACACTGGGTATTTGTGTTTATGATGCAATAACACTAACTGGCCACTAATTCAGATCAATCAATGAGATTTTATGCTCCAGTTGCCATAAAAACATTGCAGTGACAGATTTCATTATTTTAACTTACATTTAATATATATATATTTAATCTGTTTTTCATTCTTATAACTTTGGTTAACTCAAGGGCAATAGGTTATATTAGATGCTTTCTTTTATTCTGCTTCTGCGTCTTGGACTCTGTGACAATGTGCGTGTGTGTGTTTCTCTACATATATCTGTTTACATGTGTAATGTGTATGTGTGTGTCTTTGTCTATACCACATCATCACATTTTAACATTCAACTGACACAAAATACTTAGACATTTCTATGAAAAACTCCCTGTCTGTTCTGGGACCAGGTTTAGTCTGTGTCTGAAAGTGCTTGTAATATTGCTTTAGAGCAGGAGGCTGGTCTCAGGTCTGTAGGAAGAACCTGCTTATATGCAGATACTCTTCAGGTCAGATGCTATTAGCGTCAGTGGTAGGGATTCCTTAAGAGCTTTTGTCAGAGGTTACATTCTTCTTGATGTCACCGTGTCTCTGTGTCAACTGCCGAATAATAAAGGACATTGTAGAAGGCTGTGCAGCTTAGAGGAGAAACAGAGATAGAGGGAGGGATGGAGAAAGAGAGAGTCATGTAATGTTAGAGGGAGGGCAAATAAACTTAATGGGTTGAACAGAGACAATAAGTAACGATTGTCTGAACATGGCTGATTCTGAGCATGCACATTATTCTCGGAACCGTTTCAGAAAAGCTGAGAAAAATATGAATGTCTGCGGTATTGCGTGGGTGGGAAATTCTGAGAGCATTTTTCTTTTTTTATTCTGTGAAGGGTAAAATAAAAACAGCTGAGTGTCCACACACATACGCACACAAGCAGACTGTGCTGAGGCTGCAGGAAAGTGTGCTGCAAGGATGTGTAACCGTAATGATACTGTAGGTATGAGTCAAAAAAAAAAAAACGTCTAAGATTCTTATCAAGTAACAGTAATAATCTCAGTGGGAAAGTTTTACACACAAGTTTGTGTTTGTGTAAGGGATAGAGAAACAAATTCAGCCCTCCTGGGACCTATTTAGGGCTGGAGGAATGTTCTGTCCAAAACTTCATGGAGATTTGAGACAAGACGTCATTCGTACTTATATACACAAAAGGCTGAGTGGGATTTTTTATGATTTTTTTTTTTGTTTGCTTTTCAAGCATCTGTATTTCTATGAGAAGAAAAAAAAACTAAGCTTGGCAATTTGCCAGTAAGCTTACTCGGATGCCATCCTCAACCAATGCCGCGGTGTGGTTGCAGGCTATATAAACACGTCAGAGCTTTTAACGAGGAAATAGTGTCTCATATAAGCTTCCAAGGCTCCAAATACTTAGCTAATTAAATCCAGAATGAAAAACAAATGAAATATGTGATATAACATAGGTGAGAGCTGGCAGTATAAAGGAGACTCAGGAGAACACAGGAAGTCCTGGAAATTCCTAACCGAGATACGGAAATCCGTCCGCTGTTCCATAAAGGGATCGTTTCTCTTTCTGATCGCCACGTTCCAACATAAATACACGGCAGGCCGAACGCAGAGTTGAACCAGGCGGTGAAACACACCACCAAATGGAATTATGTCAGTTAGTATTTATGAAAAAAAAAAAAACATATTTGTGGTATTATTCCTAGCCAAATAATGATACACATCTAAATACTGCTTTCTCATGAAATGGGTCAGTGAACATGTAAGTCTTAGGGATTTGAATGCAACTCTGTGGTTTCTACAAGAGCCTGTGCTTCAGAAATATTTTCAGCATTTCGTCGCACATTTTCCATTCCAGTTTGCTTTTTTTTTTTTGCAATTTCATTTTCAAACCACCAGCCTCTCCCATTCAAATGATGGCGTTCCCAGGCACACACTCCTCTCTCTCTGACTGCTGGTCTTCCTGCAGCAGAGGTCTAACGACCCAAAAATTACACTTTAATTTTGCAATATTATGGGAAAGGAAATTTGTGTGTGTTCCTTTTTTTTCGAGTTCACATGACCGACAAAAAGTTCACACATGCTCACACAGGTTTGTTTTACTTTTGGAAGAACAGTCTCTTGACATAACTCTATTAATGCAACTAATTACACCAGACCTAACTCTAACCTTAACCTCAGTAATCAAACAATAAAAAAAACGTATTCACACACACACACACAGACACACACACACGCACACACACACACACTCACTGATAAGCTGTACTTAAATGAATTTAACACATGTCCCTGTCTATCATGCTTATGCAATCATCACTATTATGAGCTCCAACACACACCTGGAGACCGAAGGACAACGACCATGACTTCATACCTAGATGTCTCCATGGTAACCAAATAAACCATACCTCTGAACTATCATTATGTTTGTTTGAATATTAATTATCTAGGTAAGAGTGAACGCTGCAAGGCAAAAAATGAGCCATGTCGTTTATTTTTTTTTATAACAGCCTCCTTGCACAGAAGAACACACACAGCCGCACACACACACACACACACACACACACACACATACGTGCATACACAAAATCAGACTCAATGTGCGTGTGTAAGTGGTTGACTGCCTTTGCAAATGAGCTCAGGATGCAGGATGTGGGCAAACCCAAGCTCACAGTGCTACCTGTGAGACGTTTTTCATCTTCTTGTTTTCTTTTTGCTCTCAACCGCTCTGCTCTCGTTTCTTCTACTTATGTTCTGTTCATCCTCCCACTCGGTGCACAAGCACAAACTGCTGAGACTTCAGAGGAAATTTAGCATCTTATATCAGTAAATGACTCAGATCTGTTTAAATCACTTAGCAAATATACGGGATTTTACATTTTTTCATAATATAGAAACATTAATTAATCAGTAGCATGCCAATGAGGTCTTATTATGTTATTATAATATAACTGTGATGAAATATGTATCATATAGTATATTACATCCAAATACATTTTACTAGTGTTTTAAGGTTAAAGAAAGTCTACGTTTTATTATGTTTAGTCTAAATGAGTAGACGTTCAGTGCAAAAATAATTGCACACCCCCAGAAAAGGCAAGAACAACAAGACATTAGGTTTTAACATGATCTTTCTTTACTATCACAAGCCCTATGTTAAGTAGGAAGTAGAACATTACATTATGTGCCATTATTTTTCACTTTCATTCCATGCATACTAACAGGTTTACGCTGTTAGTTCCTGTTATTACTGTTATTACTATTATAAAGGAAGAATCATTCATTTCTCAGCCTTCTTTAAATAAGCGTTTCATGTTAATGAGATATCACTTCCTCGAACACTCTCCTGTGGTGAAACACTACAAAAATGACAGCTCTACCCTTCCACAAATGTTAAATATACTGATCAGCTATGACATCAATACTACTGCCAGGTGAACTACACAATAATGATCACCAACTATAAACTGGTGGCAGGATCTTGGGCAACCAGGGCTCACCCATGCCCATGAGGACCAAAGACCAGCCCATCTAATCCAATTCTACAGAATAGCCAATGCAGCATAAATCACCCAAAAAGTCAATGCTGGCCATGGTGGAAAGGCACAAGGACACCCACTGCACATGTGGTCCAGCAAGCAAAGAGAACAAGACTGCTGCCCCAGCCTCCAAACTCATCAGATCGCAATAAGTCCAATCCACAGAGGACCCACTCCACAACTCACAGCACCCAAAGGATCCACTGATAACATCAATACTTTTATTTGATTTCGACATACATTCATACACGCCCATAGATTTTAATACGTTAATTGTACATTCTTATAATTCTGAGAATCCAGAAATCAATCTTTTTTTTATTTAAAGACTAGCCCTACTGTCAAAGGGTACCACTAGTCCAGTAATGTACCGTAAATGAATTTGAAATATATCAGATATATAATAATATATCAGAAATATATCATTAACAGTGTGAAAACAATAACTTAGGATCACCTCACAGTTTCGATTATGAAGCTTTAAAAGGGTACAGAACATGTGGTGTGCATTGGCATTGCTAAGTGATGATGTGAACTAGAGGGTGTGTTTGCGTTGACTCGCTTCAGTTTTCACCTCTGTGTAATTACTGAAGGGTTTAGGGTCGATTTCCCAACCATGTGCTTGTTTTGTGGGTAAGTGTGTTGAAAAGTGTACATACTAAACATCACATCAGCCATCACATTAAAAAGCAGAACATGAAGCCCAATATCGGATCCTTTGTGTGCTATGGGTGCAGGGTGGGGCTCTGTGGATTGGACTGATTTGTCCAGAATGTCCCTTGGTGGATTGAGATCCGGTGAATTTGGAGGCTGGATCAACAACCTTGAACTCTTTGACTGCTAAGCCCCATACAGTACATGGCAGTATTCTGATACCTTTCCATCATAAACAGCATTAACTTTTTTTTTTTTTTTATAATTTATGCTACGTTGGCTTTTTTTTGTGTGTGTGATCAGACTAGACAGGTTAGCCATTCCTTCCCATAAGCATAGATGACCCTTGGGTGCCCATGATCCTGTTTACTGGCATGTACAGTGCAGTAGTTAATGTTGATCAGTGTAAGGAGCGCCTGAATACAATAGCCTTTCTTTGTGGTTTCTTCAGAATGGAGATGCTGCCTGGAAAAACAGGAGCAGTCAGTAACAGCAAATCAGTAATAACAAACACACCGTTTCTCAAAAGGGAATCTCTAACGGGAAACTACGGAGTTTCTTCTTATTTTTTTTTACCTGGCTAGGGATGGGCACTTTCTAAATAAACACCATTCCCATTCCCAGAAAAAACAACCCTACGTTCCTATCCCGCTGACTATCCCTAGCCAGGTAAGTCTAAAAATTTCAAGTGCCATTTTTATCACATCTAATTCACATCGTTTGTGTTTAATTTGATTTAATTAAATTACTCATGAGTAATCCGCCATGTGATTAATCTGTCACTCAATCCTGTGTCTTGTGCTAATGACTTCATTCTGTTCTCGTTCTCTGCATCGGGTTTCTCCAGGCCTTTGTTTTGCCTGCTAAAAGGATTAAGAAGAACATGTGAGAATGTTTGGGAATAACTAACATGCCTTTAACAATGCAAAAATGTCGGGCCACGGTCCCATAACCCTCTCTCTCTCACGCACGGAAGCTGCTCGTGCAGCTCGGAGAGTGCGAATGTGTTTCGCTGTGTGGCCTTTACCCTTCACACAGTAACACAAACAATCACAAATACTTCTCAGGTTTCACAGCCTACAGGTGAACAGGTTCTTTCAGTAAAGAATGAGATGTAATTCCTAGAAGAAAAAAAAAAAAATTCTTATGTTTGCTTTTTGGGATTTTTAAACACCACACACACACATTCACATACTGTACACATATACACACAGAGTCAAACTGGTAGAGGGCATTAAAAAGGTGTGAAATGAGCACACCATTACATCAGTCTTCCACCAACACAGTAGAACCCACGCCACAAGTGTTACCAGATGACAGAGCGAAAAAAGAGTCTACCAGAATGCAGTGTACAAACAACACACGGTGGGAAAGCCCTGATCAAGCCCGTGTTGTGGTTTGAGCCGAAACAAGTATCGACCTATTTATGGTACTGCACTTTAAAGTTAAAAGCTCTGTAGTTTTCCTACATTAATAATTGTTACAGGAATATTTTTGAAGATGATATTTTGTTTGTTTGTGTGTCAATAATATTGCTGCATATGTTTTCCCCCCTAATTGCATCATCTCCACACCCTCCCCCATCCCCAAACAGTTCTCCTCCATCGTTCAATAGCTATCAACCAGGGAGGACAAAGGTTAACACGTGTGTTCTCCAAGACACTTGAATCCAACTTCGGTGACACACTTGGAAAAAAGCGCTATCCGTCCTCTTCTGCATTAAATGAGCTCGCAGGTGCCTATGATTGGCTAATCTCACTGTGACTGACAGAAGACACTAGCCAAAGAAAGCATGACCAGTTTCCTTCTCATGTCTCCTGACCATGGATGGTTGTGGTATTGTCAAGATTTGAACTCGTCAAGAGCTTGTCAAGATGATCTACAGATGATAGGTTGAACAATTTCTTCCTGTACCACCCAGACCAACATTGTGCAATATGTTTTTAAGATGTGTCACAGTGGCACCAAGTTAAGAAACTTGTTTAAGGGAAAATGTGAATTTGATGCTATACAAGTTTTATATTTTCAGCTATTTTGGTTCATTCACCAATCATTTAGGTCACAGTACATCAGGACTCAGACTTGAGCAGTTGAGACTTCTATTTAGACTTCATTAATTAGACTCTGTGATCTGTGATTTATGATCCAATTCATACCAGAGATTCTATAACTCAGACTTTGACTCAGACATCGTCAGTCGGACAAAATGATCTATGAATTGGAATATAATTCAATCTTGAGCTTTTAAGACTCAGACTTTGACTCAGACATCTTCAGTTGGACTCAGTGGTCTGTGATAGAAGATCCGATTCTGGGTCCAAGTTAGATTCTAACATTCTAACTTAGACTCAGACACTGTCAATTGGAAATAATGATCTACGACTGTGGATCTGTTTCTGACTTGAGTCCTAAGACTCTGACTTTGACTCAAACATCATCATTGAGAATTTGGGTCCAATTCCAACTTTGACTTAGACAATGTATGTTGGACACAATGGTCTTTGACTTGGGACCCAATTCAGACTTCAGCTTTTAAGACTCAGTCTTTGACTCAGACATCATCAATTGGACTCAATGATCTATCAATAACTTGGGATCCAATTTAGACTTGAGCAGGATCATTGAGTCCAAAATGATTGTCAAAGGACCAAAATTTTTTTTTTTGTAAATTTACAACCTGCATGACATGAAAATGATGCTTTCCACCCAAACAAACATCTTAACTTCATGCCTTTGCTCTACAACTCCACTTCTTTAAAACATATTATGCAACACAACTTGACGTCTTACCTTTTTGTGCATTATTGACATGTAAACAGACTACACCATCATTACTTATCACTCCAGATACTACTGTATACTGCTACTGATAAGTATAGACTGGACTTGTATTCTACATGGACCAGTGATGATCAGTTTGTCCTTTTCATAATAATAGCATAGCACAACACAAAATAACAGCATGCATAAGCCCCAGACATTATATGCTCAACGTTATGAAGCAGACACATAATCATGCCATGCTTTAATTCTCCCTTTGAGTGTTGTCTAATATGTAGGTACACTTCCTCTTTTGCATAAACACCTGTGTGAATGAGAGGCTACACACCTAAAGCAGGATTCAGAACTCTGACTTGACCTAAACTCTGAGCTTAGGGAATATTATTTGCACGTTCTACTCAAAACAGACAGCCTGACACAGTAATGCCAACCCCGGCATCACATGCTTTTGGGTTTAATCAGGACCATCTGGAAAATGGGTTTTTGGATGTGCACAAAGACCACATGCAAAGTGATCAGAAATAGAAAAGGCATTTTTTGGAGTCTATTTTATGTTTATTTGTCCCGAACTCTTGTTATTGCTTGGGTAAAAATAGTTTGATATAGTTAGCTGTCAGAAATGAGCCTGGTATGATCAGATACAGTTGTTATGTGGTCAGAACACATTTTGGTGCTTTCCTTACACCTTTTTTTGTGTTGTGCTTATATTGTAAAAGTGTTAACACAGCCATCACTTTTTTTTTGCACATACACTTATTTTTTCTTATTAAAAGTATCATTTTAGCAGGTTGAATGTGATGGCTTTGCCATTTGGATCCTCTCTTGTTCTTTCTCTGTCTCGTTTGCAGAGGCAGGTCATGACCCTTTCTGACTACCGCCCCGGTTATATGTCTGTCAGCTGGCTACCATCAACTCGCAGACAGACACACACTCACACACACACATTCCTGGGCATCTGATGATGAGGTGAAAGATTTTTTTATGCTGAACAGTAGTTGGCGTGACTCACTTCACCAGGCTGTAAATATTTTGTGTTTTACAAACACTCATCACGTATTCTCTGTGCTTCTCTTGGCTCTTATACACACTTATAAACACGTAGATAAGTGCCTACAAGCTTACCCTTGTTCTAGCACTTCCTTCTGCCAAACTACACTTACATACACTTCCTAAAACTTTGTATTGAACAACTCTTCAGAATTAAAGCTAGAAAGAGAAATGGGATATTTTTAGGTTAATGTACATTTTCGATGTCCAAGAATTTGTATTACAGTCTGTCTTAGGGGGTACAGCTCTATTTCAGACACCGGATAAAACCCTGCAATTAGAAATGCCTCTGTATTATGTTCATCTACATTGTACCTGTATTATCACCGGTGCACTTTGTATACAATTACAATGAGCTTAATTCTTGCTATGTTTGTCATCAACCATCTATACCTTATCCATCAGTGGAAGAAACCACAGCTGAGCATATTTCATTTGTCTGGTGGATCATTCTTAGCAAAACTTACAATGACATAATAGTAGTGTTTTTGCAATGCTAGTACAAATGCATCATGTGCATGTACCGCATCGGGTCAACTGGTAGACTTAGACACAAAGCTAATCATTTTCCAAATACAGTCCAAGTTAATCATTCTCTAACTTTTATCTGTGTTGGTTTCGAACCACAAGACCAGTGGTAGCTGTTTATTTTGGGCTGGCGGACAGTTTCTCAGTGAAGTCAGTGACATGCATAAAAATCCCACCAGCCGGTGCACTCGTATTAATGGTATACATTAAAACATGTCGGTGCCACTGTTGTGCTCAAAATGATCATGTATACCATACAGATATATACATAACATTGGGTCAGTGTGATGATATGGCTGTCCTTATGAATAGATGGATGGGATAGAAGTGAGCTGACAAATAGTGCATAGCAACAGCCTATATTAACCTCATTGTGGTATGAGTACAGGTTTAAAAAAGGGAACGCATATAGATGCTAAAAATAATAATAGAATAATCTGCATTTCTATCTTTTTAGAAGTAGCAAGAGCAGCTCTTTCTGTGAAAAATGAATGCATCTCTAAGCAGTCTCATGCATCATGGTCTCTCCAGGGATCCATGAATTATAACTCAGTTTGCAATTTTCTAATTTTGCTACGGTGGTGGAAACCAAAGTTACTGTGAATATAAATAACATTGCCTGCATTGCAATGACAGTATTATAATGAAGATGTGTTCTATGATAGAAGATAGATAGATAGATAGATAGATAGATAGATAGAAGGTGTGTTCAAGTCAAACTGGGATCGGTGATTACATTTCTTATCTCTTATTTTTGATCGTCATTCATGGACATACAGTACAACATTTTTCAAACATTTTAAAGAAGGCTGTACGTCCATGAATGTCGAGCCCAGCTGAGGGAGCTTGGAGCCCACTGCAGTCGTTCTTGTGAACATTCACAGAGTGAAACACCTGATCCTTGAAAATTGATAGACATCTTGTCACCAATCTGCAGGAGAGACGCAGCTGTCTATGAGAACTGTACACACAACCACTCACGAATACCACTTGCACATTACAGGAAGTCACCTGAGAGTTATTGTCACATCCCTGTATAGTCCTGACCTTACTCCAAGCCATTTCCATAGGTTTGGGCCATTAAAGGAGTTCCTGGGAGGCCAGCATTTCAGATGTGAAATAAGCAGCCGATTATGGCTCTTTCTAACTTGATGGCATCCAAGCACTATTTAAACGCTGGTATAAGGGCATTAGTGTAGCAGCGGATTATATAAAGAAATAAAAGTACAGAGTTTTTACTCTCATAACTGTGTTCTGTTATTCTGCACAATCAAAAGTCCCGGTTTGACTTGAACTTCTAGATAAATAAATCTAAAGCATATACAATATACAAATTTAAGATTAGGATTTAACATATATTTTTAGCGTATATCTGTTAAAGAATAATGTTTATTTTATTTTATTTTATTTTATTTTATTTTATTTTATTTTATTTTATGCATTGCATTGCATTCTTGTTCTCTCCGTGTTGAAAAGTTGAACGTGAACCTCAAGAACCACGCGGTTAGGAACTTAACCCCGCCCACCTTTACAGCGATTGGCTGGTGAGGTACGTTGCCGCGAAGGGGGCGGTGTTATTGGAGTATTGTTCAGAGTGTTTGTGCTCGTGCTTAGATCTCGCGACTCATTAAAGCACTCAGAGGGCAGTTTATACCGCTGAGTTCACAGTCGTCTTTAATTCTACGGAACAATTCAAAGAAATACAGGAGAAAGAACAGGATTTTGGTTCGTCTCTTCTGACTTGAGTGTGAGCTTTTATGCAAACGGGTTTGGACTCTTAATTAATCCGGAACAGCTGCAGTGTCTTTGGTGCAGGACGGTCCTGCTCCTGATGGACTAAAGTCGTTCCCGGTTTCAGCGATTAAACCGTGTTTGATTGTTTTGGTTTAAGTTGCCATTCTCGACGCAGATATGTTGGACTCCGCCGCCGTGAATAAGAACGGAATGGTGACCAAGATCCACACGCGGATCCGCACAGAGCCGTTTAAGACCAACTACGACCTGGTCGGTAAAGAGCTCGGCAGGTAAACCCCCCTTATACTGCACTCTCTACCGGTCTCCGAGTACTGCGCGTGCTCACTGGGTCGAAGGTGATCAACGTAAATCGCGCGAGCGCTTGATTTTAATTTTAAACTTCTACAGAGTCATTTTGTAATCATTACAAATCCATACAGTTGGGATATTTTTTCCTTTTTGGGTCAGGTCTTAATGTGTGAATTTTAATTTATCCCCTTATATACATCCATAATGTGTGTGTGTGTGTGTGTGTGTATATATATAATACACATAAAGTCAGGCTGAGTTAAGAGTTGACTTGAATCCACACTGGAGGTAATCAGGTGTGCAATTCACATCATTACTGAAACTATTTTCTGTTAGGTTTAAGACATTTGGTTTAGTAGGTTAGATATCAAATTTAAAATGTCAATGTCATCTGGGAAAAAGGTGACCTAGATCACCTAGACTGCAAAAAATAAAAACAAATTTAAACATAAACATTAACTAGCAGTTTTCTACTGAATGTGGTGTCACTGAGCTTTCCAATGATCCCCAGATCACCTCACAGTTACAGGTTCAAGATCACCAGGAAGTGACAGTGTGAATTTTTGTAACATATCCGCGTAAAGCTTATCTGAAAGTCTAGAGAAAAGTGGTGCTAATTGAAATATTTTTTGGTCAAATTTATGGCTTAGCGCTTGGTTCTTAGGTCAAAAGAGAAGATAAAAGATTTATGTCCGATGTTGTGGACACTATTCCCTGAGGTGCAGCAATAAAAAGAAGAAAGGAACCAAGACAGCGAAAGAGAGAGAGTTGTTTGCACTGGATGTTAATAATATATCTGAGATCCCGCATTTGCTATGGTTTTAGCGTTCTTAGATAAGCAGTATGTTAGGAAAATTCCAACTCTGGGTGTTAACATATCAAGCATTTAATCAGACAGTAGTGTTTAAACTCCAGCAGGGCATTTCTCTGATGGATATCTACCAACAGATGGGTTTCAAGTTATGGTCTAAAAAAGATGGTGATAAAATCTGTTTGCTTTCATAGATTCTTGGAATGCTTTTTTCTTTTTCTCTTTTTTTCCCCCACTGAATAAAAAACATTCATGACCCCACATGCATGTGTCACGGGTGCATAGTTCCTTATGTAATGCGTGTTATCTGATCTTCAGTTGAAAGAGAAGTCCCGATCTGAGGGAAGATCGAGCTTCGTGATTGCAGACAGTCAAAATATCATGCCTTCCTGCACCCAAACACCACCTGCTCGCATGCATGTGACAAACACACATGCACTCATAGACTAGCCGTAAGGCTTCAGGCTGAGAGGACACCTCAGGGTACTTGTGTTTTGCACATTCTAACCAGTCATTACTTTGATGTCTGCAGGAGAGCTCAGCAGTATGCTCATTTGCAGCTCACTTTGAATAAATGGAAACGAGCGCATGGTTTCTTTTTTTCGTCGGACAAAGAAATCTCTCGCTCTCTTCCTTATGCATTCTGAACTGTCCAGGCAATCAGATATCACTGGACAAAAAGAGACGGATTCCTCTGCAAGGATGGGCAATTCTTGCTTCATTTTCCTGAATGATGTTATATATAAGTCATTGCAAGTGTCCTACTTTTGAGCGCCTCATAGGATGCTGACCTAATTTGAGCTCTGACTTTTTTTCTTTTTGGTTGAGTGTCATTTTAGGAATTTCCCTGAAGGGTTCTATGAAGGAGCTGATCCTGGCCTTGATCTAACTTACTGTGTGCTGATCAGGTACAGGAGTACGTCCAGGTTTTTAGAGATAGGGTGACCATTAAGAAGACAAAGCACATGGATTTGTAGGATTTTCTTTAAGTGAGTATTTGGACGACAATAATCTGCGTAGGAATGATTAGAGTCTAATTAGAGATGTCAGTTAGGGTGGTTTCTGCCGCTTTGGCCATTGAGCTGGGCATTGCTGGGGCTGTTGGACTGTTCATTGCCATGGCCATTGCTGTACCCTTGGAGTGTCCATTGCCATGGCCATTGGGCTGTGCATTCTTGTATCCATTGCAGTGGCTGTCCATAGCTGTATATATTGCCATAGCCATTTTGTTGGCCATTGCTATATCTATTCCTGTGGCCATTGGCCTGGCCATCGCTGTGTCAACTGTGCTTTCAATTGCTGGAGGCATTGAGGTAGTCATTGGAGTGGTTATTACCATGCCATGGCTCTTTGGTTGTTCATTGCTGTAGGCAGTTCTATTGTTTTTACCACTGCCGTTTGGGTTGCTTCTCTCATTTCAATTATGAAGGTTTAATCTAAAGGTGGCAAGTTGTTTAGGAGATGAATTTTACAGTGTTTACTAAGAGTGAACAGAGACATGCATGATTTGCATTTATATTCTTTCAGTCTTCTGTTTCAGCACACACACACACACACCCGCAGACGAGCACGTTAAAGAAGAAGAAAAAAATAGAGGACAAGTGTCAGTGTTGGTTTAGTTTCGTGCAGGATTTATAACCACTGCTGCATCTGGGTCGTGTAACCACAAAGTGTGTTTCCTGTCTGCATAGTGAATGAAAACATCCTTTTAAACCTTTTAAGGTGGCAGATCAGCGATACTACAGGGCAAATGAGGACACTAAATATATGTAGAGAGAATTTTTCTAAAACCGTTTTTAAAAATGCTGCATAACTACAACAGATGGTGAATTAGTAATGATTGCAACCCGTGATACTTTCGCATGGTGAATTATGATGGTCAGGGTTGTTCCCTTCGACCTTTTTCGTCACAACACAGCATTCTTCTTTTGTGTTAAAGCCTACATGATGGGATGCACCAAGAGATGGGTGCACTATTAATCAGTAGCGTGTACTGGGTGGTCTGTTGTCACCTACCACCCACATGCACACCCTGTGCACCATACACACTATAGTGCGTCTTATTGTGAGGCTTCCTAAGAAGGCGGAGTTACAAGCAAATTGTGCTTCTTTTTTTTTTTTTTTGGCTGCTAGACAAAGGGTTGGACAAACTAGTGGCCTGGACATTGTGTGTTTAGTGTATGTGTGTGGGGGAAGCCATGAGTTGACTCTCTTGAAAGTAATCGCTGAAGTGTGGGCTGGAGAGCTGATGTAGGGAATGACCCTGAGAGAGAGAGAGACAGAGAGAGAGACCCAGAATGGCTCAAGTGCCTTAAATGATAATGAGTAAGTGCAGGGGCTTGTAATGTCTGACTCTGTTCTGATTATCAACTTTCCGAAACAGTGAGAGCAATTTCAAGGTTAGTGATGCCACTGAGAATTTTTCTTTGTACACATCACAAGAAGGAAATGCCTGGTCAGCTTGTGACGTCAGAGGCGTGCAGATTTTCTTCAGTTCAGTAATCATGAAGACGACCTAAGCGACAGGCGTGAGTCATCGTGGTCAGCGGGAGAGCCGCTTATTGCCTGTCGTGTGGGGAAACGTCTTCTGCTGATGCAGCTCTGATGAGACACTTTCCCAAACACAGAAAATGTCAACCTTTTATAGGCCAATACAAGAGAACTGTGAAACGTACATCTCCGGGAAATTGCTCGTTGAAGCGATCGATTCAGAAATTCAGATTCCTATAGCATATAGCAGAAATGTTCCAGGTACACTATTGTATTATAGAAGATTTAATGAATCCTGCATAGAAGTGTGCCTTAACTTTAATAACCTGATTTTGTATTTGCATACTGACACGTGATTGGCTCGGATATTTTATGATGCAATAACTTAAGCTTCTTCTAATCTCAGGTCTTTCTTACAAAAAAGAAACTATTGCCATGTTTTCATTTGAATTATTATTCATATACTTTCTCATACAAAAGATATTGTCATGTTTTTTTTTTTTTAAGTAATATACAAACACACAAAAAATGGATAAAAGGTTACTAGACTATGATCACTAATCCCCTCTCTCTCTCTCTCTCTTTCTTCCTCTCTATTTTCCCAGAGGGAAATTCGCTGTGGTGAAGAAGTGTGTGGAAAAGGCCACAGGGAACGAATACGCCGCCAAGTTCCTGCGCAAACGGCGGAAGGGTGAGGACTGCCGCGCTGATATCCTGAACGAGATCGCCGTGCTCGAGGCAGCCAAGGCCAACCCGTACATAGTGGGGCTGCACGAGGTGTACGAGACCAGCTCCGAGATCATCCTGGTGCTCGAATGGTAAGTTTCCTCCTAGACACATTTTGATTAAATATGATGCATAGTGCACTGAATATCACAAACCTTTGATTGTAATTCGACCTGTAAATCAGCAGCACCTACACCATCAGCTCTAAAGGAGGACTGATGAAATGGTTGTCGCCCTATGAATCACTTCTGATGAATTACATTTATTATACGTGTGACACTGTGAAAGAAAGCGAGAAACACTGACAGAGAGAAAGAGAGAGAGAGAGAGAATGAGACTTGGGGAGAGAAACAGAGAGAGAGGGAGACAGGCTGAGTCATTTTCATTCGCTATTCCTTCTTCATTTCTTCTCTATTCCTCCTCTGTGGAGGGAGAACTTGCAGAACAAATCCTCGAGTTCAGACTCTAAGTGGTGTCAGACTGCAGATCTGATGCCCATCTATAAACGAGACTCTAATTAATCCTGAGAAACGTCCCCCGAAACGCCTCCTCCTGCCCGTTTTTCTCTCTCTCTCTCCTCTCCCAAGCATCTTCTTTGTTCGAATCCTCTTTATTGTACTTTACATCAGGGTTTTTTTTCTTTGTGGCTTGTCGTGTCCCTGATTGTCAACGCTGCAACACTTTCACAAACTGACGCACGCAAGAACAACGGATGCTGGTCAGGAGTTTTAAGAAACGCTCGATTGCATCTGCGCCTGAGTCTCGGCAGCACTTCCTGTGCACTGTTCATGAGCTTCTGCTGAAAATCAGCTGTACTTCAATTAACCAGCCTAATGTAGGCGTGTGTGACCTGCGCACACATGCGTACACTCACACACACACGCCACGACATGTCATTGCCTTATTAGGAAATTCTTCTGGTTAATTATTCATTTTGACTCAAGGTTTATCTGGGCTTCATCATCCTAACCGCTCTTGCACCTCATCATTTGCTCCGTTTCTCCTGTTCTGTATTATCTTGTCTTTCTCATTTATTAGTTTTTTTTCTTTTTTCTTTTTTTAAGCCCTAAGGCACATATACAGCCTGCCAGTTCGGTGATATTTTAGTTTATAATGAAGCTTCCGTCTTTCTGTTTAGTCTTGCATGCTGGGACAAAGCCATTTTTCCTCTTCTTTAACACTTTCACTTATTTTATTAATTTTTTTTGGTTCCATCTGCTTCTTTTCTCTGACAAAGGAATGAGAGCAAGAAAGAAAAGAGCAGGAGATGCAAAGAAACCTTTTGCTTTTTTTTTTTTTCCATTTCCTGTGGCTTTTCTAGCTAGTCTTTAACCAGGGCTCTAAAAACAGAGCAGCAAGCACATACACACACATCTACACATACACGCACAAGCCTGCAGCCACAACCACATCCTCAGTACTGAGTACTAAGCGCAAACCCAAGTGATGTGACACCGTCAGTATCGCACACTTTTTACCGTTTAAACTGAGAGCAGAGGCGAAGATTTACAAGAAACGACCAAAATGTCATCAGTTATGTCATCAAAACCATAGCTGCTGCTTTAATTTTTCCTTTAGACTTTTTCATCTTTTTTTTTTTTGCCAACTTTCAACAAACACAAATATTACAGTGCAGTATATACAGTCGATTCTATTCGATTTTCATTGTGTTTTTTAATAATGATCAGGTTAATAACATTTTATTTTTCTGATTTGCCATGGCACTCAAACAGTTAAAAGTACTTTAATAAACATTGAAATGTTTTTAACTTGTGTTACTGATTGTATGAGACCTGACATTTAAACAAAGCAACGTGTTTTTTTTTTGTTTTTTTTAATTTTATTAATACACTCCAGTCCACTAGGTGGCAATGTTGCACTAATCGCCCATAAACTCGAAAAGAAGAATAATACTCTCTGAAAATGCGAGTATTTGCGAAAGATGAAAGCGATTTCATAAAGAATCAGTTCGGAATCTAAAACCGATTCAATGATTCAGTTAAATCTCGCAGCTCTAGTACATAAGTACGAACATATTTCACAGAGAGTAATGAGTGAAATATTCTCTTGTTAAAGATAAAGATGGCCTGGTGTAAATTTTGGACATAATTATGAATACAAGGGAACACGTATTCATAATTATATTTGAATTTATATTTAATAAACTGCAGTATTAATGATTAGTTTACACGCGTACAAGATGTCGTGCTTCCAGGTTTTCCTTGGCTTAAAACCTAAAGCCTAGCCATTTCGGATTGACGAGAATATTAAACAGCTCTGTTACGACAATCCCTCTTTATGTCCAAGCACAGGGTCCGCTCACTGCCCGTCCCATCTTCTGTTCTCCGGTGTGTTTGTCCACCTGAGAACCTGCAAGTCAAACGGCATCAGATTTGTGTCCTCGGGTTTCCGTTTCTCCTGCTCACGCGCTCCTTATTTTTGTTCAGAATCGAACATCAACATTGTCGCGCATTGTCTAGTTTCCCCTTTTGTCAAGCTTTTTCCCAGCATACTGCCTGCGGGCTGTTGAAAGTGCGTGCAAGACTGAGATCTAATTAACTCTGAGCTGATGGCCGCTCTGATAAGCCACACTCGGTACCCCAATTATTTACACAGCTGGCTTTCAGAGTTGTGTAACAAATTAAGTGTACAATGTATACACACGCGTGCGCGCGCGCACACACACACAAACCCAGGGAAACACGCGAAATCTAAAAATCCCACGCACTTCGCTAAGCTGTGAATAGTGGAGACTTGACAAGCTAGTTTAATAATGGTACTTATTTTTTCCCCTCTGTTTTTCTTCCCAATTTGGTTTTGGCGTTTACTTCAAAACACAACTGCATTTATTCAGATTTAAAGCTACAGCCCTATCAGTAGTAAAGCCCACGTGTTTTTACATGTCTCCTCGCCTGGGTTTGAGATTTACATCGGTTTGATCACAGTCTTGACTCGACTCAGTTGTCATGTGTGGTCCGAAATGCACTCCTGCGCATTAAAGTCCACAAATCCGCTATAAATCTGTCTTATTTGGAGCTGAGAGCTCGTGATTTATGGATGCGATGTCTGCAGGATTGGCCTTCGTGTCTGGTTCCATATTATTTCCCTGCCAAGGGTATCCAGAGATGTCATGCAATTCGAAACGTGTGCAAGTGTGTTTGAGTGCGTATGGGGTGATGTTCTGCTGCCAGAAAAGCCACAGCGTTATAATGTTCTTGACACTCAGTCCGGGTGGGTTTGCACATTTATTGAAAGAGTTTGTGAATCTGTGAATGAAGTAAACGGTGAGTCAGTGTGAATGATGATTCCAGAGGATGTTAGTCATGCACTGACAGTATTTCTTAAATATTTCTCAAATGTATTTCCGAGTATACGGTATGTTCCTCAAATTACAATCCCCTACCCGAGACGTCGTTCTTCAGTAGGGATTAAAGTATGAAAATTACTCGTGGAAATAGTTGGCTGTGTTGATAAATTGTGATTTAATTTAAACTAAAAAGATTTTAAAAATTTTCAATAAATGCATTAATTCTCTATTCTGTCTCCTCCGTGTGTTTCAGTGCTGCCGGAGGAGAAATCTTCAACCAGTGCGTGGCCGATAAGGACGAGGCCTTCACGGAGAAGGATGTCATCCGGTTGGCCCGGCAGATTCTAACAGGCGTAGCTTTCCTTCATCGCAACAACGTCGTTCACTTGGACCTGAAGGTGGGTAAAATCACTGTGTGGTACAGACCAGTATTCTGTGTATAAAGATTTAAAGGTCCCATATGTTGCTGTTTCTTTGAAAAGTTAACACATGTCCCCCAAAGTGTATTCATATTTCGCTCCTCCTCCAAATGAGGTGTTTCAGTGTCTATGTAAATGATCTGCTCCTGTTCTACAAGTCCGGCAAAGGGATCTTCTTATGAGGTCACAATATGTGGGACGATCTAATTGGAGACCCATCTAAAAGTGATTTTTGCATAATAAGCGCCCTTTAAGTTGCATAACACACAGAAGCAGCGATTTCAGATGAAGCGGTTAGAGTGCAGGGTCTCGTAAAACCTTTTTTTTTTTTTTTTTTACTGCTGGCTTTCATGCAGCAAGACCGTTTATTTTTCTTTCAAAAGCTAAGAGGTTGTACTGCATGCCATTACCGTCTGGTAGGAAAAAAAAGCAAAGCAATAAACCTGTCCGATGTGCGGCAGGTATTGATTTATTGTAAAAGATTGGGCTTATCAGATATCCGAGAGTGTTCCGTGACACGTTTTAGGCAGCAGAGTTTAAGAAAGGGTCGCCTACCGAAAGGCTTATACAGAGGAAAAAGTTGCATCTCATCCTTAAGTCATTTATCAGCTGTATTTAGTCGGAGCGGCCAAAACCGCAGGTCACTGGTAAATAGATGAGTAAAAGTAAAAGCGCACGCTAAAATAGGCCAGGGAATTTATAAAGCGAGGCTGATTTATTAGCTGGTGCAGATGTTTGGAAAAATCCCTTTCACAAGACCCTTTGTTCTTAGGAAGTGTTTTAATTCGACGTACCAGTCTATCATTTTTGCTTAAAAGCATTTTTCTTTCCAAATAATTCCATAACAAACGGAGGAATTTGAAACCCTGTCTGTCTGAAGTACCAGAAATTGGTTTCTTATTGTTCCGTGTTAGTATTTGCACCTCATGTTTGTTTGTTTTTTGTTTTTTTCTGTTCCAGCCTCAGAACATTCTGCTAACCAACTCTCAGCCCCTCGGGGACATCAGGATCGTTGATTTCGGTCTGTCTCGGTGCGTGGACAACACGTCAGAAGTGCGTGAGATCTTGGGAACTCCAGAGTATGTAGGTGAGTCAGTCAGTTTTTATCAGCTTTGCATTATCTGCAGCGCGAATGAAGGTCATGAGGAAGTACAGATCAGAAATAAAAAGTCTGATTTCCCTTTTCCACCCTCAGCCCCTGAGATCCTGAGCTACGAACCAATCACAACAGCAACAGACATGTGGTGAGTAAGAACTGTGTGCGTGCGTGTGTGTTTGTGTGTACATTAAGTGCTTTATGATGTCAGTTCAACTGATAAGGCTTATAGCGTGCGATGCATTTCAATAAATATTTCTCAATCACTATTGTTGCTTATCGTTAAACCAGGTTTGTGTAACACAGTTCCCACAGCTGCCAGGATACATGACGAAGTAAAATGTTCAGCACCGACATGTATGACTGACCTATTTTTTTTTCCATGTCGTATAGGAGCATCGGTGTTCTGACGTACGTGATGTTGACGGGCGAGTCTCCTTTCCTGGGTGATAACAAGCAGGAGACGTACCTGAACATCTCCCAGGTCAACGTCGACTACTCACAAGACGTCTTCCACGGAATCTCGAGCCTCGCCGTGAACTTCATCCAGTCGCTGCTCCACAAAAACCCTAGGTATGCAGAGAAAGCACGTTTAAAATATCTCTGGTTATTTTCAGGGACATTCATCAGTTAAATCATGCAAGTAGTAACGGGACTTGGGAGACTGTCTCTGTCCTCATTGCATAAATGTTGCCAAATGGGTAAATCCGGATTTAAACGTAACAGCCAGCTAACATAGTGGCCCTGCCACGTTCCCACGTTCGTCTGGTGCCTGTCTGACGCACAGCACTAGCCATGCTGGCTCTGGTGCAAGTGACTGATGGCAGCCCAGATCTGTCACCATGCTGGCTCCATGAGGAATGATGGCAGCCCATGCCTTAGCACTCACTAGAACTTTACAGCCACAGATTATCAGTGATATGAGAGGAAAATGGGAGGCTAAATAAAAGCTGGGTGGAAAAATTCCTCCATGTGCGAGTAATCCCAAAGAGAAGGAAAATCCTGGGGAGAGGGAGGAAAGGAGGGCTGGGTTTTTGTCCAACTGCTGGAAAATGGCTTGTGAAAAATCACCACCACCATCATGAAGAATGATTGTTCAAGTCAAACCAGGACTTGTGCTGGAATTTCTCAAGCACAGTGTAGTGATGAGACTGCAGTAAAACATTTTAAAAACGTCCGATCGGTCGAGGTGTGGAACGCCCGATTCTTGAAAATTGACACCGATTTGTCTGCAGCAACTGTACACTGTTATTATGCACAATCAAAAATCCCGGTTTGACCTGAACGCCCTTTTTAATATAGTAATAATAATATTAATAAAGCACATTTCATAATGTAATGCATTGAAAACGGAGAAAATAATGTTGACAATTTGAAGATGAATACTTTCTAATGATTTCATATGAACCTTATTCTCTTTGTTTAGAGAGCGATCCACAGCAGACGAGTGCCTACATCACCCCTGGTTAAACACCGACTCTCACACCACCACGACCTCATCCTCCTCCGCCGCCACCACCACAACCACACTGGACGAGCAGGAGACCAGCCAATCAGAATCCGAGCCTGAGAGTCCTGACACATCTCCCGAGCTCCCCGACATCCCGCTGTATTCCACGTGTCCCGGACAAGGGGACCTGAAAACCGGCCGGGACACTTTCATTTTTACCGAGCCGTTCCCTACTCGCCCTGAAATGCAGCAGGAGTTGATCTGTTAAAGTGACAGCCATGTTGTCCAATCACAAGGGAGCTCAGTTTGGGGTGGCAGGTTAAGAAAAGACACTGGTGTGAGCTGGTCCATTCAGGTGTTTTTGGCCCTGGTGGTGTGTGTGTGGTATTTAGATATGCACTTGAGAAGTGCCCTTTAACAAGACCTCATGATAATTGCAAATTAATTATTATTATATAATTATTATTATTTTTATTATTATTATTATTATTATTGTAAAAGGTTGGTTTCTGTCTGCATGCACACACACACACGCGCGCACACACGCACATCAGTGTAAATAGATGCTTTTGTCGTTACTGAGTGTATCTTAGTCTGCTGGTCGGAAATGAATTGTGGGTCCTGGAAATCCTGATCCAGAGAGCTGAACTCGCAACACCAATGAGGTCAAAGACGACAGGTGGACATTTGATAAGACGGCCATCTACCTGCTCCAAGACGGATACTGAGGTGTGAGCTCGGACCCTGTCTTCACCGACGGAACGTTTGATTGAGTAATTCTCTTGGGACACTTCCAAGTTGGGAATTGTAGCTTCTTATTCTTTCTTACAGCACTTTTTAAAAAAAGAAATGGCAAATTTGCCAAGGACTTTGGTTCAGATGAGCACAGTTTAGAATTTAGTGTCCACACATGTGTGTCCACACTCCATCACTGTAAACTCTGTGTGTATCACCGTCTCACGTGCCATAAACACCCACTTCTTCTGTTCCAGATTTAAGGAGGTTTTGCTGCGGTTGCACAAGTTTTATTGTATAGTACTTACGTTTTACATGCCATTCTTTTTTTTCTTTTTTTTCTTCTTTTTTTTCTTCTTCTTCTTCTAGTCTTTGTCTTTTTTATGTAATATTTTCATGCTCTCTAGAGAGAAAATTGGCATTTTCACAAGATAGGGTTACATTGTCTTGGTCTGTAAAATGTCTGTCTCTCTGAATGTCAGGGTTGGAAAGAATTTGAATTAGAATTTTAAGCGACTCAACGATCATCGCCAAAATTCTGAAAAATCCGTCCGGGGTTTGTGGGAGACGAATACATTTTGAGGAGTGTGTATATATGAAAGAATTTTGTTTTAAGATGGACTATTGTGTAAAATAAGTATTTTTCTATTTTTTTTTCTGTTGTATTTGATAATATTGAAATATGTAAGAAAATATAAAGATTATCTTAATTTAGGATTTTATGTTTCCTATTTGCTTGTGACAGGTTTGCACTTGTGTTCACTGGACCATCACTTGATGATGGTGTCCGATATTATTGGCATTGCTGGCAAAGTATTGAAGAATAATAAATGTGCATTTTTGTATTAAAACTGTTTTTGTTTCTTCCTTCTGATTTGTGTCCAGGTTTTGGAACTTTATCTCTGTTAAAGAGAACATGAATACATTATTCACGTTAAAGATGTACAGTATCTTTGTAAAAGGGTACATATACAGTAGGTGTCCCGCTAGAGACTAGAGATGTGCATCAGAGTTGGGAATCCTTACAATCAAAAAGTTTATTTATTTATTTATTTTTAAGCATTAATTCTGGCATGGGTTACGCCAGTGGTTCTCAGCTGGTGATGCCCTGCCCTGTACATCGTGTTTACTTCGCTCTATTACACAAACTTTAATTCAGAAAAGGCTGTTAATTGGCTGATTAGAATTTAAAACCGCTGTTAAAATGCTAAAATGTGGAGGCCAGGGGGTCCTTTAGGACCAGGGATGAGAACCACTGGGTTAAGCCATACCCACTATAAATTTTAATTTGAATACAGATCAAGAGAATATATTGTTACAATAATGTATCCAATGTATTTTTAAAGATCCCTAAGGGGTGAGCTAGGGTTACGGTTTGTAGCAAGGAAAAACTCCCTGGGCCAACATGATGGATTCCCTCTAAAGAGTTCTTGCTCTGCTGGGTGACAGTGTAATTTTAAATAGTTATCATATAAATAAATCCACTGAATACACTATACCGATCAGTTATAATGTTGCATACATGGGGAATTTGGAGGCCGGGTTGGTGGTCTTGGGCTCTTTCATAGCTGGGCCCTGTGTGCCGGGTGCTGTGGTGCATTGGGTGTTCTGGTGCCTTTCTATCATGGCAAGCATTGAACTTTTCTGGCATAAGCATTTCACTGCAAATTATACTGTATATGGTTGTGTACGTGACAAATAAAATAAAAATTTGATTTTGAATCGATCACACCAGATGGGCTAGCATTTGGTCCCAGTGGGCATGGGTGAGTGTTGGGTGATCCTGTCACCAGTTGTGGTGTAAAGTTGATTATCAGTGTTAATGCATCAACGTTAAATTAAGTTCTTTGTTCTATAAAACCTGCTGAGTCCGTTTGGGCATAGAGTCAATCTTTTGGCCACCATCCCAAAGTAATGATCAGATGTCCACATACTTTTGGTGATATCATGTGTGTCCTGTGTTTTTGGTATGAACCTTGATATAAGGATAAACCCATTTGCCCACAGGAGTCAGTTATGGGAATTGTCCTGTATACCTCTAGGGTAATGAGGTTTTTAATCTTGCGAACAAATTACTGATTAATCTGGAAATCTGTCTACAGCCTGATTAGCCAAAGTTAACCAGAAAGCTACAGGAAATTCCATCCTGTAAGAACACAAATAGTCACAGCACTGACATGATCTGTGAATTCGCACTCTGGTGGAGGCTTCACACACTCTTACAGACAAAGTCAAACAATAGTAAAGACTGCAATCAATTTCTGCTTTAATGCGCTTTTCCTGAAAACTTCGGCTCTTCTCCAATGTCTAAACACACGGGTCTCAGGAGTTTCCCTTTCCCAGAAGAAAAGAAGGAACGTCCTGCTGTTTTGCAGTCTGGAATGTGAACATTGTGATGCTTTCTCTCTCTCTCTCTCTCTCTCTCGACATTTCCACTTTCATGCTCTATTTAAATGTCCATGTTTTAAAGGACTGAAAATAGACAGAAAAAAATGGTTTTGGTCTCAAACGTAGTTTCTTTTATTTTCTTTTGTTCGTTAATTCTGCTTGATGTAGTCATGGAAAATTTGTGTTCGAAATAAAGAAAAATATTCCTGGCACTTAAGTGTTCTCTGAGGAAACATACAAGTAGAAAACTACAAAACACTGGGCTTTTATTCTAAAAGTTTTCCCAATGACAGATCTTTAGAAAGCTGGAAGCTTTAACCAAAGTTAGTTTCTTTTACATAACAGGGAAAAATGAAAAGATTTCAGCTTCAGAATGAAAGCTTATTTAGCTTAGCTAAATAGCTAGCACCATTTCTCACCATTTCTTATCACTTAGCTAGCACCATTTCTCCACAGAAACATATTTTAGAATGCTCTGTAAATAGATATAAATGCATTTATAAGCAAATAAATATATAATTTAATAAAATTTAATATTATAATCTTGGTTATGTGGATAAAAATTAAAATTTAAAAAGCTGACATTACAGTGGGATAGCTAGTTAAATAGCTAGCAAAACCGAGTGATTAGCTAAGGCTAAGGCTAATCACTCAGGTTTGCTACTGTAGCTATCTTGCTAAGACTAAGGCTAATCACTCAGGTTTGCTAGCTATCTTGCTAAGACTAAGGCTAATCACTCAGGTTTGCTAGCTATCTTGCTAAGGCTAAGGCTTCACTAAGGCTAATCACTCAGGTTTGCTAGCTATCTAACTATGTAGTGTTAGCTTTTAGCTTTTATTTTTTATTTTTTTCCAGTGGTGATGGTTATCTGTTCTATGTTAACATTGGTCAGATTTTTTTGTGTTTGCCTTGAAATATATCAAGTTTACAAGTCCCTGAATGACTTGCATATTAATAGATATAATTAGTCTTTAGTGGAGTGCATAAATAGTTTGTAATGAAGTACAGTATATGTACGGTAACTGCAGTATATACAATACCAGGGTGGCACGGTGGCTTAATAATTAGCACTGTGGCATTGCACCTCCAGGGTCCGGGTTCGATTCCCGCCTCCGGGTCTGTGCACATGGAGTTTGCATGTTCTCCCCATGCTTGTTCGGTTTCCGCTGGGTACTCCGGTTTCCTACCACAGTCTAAAGACATGCAGATTAAGCTAATTGGTGTTCCCAAATAGCCCATAGTGTGTCAATGACAGTCGGTCGTCGAGCTGGCAACTCGAACACCCCAAAGCAAGTGCCACATAAACGAAAGATATATCTCCAGGGTGGGGAGTATCTGTCGGCCAATGTGTAGGATAGCACGAAAACAGACCAAAATACAGAAAGAAAAAAAAATACAGTACCAGTCATAAGTACCAGTCATAACAATACTGGGTTTTTTACTATGCAACTATGAAATAACACATATGGAATTATGTAATTGAGTGACAACAACACTCAGCTGGTATTTTAAGACATGAAGGTCAGCTGTTCCGGAATAGTTCTTGCAAGAACAGTATTGTCAAGTGCATTTGCAAAACCCATCAAGCACCATGATGAAACTGGCTCTCATGAAGACCATCCCAGGAAAGCAAGACAAAAACATACCTCTGCTGCAGAGGAGTTCATTACCAGCATCAAAAATCACCACCTACTACAGAACATAAGTAGCAGACTGTTTGAAGGAGATTATTGCATGTTTTGGACTCCTTCAGCATTGTTTTTACCATGTAGAAAGAAATACAAGTCAGACGAAAACATGTAATTAGAAGGCGTGAAAAGTTTTGACTGGTAGTGTAAGTTAATGTAAGTGTAAGTTAACTATTAGTTTAAACTGTTTTTCATTAACATGTTGGTCTTCTTTGGTTATCGACAATACCACTAAACTCCTTAATTGCACCAATCTAATACTTTGCTAAAATATCTTAACTTCCAAACCTTCTAAAGGCACGTTGATATGGTCATTAATGACATCAGGAATTGGTGGCTCAGAGATATGCATCTCATCAGCCATTAAGAAGTCCCGGGACTTCTGGCATAAAACCTAGGCAAATATCAAAGCATGTCGATTAGATGATCTGCTACGGTGAGCTCTAATGGGCGTAGCCAAAAGAAGAGCAACAGCAGTTGCAGATCACTAGCTGAGCCTTGACTTTATTGTAAACACATGATGTAGCTGCAGTGCATTATAACCCAACTTAACCCAACGTATCACTAGTCCTTGGATACTACCAAGATAGAAAGTTTTTTCAGTACGCTGGCACCATTAAATGATAGCCAGCTTCATGTCTGAAACACTGGCCTCCCAGGAACTCCTTTAATGGCCCAAACGTTGGAAATCTCTTGGAGTGATGTCAGGACTGTAAAAGTGGTGTTTGTGAATGAGTTATTAACAATTTTCAAGAATCAGTTGCTATTCAAATGTTTTACTGTAGTTACTGTAAGAGTCTCATCATCATACTGTGCTTGAAGTCTTCTGTAAATGTCAGTCAGTTTTACGCCTTCAAATTTAATCAGTCCTGATTTGACTCGAACACCCCTCACAGCACCCCCTCTGAAACTGAGCCCTAGCCTGTAAAGTATCTGTTACACATATTTTTGTGGTTATTCCTCAACATCCATGAAGGTTATCCCAAAACTGACACGTCAAGTCTTGCGATTTAACCTTTGTACATGTTAACCTTACGCAAGTGCACACTGCATGTGTTTTTAGCAAACCTCTGCTTTTGATCCGTCCCTTCCAAAGCCTTTCTTAACTCGAGTGTTTCATGTGGTCTGAATATTTGAGCACAGTGGAACCACATGGTGTTTAAATGTAAACTATAGGTGTTATTTTGCAGTGGTGATATATCACCACTGTGGTGTATCACCCCCCAAGAGCCACAATAATATGGACACTTCCAAGAAAAAAGGATTCGGGATTTGGGAAAACATCCTGAAATAGAAAGGAATCCCAGGAGATCAGTGTGATCAGGAGAATGTTGCATAACCGAAGGACAACAACATGGAAAGAGGAGAATTCTGTAGTGTGGAAGCACGTTAAATAAAAGTGTTTTGATTCAAGAGAATGTGTCTCTACAGACTAATAAAATCAAATTAGAAGTAGATTTATTTCTTCGATAATAAAATGGTGTTGTTGAATTTGGTGAAATAACGCTTTACTCAGAAAGTGTAGGAGGTGACTTTTCATAAAAAAATGCAAAGTCTAACCATTTTAGAAAGCTAGAACAGATAACCATCATGAGAATACTTTCTGTTTCTTATGTGTAGGAGTGACAGGATATAAACAACTGTATACGATCAAAAGTAAGTAAGGAATAAGACATGACATGGCATGTTGTGATTGAAAAATAATTAATCAGAATGGTGTTCTACAGTTTGAGGTGAGCACATTCACTATTATCACCCTGAAGCACATCCTGAAGATATTTATTCCTCCTGTACCACAAACATTTCATTAAAGATAAGAAATTTTGATTGATTGATATAAATCAAAATCAGTGTATAGCTACTATTACGTAGCTATGTGGTGGAACATGCGGCTTCACAAGTTCCATGATGGACCAGTACAACTCCAGTGTCCCAGGATTTAAGTCAATGTTTCTCATTTTAATGTTTATCTCTTAATGTTTATCTCTATTTGCTTAGAAATGCTGATTAGTTAGAACTCTGCAAACAGTTGTCCACCAGAACCAGTTTGAGAACAAATGCTTTGGGCAAATTGGACCACAATATTTACATTTACATTTACATTTAGGCATTTGGCAGACGCTCTTATCCAGAGCGACTTACAAAAAGTGCTTTAAAGTTTACATCACTGGATAAATACTTACACTGGGTTAACTAGGTTAATAACTAAGTGCCATTAGTCCAACACAACTGGGAAGAGGTTTTTTTTTTTATATGAATCTCCTCATTTACCAGTACTACCAAAAGCTTTTAATTATAATGATTAAACTATCAAAAGTAAGTGGATACCTGACCATCACACCCACATCCAAAACCATAAGCATGGAATCTGTCCTCCATTTGCTCTTATAATTTCCACTCTTCTAGGAAAGCTTTTGGAAATTTTGGAGCATGTCTGTAGGGATTTGTGTTCAATCACACACAAGTGCATTAGTGTTTTCATGCATGGTTATCACATGGCAAGACCTAATATGCAATTGGAGTTCCAGTTCATCCCAAAAGATCTTCAGGTCAGGACTCACTCAAGTTCTTCTACATCAACATGTCTTTATGGAGCTTGCTTCATCTCACAGTCATGAGGAATCAGAATTGGGCTCCTGAGTTCTAGTTAAGGGTATTTTTAAAGCCACAGCATACTGTATAAAGACATTCTAGACAATTGTGTGCTTCTACCTTTATGGCACCAGTTTGGAGAAGAACCACTCGAGGGTGTCATAGTCTGATGTCCATGTACCTTTGACAATTTAGTGTAACTGTATAAGGTCCCAAGCATGGATGGAATGTGAGGGTTGCATCAGGACGGGCATCCGGTGTAAAACCTGTGTCAAGCTTGTATGTACGGACCGGATGGTCCGCTGTGGCGACCCTTGCCGGGAGCAGCCGAAAGACCAACACCGCTGATCGATACTTTTGCCTTAAGAATGTACCTTTTCTTTTCCTAGTAAAAGGTAAAAAGCGTGAACTGGTGTTGGTCCACAATGCCCGTGTTCTGTCTCAAACAAATGAACCTGAGTTTGTTACTATTGGATGCTACCAAACTGGACGCCATATTCAAGGCATATAGAGAGAGTTTTGTCTTTTTTTATTAAATGTGCTGACACAGGACACAGAACAAAACCTGAAATCAATGTTGTTATTATCATGATAAGCCAGGGACTACATGTAGGAAAGTCTGCATTGCAAAAATCTACCCATCGTGTTCTTTATATAGCCATGTGTATGGAACCTAGTGTTACATTAACCTTGAACTTCACCTTTATATTGGATCTTAAACCTACATATAAAGAATTAATTGAATCCTGTTTTTGGGACATTCAATTTCTCCAAAACATATTTGGGATACAATGAATTTCCAGAGCAGCAGTTTTTCATAGGCGTGTCACATCAATAACCTCCAAAGCATAAGCGATAAGGAGCATCCAATGGAAACCCAACAACAATATCCAATAATGTTCTCATGAAGATCACACACTCTTTGTCAAATCTCAGATAATATTGATTAGGTCAAAGTTCTTCAGACTAGATCCAAGTTTTCTCTCTGTGAACTAGGCTTGAATGTAAACAGACAAAACTTTCAATACACCTCATTGTCCAGCGGTCATCCCTAAGCCACATGATCTCAGTTCTTCATGTTGTGCTTTTTTTTCTCTCTCTCAATCTCCCACCTTAATAAGCCAATAATAAGGAGCAGAGCCGTGAAGGAATGTCTTGGTTATACAACACGTCAGATCAACTCCAGAGAAAAGTGACAGAATGACTAAAAGGTCAGGAAGGGAAGCACTGAGAAAAGTGGGAGTCAAGCTGAGAGACAGATGGAGAGGAAGTAAAGTGAAAAAAGGAGAAAAACATGACAGGGAGGAATGAAAGCCAGAACAAAAGAGAGGCAGAACAGAAAAGGAGGGAACACTTAAGAAGCCAATGGCGAATCACATGCCACCAGAGTTGGAACCATATGAAATATTCGTGGTTCGAGGATTCGAGGATTCTTTAAATAATTATTAAGGAATAAGACATGACATGGCATGTTGCGATAGAAAATTAATTAATCAGAGTGTTGTTATACAGTTTGAGGTGAGCACATTTATTATTACCACCCTGAAGCACATCCTGAAGATTTTTATTTCTCCTAAACCACAAACATTTCATTAAAGATAAGAAATCTTTATTTATTGATATAAATCAAAATCAGTGTATAGCTACTATTACGTAGCTATGTGGTGGAACATGCGGCTTCACAAGTTTCATGATGGACCAGTACAACTCCAGTGTCCCAGGATTTAAGTCAATGTTTCTCATTTTAATGTTTATCTCTTAATGTTTATCTCTATTTGCTTAGAAATGCTGATTAGTTAGAACTCTGCAAACAGTTGTCCACCAGAACCAGTTTGAGAACAAATGCTTTGGGCAAATTGGACCACAATATTTACATTTACATTTACATTTAGGCATTTGGCAGACGCTCTTATCCAGAGCGACTTACAAAAAGTGCTTTAAAG
>JAQMYL010000008.1:7366832-7386623 GCA_030014365.1 Clarias pachynema | reverse complement strand
TATATATATATATAAGCTCAGTAAAACCTAACAACTATTTTACTTATAGTACTGTGCAAAAGTCTTCCAAATACTGTATATATCTATATATATATATATATATATATATATATATATATGTGTATATATCAGATCCTTTTTTTACAATCTGAAATACTGCACTCCACTACATTTGAAAAACCTGTAAGTAATAGTCAATAAATAAGCTCGACGTCTTCCGAGCTTCTGTACCAAGTCTCTCTCTCTCTCTCTCAGCCAAGTTCACTAGGAGGCAAACACTAAAAGCGAAAGATCAGAAAAGTTCACGAAAACAGGTCACTGAGTCTGTCAAGCCATAATGTGTTCCTGATGTGGCTGAAGTACATTCTTTACCTCTCCAAAACATACACATCTCTTTGCTGTGTGTATGAGAGAGCTTTCCTTGGGGCATGACTGCATTCTTCCAAATAACACACAAATGCTTTTGGTTGCAAATGGCTATTTTCTTCTGTGGCGAGAAACAAAAGTTAAAGTGGGTAAAGCACACATGCACACACACACACACACACACACACACACATGCACACAAGAAAAAGCTGGAAAAAAAAGGATTTTAATGTTGTTGTTTTTTTTACTTCTTTTTCTGGTTTGAAATTATAGCTGTTATTTTTATAAAAGAATATTGGGAAGTTGACAAAACGCTGGAGTTCATTCTATCAGAGAGAGAGAGAGAGAGAGGGAGGGAGAGAGTAAATGGAATTTTTACACATATCTGCTAGTCTGTGCCAGTGCCACTATCAGGGTGGGGTAGAGATACTAATGATCATGAGGGCACTTAGTCCTTTTCCTGTTAATGATTTGTCAGCATTCAGGAATGAAACATTGCCTCTTCTTCTTCTTTTTTTGTCATCCATGTCTTCTTTTTGTTGATTTTGTCAGCTATTTTCAGTTTCAGCTATTTCAGTCTTAGTCTTAGTCCCGGGATAAATGTCCCTGTTTATCATATTTAGTCAATCATCTCCTATTTTTGTTTAGTCAAGTTTTAGTCGACTAAAAGTCTGGACATTTTAATCTAGTTTTAGTCAGAGGAACTGTTAAATATTTTGCTCTATTTTTAGTCAATGAAAACAAGCAATAAACTTATTATTAATTAACACTACAGTCAATCTAGTCTAGCCAAAACCATATTTTTAAGGTTTTTCACAAAATAATTATCTTAACATTTAAAATGTATCTTTTTATTTGATATTTTAAGCGAATTATATTTATTTTTAACCAGCACAACAACTGCGGCACGTCCATATTTTTTAGCTACTAAATATACTGTAGCTCCAATGGGTGACAATCATTTACTAGCCTATTAGCTTAGTGTGTTTGGCAACGGTTTAACTTTAAAATAAAATAAAATACATCACGACATAATTATGTTATCATGTGGTAACGTAATTACCACAAAGAGACTGTAAAACTGGGTGATTATTATGGTATGCCTTTATACGTCTCTTCAGGTTTGTGGCATTTTTCAAAGCGATTGTGTGCCCCCACTGTTTCCCCTCCAATATTCTCCGGTTCAATATGAAGAAAAAACAACATTTTCATCTTGTCTTTTTCATCAACAATATCGCATGCTTATTTTGTCACTGTATACTGAAAAAATCGAAAAAGTTGATCAGATAAAAATCAAGTTTTTTATTAGTTCATATTTTCAGCGCTGTTATTTCAGCAGTGAAAATATTAACTAATCCTAGTAAAAAATATTCTGTTTTTTTATTCATTTCTTTTCTAATTAATATCTATTCGTGCAGGTGTTTGTTTACACTGAGCAAGTAGCTATTAGTAGTAGATTATTAAATCAGGCACATATAGTAATTGTTCATGACATTGCTTTTACACAACATTTTGATTTCACTTATGGTGCTGGTATTTAACTGCAGGCAAACTGTACTGCCAAAGTTTCGTTAAATTCTGTCAAGCCAGTTTTGCGTGATACTGTGACAAATTCTGGCTGGACAGACATACAGACATACAGACATACAGACAGTTTTTTGTAGACTGGTTTGGGCTCCTCCAGTGTATGAAACGTAAAGATATCATTGAAAGAGTGATTTTTGACCAACGTATAGACAAAACCTTTCTTTTATTTAGATAGATTTTAAATAATTTTATATTGTTAATGTTTTATTGTTAATTTTATATTGTTAATTACCTTAAAACCTGTAGATTCAGCTAAACCACAACAAAAGATACAGTAGAAGAAACAGTGAAAGCATGGCAAGTGAGTAACCTCTCCATCTCCTAGAGTCATGTGATACAGATTCGCCTAGAGCTTCCCGGAATAAATCTCGTGCCAAGCTCATTGATGAGTCTTATGGTGTGGTATGGTTATCAGTCAAGACACGTTTTAATTTGCACGCTTGGGATTGGCATGTTTTCACATCCTCAGCACTGTCTAGTCTACACTTGCAACACGATGCCATCAACAGACGTAGGCACACGCTCACAAAAAGCAAAATAAAGGAGAAAAAAAAAAGGTGCGGTAATTGTGTACAGAACATATAAGCCCCAAATGATTGCTCATTTACATCCAGCTTTCTTCTTCACGTGCATATTTACACACCCGTATCCAAATCACAGTGTGTTCCAGACAGAACAACCCCTCATCAGGGTCACACTCCAACACTGCTAGACTGAAGGAAACGATTAAAAAGTCCAACTCACACTCGCAGGTTTCATCAGGAAGCCAAGAATATCACGGGTCAAGAGTTTAATCAAATTTTAACATAATAAAGCATCAAGGCAATCACTCATGTTTCTCTTTCTTTTCCACAGAACAAGCCAGTTATCATCGCAATCAGTCATTCTTCTGTTTTTGTGTATGTGTGTATGTGCTTTAGTGAAAATATGTTCTCCGCTTTCTAGAATGGTTTGTAATTTTCCATATTCTTGTCACAATTGGCCTGACATGAGTAAGGTTGCAAGCCCAGACTAAACTTCTCCTCCACTGGTATTAAATCACTACCAGGTTAGGATCAGTGGAATTCCAAGACTCCGAGTCAGGAATGTGTAGAAGGAAACAACACATTATCTCAGGCCATTTCTCTCTCTCTCTTTCTTTCCTTCTCCGCTTGCTCCTCGGAGATGAGGAAGTAAAAGAAATGCCTTTCAGCCAAACTAAATGAGTTTAGTACAGTTGGAATGCAATAAGCCTGAAAAATAAATAAATAAATTGGAACTCCGTGTACTGAAACGTTCATTCCAGTGGGACACAGAGGGCACCAGTGCACTGACACATGAGGAAAAACAACTGTAATCTAACAGTGACTCACTGAGAATACAGGATATGGGGAGTTATGACAAGAGGATAATTTTTATTAAAAAGTCGTTATACAAGGGGCATTTAAGTCAAACCGGGACTTCTGATTGTTGGAATACCATAACACAGTTATGAGAGTAAAAACTATTCCTTTATTTCTCTATATAAGCACTTACAGTAGCACTTAGTCCAGCGTTTCATTAGTGCTTGGATACCATCAGGGTAGAACATTTTCTCAGTACGCCAGAGCCATGATACTTACCTGGCATGGGTGATCAAGATGGTGATTCGCCCAAGGCGAGGCTCAGCCATTGCACTCTCATGCGAATTCCCCAAATGTAGGAATCTTGACTTCATTCTGTAGTTTCTGATAGCCCGCGGACTGCGTTCACTCAAGTTCTTTGAATTTTGAATCTTGACAGCATGCTTCACGTCTGTAACACTGGCCTCCCAGGAACTCCTTTAACAACCCGAACTTGTGGAAATGGCTTGGAGTGAGGTCAGGACTGTACAGGGGCATGTGGCAATACTTCCCAGCTGAGTTCCTGTAATGTGCAAGTGTTGTTGGTGAACGATTATGTGTTCAGTTCTCACAGACAGATGCCTTTCTTCTTCATTCTGTGAGGATTCCAAAGGGTTCCACTCACTGAATTTTAAAGGAAGGCCTGCAGTGGGCTCTGAGCCACCTCAACTTGGATTTATTTGGGACATTAATTGTCATTCATGGACGTACAGCCTTCTTTTAAAAAGAGTTTTATTCAGCTCACCTGTAAAACATTCCCAAATTCAAATAATATGGGGGTTGACGACTGCTGGGTTATATCTCTATATAGTTCTAAAAATGCAGGGTAGGTGCTCGATATGAAATGCTCTTATGGTTTAAAAGTCAGGAATGCACAAGGCCTAAAGGTGTGGTTGTAGTGTTTATCCGTATAGCCCATATTCTAGGAAACCCAATTATGTTTCTAGTAACGAGTATGATATTTAGCAATAGTTAAGGATTTAGTTTTAGTTTCGGTATACGACTTGGCTTATGATTCACGATCGGAAAAGGCTAATCAAAGTGCATGCCAATGTATTGTTGTTTTTGTTAATGACCAATAACAATGAACTTCCTGCTCTTTGGTTCTATCGCTGATTCAGGAAACACAAAGTGTAAAAGCCTTGCTGTCAAAATGACCAAAACGTTTACTGTCTTGATGTCTCAAACGAGAAAGAAACTGCAGAGGAATTCAGAGGAGGATTTTTTGGATCTTTATATGATGGGTGGTGTTGTTTTGG
Source organism: Clarias pachynema (assembly GCA_030014365.1). Taxonomy (NCBI): domain Eukaryota; kingdom Metazoa; phylum Chordata; class Actinopteri; order Siluriformes; family Clariidae; genus Clarias; species Clarias pachynema. The sequence goes on along the minus strand of JAQMYL010000008.1, from coordinate 7,382,050 downwards.
TGTACCTTATCATTTATCATATGACGTCTGTTTTGTTTACTGTAGAAGAGCTGTTGGACTACTTTTATAAATAGCTTAAAAACGTTGCAAGATTCTTTGTAATGATATAGTCTAATAATGGATAATTCATAGGATGGTGCATGAACAAATACTTGAGAAGGGCTTGGATTTAGTGGACCTAGTATTAGATTTTCATTTCATTTCCAGGTAAAGTCAGCGAAATGATGTTGTAAGTAATTTTTTGGTTTCAGTTTTGAATTACAGTAACTCAAGTTCTGAATACGGCTAATCGTTAGCTCCGTAATGGCCATGCGCAACTGTACTGACCATTCCTCGTGTATAGTAGGAACACCTACTGTATATTCCTGGTTATTTATGTAATTATTCAATCAGCCTATTATAGCATAATGCCTAAAATGATGCGAATGTAGGTCTGATCTTTTTCCAGTCTTCAGCAGTCCAGTTTTCGTGATCCTGCTCCCAAGGTGGCCTAAGTTCTTGCCTGACAGGGGTGGGAAAACCAATGAGATTTTCTGCTCATATAGCCCAAGTTATAAACACCTCAAAGTTTAATGGGTTGTGAGTTCTGAGATGCTTTTCTGCTCACCATGGTTGTAAAGAAATCTTATACAGTATGAATTACCATGAGCTCTTCCATAATTTATTTCTTATTGATAATATTGGTTTTTAAGGTCATGGGTATAAGCATTTCATTGCATATCATACTGTGTATGACTGTTATTCCTTTATATTCCGAGCGGAACGTAGGGCCCTAACTATCTGTCTCCATTTGCTTCTGTCTCGATCAGCCTTCTTTGCTTCTCCCCATGACATTCGGATTTTCTTCAACTCGGAGTTGAGTGTGTGAAGCCATGTTGTGACTGGTCTTCCCTGTTTGCGTTTGCCTTGGGGATTCCAATCTAAGGCATGGTGTGGAATGCTGTGTGGGTCTCTTTGTAGGGTGTGGCCAATCCATTTCCATTTTCTGGTTTGGATGGTGGTTGCAATGGGCTCTTGCTTTGTTTTTCTCCAAAGCTCTTGATTGGTCATTTTCTCGGGCCATCTAATGTGCAAGATCTGTCTTAAAGAGGTATTGGTAAAGACTTGAATCTTTTGTGTGAGGATCTTGGTTTGGCGCCAAGTCTCTGATCCATATGACAGGATAGTCTTGACATTAGTGTTTATGATCCGTAATTTGGTTTTCCTGTTGAGATTTGGATTTTGCCAAATGGGCTTGAGCATGACAAAAGCGTGATGAGTTTTGGAGATTCTGGCTTTGATGTCTTCATCTGAACCTCCTGTCTTTCTAATTACTCTGCCGAGGTACACAAAATGGTCAACATCATCCAGGGTTTGATTTGTATGACTGTGTAAGTGACAAATTAAATTCTAATTTAAATGTAAATTTGAGTTGCCTTTCTTTCTGCTCAAACCAGGCTAGTTTCTCCTTCTCTTTCTCCTTCTCGTCTGAGCTTTCTCATCAACGTGCAAATTTTGCCCAGAAAAATTGCTGTCCATAAGATTATTCTGTGTAAACGTCTCAGACTTTTGTGTATGAAATTCAGCATCTGGTTTCTAAAAATACTGGAATCAGCTCAACTTCAGTCAAAGTCAAAATCACAGCTTACATAATGGTTTTATCATTTTGATGTTTGATGTGAACATTAGCTGAATCTCTTGATCTGTAGCTCGATGGTTTTAAACACTGCACTGCTGGGATGTGAATGACTGAGACATCTTGCTTTGATGCTTTAATGCTTTGATCTGGCAATTCAAACAATATAACTCCATTTTTCTCAGAGATGCTGTAAATTCAATCCAAATCAGTGGTGAAGGAATCAGTGGTGAAGCCCTTGCTGGTGATGATGATTATTTTAGTCAACAGCATTCCAACCCTGACTCTGGAGCAACACCTCTCTTGTACATATTAGTGTGTCACTGCTCTAAAACATGATTCAACTAATCAGCCGAGGACCAACCCTTCCTTAGTTGAATTAGGCATGTTCGAATGATATGCACAGAACAGGGGTTACTTCAGGACCAGGACTGAAAACCTTTTTTGGTTTGGTGTTTATGGATAACACCTAAAAATAATAAAAGTTCCTGTCCTTGCATAAACGTCCCCTAATTTACCAGACACCCTGACGCGCTCATCCTCTATTGTAGCTGAGAAATGTTAACAGCCTTACACTAGACCCCAGAAGTGGCCTCCTGACAGGTCTGAACTTCCAACCTTCCAGTCACTAGCACAGATCCTTAACCGCTGCCCACGGAACCAAAACAAATTTTTCGAAGTGCCTCTAAGGGCCCATGTGGTCGTAACGTGTAAGCCTGAATAATGTATTCTGTTCCCACCACCATGAGTCACCAGAATAACAAGAGTGCATGAATGATATGTATCCGATCAACAGTCATTTTGTTGCATTATGGTCATTAGTTTCATCTCCAGCTCTGGACTGTGTTGCATATGCTGTCCAGTTTCTGTTGGGTATGATTATAAACATTATCTTCAGGATTGTATACTGCGTAAGAAATAATACACATACTGTTGTATACACCAACAATTTCCCTTTTTTTTTGTTGTCACCAATCAGAATCAACTATTCAACCATGGCATACTGTACATTCCTTTAATCCTTCCTTTAATCATCCTCTTAAAGTTGTTTTTTGTGTTATGTGTGAGTGTTTGACGTACTTCCACGAAGTGCCTTTCCACGAAATCCATCACTCAAGTTTCCTGAGACCGGCCTAAAAAAAAAGTCCAGGTGTAAAAATACTTTTTTGCACATACTTTTAATGATATTTGGAATGGTTATTCATAACAATCAAAAAAAAAAAATCTCTTTTCCAATGTTTGGGTATGGTCTATAAACCATCTAGAGCCACTGACAGGCCAAATTTTTTACAGACATTTCTGTTCATAACTTAAAATAATTGTGGCTCATCATATCAGTGAAGGACCATATTGGGATTTTTTTTTTATTGTGTCACTGGATATGATTTTTTTTCAAGGTCTGCCATGTTGGAAAGACTGCCATCTTGTAAAAAAAAAAAAAAAACTAAAGAAATTTGTCCAATCACAGTCCAACTTGAACCAAAAAGTTGCTAATGTATTTTTAATATTTACACCTGTTTACCAGTTATGCATTAACAAATCTTGCAAAGATAACCAACAGGAAGTAAGGTTGTATCTTAACAATGTTTTAGTATGTTGGCCCCAGACTTGGTTGGTTGGTGTATATTTAGGCTCTAAAGTTCCCCTCAAAATGATGTGTCACTGCACAACTATGGGGTGTTATATTTAAAATATGAACTGTTATGTGCATTGTGGTTCATATAAGTCCATTATAACCAAGTAATCTGATTGGACGAGATGCACTCCAGAAATGCCAATAATAGAGTGTAACAGCACTCAGATGTTTAACTCTGCATCAAAGGTGTTCTAAGAATTGTTAATTAAACTAACTGTTGATCGCAGCTTGGGTGAGAGCAGGTTCTGTACGATCTGCAGTACTGGAAAGAGGTGAGAGTGACTGCTTGCCAAAACCCACAAAACCAGTCACATAAGCACTTTCTGCAAGAAACCACATCTGATAATGTCTCCTTAGTAACCGCTTCTAAGCCATTCAAAATTTCAATAGTTGTTTTGTCTCTTTGTCTGTGTTGTTTTGCTGATATTCAGTACAACAGCACTTCATCTCATGTGATATTGCTTAAGTAAGAGCTCTAATGACTTAATATTGTCTTTATGTTGTTAAGTCTTGTTAAAGGAAGGAAAATGCATTCCATGTTGTTTTGTTCAAGCCTAATATGAGATACAAAGCTAACTAGCTTGTAAGGTTGAATCCCACACAACAGTGAGAAGCACAACAGCACAAACTCTCGAGTGATATGGCTTACAGTGAGTACAATATATCTGACTTAAGTCAGTTGATCCTAAGGTTGAGCCTCTTACCAAAGTACTTTTAATTATCATAAGCATTTGCCAAAGATACCTTAAGGAATTTCAGAAAATCTCTCATAATACTGTAACATCAAATTTGGTGGATGAGCTGTAAAGGTCCCCAGTGAGTGCTATGTCATTGGGCCAACTAATCTGATGCATTATGGTAAAATTAAAGGATGTCAAGCCATAACTAGTAAGTGCTTGGACCCATAAATTCCAATTACATTGTAGCTTTACTTATGTTGTATTAGTGCAAAAATGTCTGGTTTATTAATATAAACTACTGCAGTAAATACTATTAACGTTCCACCCACATCTTTTAAAGGGATATCCAGATTGTCCCCATGCTGTTTTTACCAACAGAGGTAATGAGAGAAAACAACAGCAGACTACACAGGAAGATATTTAGGGTGATTGAAATGAAATACCTCGCCATGATTCATAATTCACTTACAAAATGACCATTATGATAACACAATGAGGGACGGAGTTCAGGCTCAAGTAGATTTATTTAACCCCAAATACTCACCACTTCAATTGTTTCGATTCATTTTTTGTTGCCACCCACATTCCCCTCTCATGTTTCCCTTTCTCTTTACAAAAGCCTGCTAATCGAGATCATTGTTTGGCAGCATATTTGTGAAGAATGAAGTCACACCAGCGGGGTTAGGTTGAAAAAAAAAAAAAAACATGTGAAGGTACATAGCCGTTATGCAAACTTGTTATGAGATGTCTAGCAGATGACAGAAGAATGTTCCTAAAGCATGTGTACCTGGGAGAGCCCTTGGTCTTTTTCTGTGTGTTTGTCAGTGTGACAATGTTCATAGATGATATTATCAAAAATGTAACTTTTTTTCCAAAGTGCACTTATGAAAATATTATGTCACTTTAACCTTTGATTTCCAGTTGCTGATTAATATCAGTCCTCAAGGGAAATTCTGCTTGAAGAATGGAACATAACTGTCCCAGTAAGGTTATGAATAGCTCTTTTGGTTGGACTCTATTCAAATCCACTCCACAGAATAAAAGGAAGTGTTATCTAACCATATTTCACACGCAAGACCAACCCAAGTATCGGTTTAAAGTAAATTAGATTGAGTTTCAGCGATTAGTAGATCAGTCACCAAGTGCAGAGAAATGAAAAAAGAAATGCAAATATTAGGTATGAGCATATATTGAGTATGTGGGCTCTTTATTTTAAATAATAACCAAGTTAAACACTGCTAAATAAAATAAAATAATAAATAATTAATGGGGGTGGGGGCTCTAACTCTAACTCTAAGGGGACCAAAAGCCTTTGATGTACACATTGTATACATCAAAGTGCAAAAAAAGAATATTGACATATTGAACTGTGAATGAGGATGAGAAGTCATGTACATAGATATGTAGACCTACTTTACAATTTAACTTATGCTCATTTTAAAGATCTGCTTAATTTGTTCAAATATAAAACAATTGTTAATCGTTAATTAATCTTCTTCACGTCACGTGATTAAATAAGCGTTAATTAATCTCCCTGGACGACAATCAGATCACTCATTCAGTCACTGCCCACAATCTTGGAGTAACTCTGGACAGTCAACAGTCATTTCCCCCCACACATTGCCAACCTTATTCACTCTTGCCGGTTTCTTCAAAGCAACTTCAACTTCAAAGCACTTTTGTAAGTCGCTCTGGCTAATAGCTTCTAACACAAGGCTGAATCTCAAAACCCTTTCTAAACACTGATCATGGCCACTACTTGGTGTGTGGAACAAGGAATTATATAGACTAGTGCGCTAGCTTTTATTTAACTCTATTTGGGATTCAACTCCAGAACCTGGAAGTTAACTGATATTCTAAAGTAAAATATGTGGAAAAATAAAGTAAATCTGTAGGACTGTTCAATACCTCTATGATTTATTCTCCTTATCTTTTGAAAGGATATTTGTTGGTTGAGCAAAATAACTGTTGAAATACAGAACCAAATTTATACTTATGTTGATAAGTGTTGTATGTGATATTAAGCACAACAGCACTCCCTCTCGAGTGATATGGATTAAATATTGACTTGATGTTTATTTTGTTAAGTCTTATTAAAGGCATGAAAAGAGTGGGCATTTTGCTGTACAAAGTAAGGTTATTGTGAGTAAATGGACATCAGGAGAAGAAACCAGCACAAAACCTAAAACAGAAAATATTGATTTTTATTTGACCTGGGGAAGAAAAGTATATACAGTAGTGATATCAGTACAGCATGTATGAAATCACAATACTACAATGGCTTTACTTTAGTATCTAGCAACTATGGATACCCTTTAGTACATTACAATAAGTGATATAATAAGTAATAGCTTATAATAAGTAATATAATAAGTAATAGCTTTGTATCATATATGGAATTCATTTGATATCAAGATAGAAAGATCCCCAGAAAGAGGGGTCAAGGGTAACTCATTTTTGTGAAACTGCCATCAAGGACAATAATGGGAAACTTATTTCATCATAACGGAACAGTTTTAGACCTACTGTGTGATGAGCTGGGGGAGGCCTTGGTGAACGTCTTCATAATTATTAACATCTAATAGAAATTCTTGTTAAAGTCTTTTTAATACAGTATATTACAAAGGAAGGAAGACAAAGAAACTTTTTTTTTTTTTTTGCACATTTTTACAGTTCTATACTATACTGTAGAAATGTGACGATTTAAACATGTGACTGATCAGCTATGTCACTTTTTTTTAAGCCAGAGTGGGTTGGTATAATCGTTGGGAGAGTAGTTGCTGTCCCAGGTTCAAATCCCAGCACTACCAAGTGGCCACTGTTGAGCCCTTGAGCAAAGTCCTCAACTCCTCTGATGTATAATGAGATAAAATAAAACGTGAGTTGCTCTGGATAAGGGAAAACGCTTCTAAACACTGTCAATGAAAGAACTCTCTTATTGTGGTATAAGCAATTTAAAAAAACATTTAATCACTCATTCATCTTTAGTAAGGAATTCATTCTGGGTAACGTTGATGTGGATCCAGAGACTATCCCAGGAACATTGTAGAAGACCAGCAAACCAACATGAGACATTCATTGGAGACAGAAATGGGAACCCATGCTGTGCCCAGAACAGGATGCTGTAAAACTGGCAAAACAAGGAACAAAGAAAAGAGGATCTGAACAAGTGTACTAGAACAGTGTTGATCATAAAATAACAATAAAATACATAAATAATCATAATAATAAAAAAGAAATGACAATGTAATGATGACACATTAGAACAATATCATTATGGCATATTCAATCACACCAGTACTTACAAGATCAAAACCTTACTCAATCAATATTTCTCATACCAAACATTCTGCAACTCCTGTTTTCAGTTGTGTTTATTTAAGGGATGCCATAGCAACTATTGTACTAATCAAAAACAGCAACCACCCTCCCAACGATTATACCAACCCACACTGGCTCAAAATGTATGGCATAGCTGATCAGTCACGTATTTAATTCTTCCAAGTCAGAGTATAGGACTGTAGAAATGTGCAAAAAAAAAAAAATTTAAAAAGTTCCTTTGCATGATCCTTCCTTCCTTTGTAATATCCTGTATTAAAATGACCCTGATACGAATTTCTAATAGATGTTAATAATTATGAAGATGTTCAGAAAGTCTAAAAGCGTTCCGTTATGATGAAATAAGCTTCCCATTATTATCCTTGATGGCAGTTTCACAAAAATGATAGCGAAACACCCTTCCTTTGTTTTTTTGTTGTGTGTGTATGATTCTCTAGGTGTGTCCCCTACAGCGCTGTTGTGATTGATAGACTCTCACTGGGTACACTTACTGTATGCTTCAGGTTAGTCTTCTTTCACCTCATAATTTATATTATTCATGTGATTGATTCATGATTAGTGTTTGCTCGTGTTTACTCCACCCTGTGTTTATTAGCAACCTGGTTCCCATCTTGTTTCTGATCGATCACTTCAATAACACTGCACAACAAATTTTTTTTTTAATAAAAAGTTTTTAACTTGACTTGAATCAATAAAGTGATGTCACTCTTCGGGGTCATGGTCACAACCTTCGATGTCAAGTTAGTTATATCATCTTGGCGGCTTCATCGCAAATACCATTCCTGCAATCTCGAATTCAGCAATTCAGCTTTTGCTTTTGATAAACAGAAACCTCTTGGCGCCCATTCCTTGTCTTGATCACCAATCAGCCAAAGTACAATTGATATGCTTTCTTTATAAGAGCAGTCATTGAGCCTCTCTGAGGTGTAAGTGTATACTCTCAGAATGCATCGCTGCTGTTGCCATAACGACGAAACATACCGACCAAAGTTCTGTAAAAAGTCTACAGCCTCTAGCTTACTTGCTGAATATCTACTGAGACAGTGCTATATTTTGAAACGATATGTGCACACTATTACGCCCACATTATCACAAGGCCAGACATGACCAGACTGCAAGCTACCAGTCTGGTCATGTGAACTACAAGCCAATCTGCCCTCATTCTGCACCTGGGCATGCCCAGGGTACAAATAACATTGTTGATAGGGTTATCACAGAAACAACATTAATTTACATAAATAGAAGGAAAAATATGACCATACAGATCATTTCGGGGGGAAAAAAAAAAAAAAACGGTACGTGATTGGATGTGATTTTCATGATCGACAGCTAAAAGTCTATACGGAACACCAAAAAGTGTTCTAGGTGCAAAATCTTTGTTGTGCAATGTTATCTACAATTTTGTTGTTGTTTTAACTACACTTGGTTATAGCGATTTTTAATAAATGAAAGAATCTTAAAGACCATTGAAGACGAGCACAGAGTAAATGGTCCACGTTAGGAGAACCCTTTCTAGATGAGCCCCCTCTTCCTGACTGGACCTGAGACATAGGCTAATCTAGTGAAGCCTGTGTCTTGGTTCTTCTACTGTATGTGTAATGCATTTGCTTAGCCACACTGTAGTGCAAATGAGCCGTGTGCTGCCAGATTTGATGTTGTTCTTGACTCCGTTCTGGCACAAAACAGGTCATGTGCGCCACAGTGTGGTAAAAAGGGCACAGCGCACTAGGAAGGGCTAAGACCCAGATTTCAACCAGCAATACAAACATGAATGTGCTGAATGCCACACATCTGGACGTATTAATTTAGTGAAAAGTTAATGCATAGTAAATTATTAAATCATTTTTGTTAATATATGATTATTAGTCATTTATTAATTTATAATTAATTGTAATATATATATTGTATATATCCTAAATGTTTTTTTAAAAGATAAAATTTGAAAAAAAAAATGGATTTAAGAAGCAGAGAAGCATTACTTTTTTATAAATGGTATAAAGGTGGGAAAAGGTTTATAACATTTATTTTATAAGATGTCCTCGAAAACACGCACTCACTGATTGTCTATAATGCTTTATCCTGTATACAGAGTCATGGAGCCTATCCCAGGAGACTTGGCACGAAGAGGGGTGCCAATCCATCACAGGGCACACACACATACACTAACATGGTCTTTCACACACCACTGGCAATTTGGGAATGGCAATCAATCTAATCTGCGGTGCAGGAAACCCTGAGAACCCAGAGGAAACCCACCAAGCACAGGAGAACATGCAAACTCAGAGACCTGAGGTGGGAATCAAACTCGGACCCTGCAGGTGCAAATCACCAGAGCAAACCACTAATCCACCGTGTCGCCTCCTCGAAAGCATATATGTACGTGGACATTGTGCTTTACCTGGTGAAACCGCCAACAATGCGATAGAGGTGTCCACAATAGGAATGTCCACAGTAGGAATGTAACAGCCCACTTCGAACAGCTCATGATATGTAATATTATCTAAAATCCCATGTGAGATGGCTGAGGTTCGCTGTCTCTCCAAATCCTTTATTATTCCCAATTATTAAACTTTTTTGGGGGGGGAATTCCATCATGACTATATGCTCACACTAAATGAAGGAAAAGTCAACCTTCTTAAAAACGGTTGCCACAACTAGGCCTGTCAAGGGTCTGTCAGTACAAACTGCAAGCCATCAGAGGTAAATCCAGAGCCATTTTTGGTCGTTGCTTGGAATGGAGTTAAATATGGTGGTTCAACTCATTATCAGCCTGGAGGAATCGTCTGGATGCAGAAGTACACATAGCATGCTGTCACTCCTCAAGGAATGGGAAGGCTGACTGGTCATAGGACTATAAGAAGGCCTCTGTTGAAGGATATAAAGATAGTACATGGTATGACCAGGACAAACCACAGAAACACATGAGTGGTATGTCGCCACAGGCCCCATATGTTAAATAGATTGAACAAAATAATACTGAGGAAGACACAGGAATAGTGGAATGGAGGGAAACCCAACTCCTGCACCAGTCCTGACTCGACATAATGTTGCAGGATCGGTAGTGTACACTGCTTGTTATAGCTAGGAAAACACGCAACTGTGCAACATTCAGTAATAGTCCCACTGGTAAGCTAGACAGTACCAAGGAATACCAATACTGAGAAGGATCACAGAGATAGTTAAGCCTTTATTTGTCACATATATGTTACAGCACAGTGAAATTCCTTCTTTGCATATCCCAGCGTAACTGGGGTCAGAGCACAGGGTCAGCCATGATACAGCGCCCCTGGGGACCCAGTAGATAGGGTTAAGGGCCTTGCTTAAGGGCCCAACAGTGACAACCTGGTGGAGCTGGGGATTGAACCGCCGGTCGGTAACTCAGTGCCTTAACCCTCTGTGCCACCACTGCCCCTACATAACTACAGTAGCATGGTGATGGGTGCTAATATGGCAATGCTAAACTGCCATCGCAAAACTAAAGGTTGCTACAGAGATCAGTACTGCATCACATTTGAGGTATAAATAATACATTTAACAGAGCAGAAGAGTTGCTTCACAAGCTGCTCTGCACCCAGCTCGCTATAGCAAATATATGGTCTGACACATATGTACGAATTGAGGAGAGGAAAGGGAAAGATGGCTGTTTAACAGCAGCAAACATAGCATCATTCATCACTTAGAAGTGAGCGGTCTTGGCATGGGTGTGCATGTGCAAAGAAAGGTACCGGGTGATTCTTACCAACCCTGGAGGTTATATGGGGTGAAATAGAGCTGTACCATCACAATCTATTTCTGCACAATGACCTATTACCCAGTGTCCTTCAGGATGCCAACAGATGGCTGTGTCACTAACCTTGCTTGCCTCACCCACGCATCTGCTCAGATTACATGTTGGACAGCACCATGGTTACAGTCTACTGTAATCATATACAGTTTGAAATACTGAGTGTCTGAGTTACGGTAAGACGATGACCTAAGTAATCGTTCCATGGGGCTGCTTTTATATAAACCACAGTTGATTGATAACATTAAGCAGCGACTTAGCTTTATAACAGATGTGATTGGCTTTAATGTAATATTTATCTAAACACCTACATTACTGTGGCGGTTTAAGCCCAGTTTAGAAGGGAAGGTACAGTATGGATTCAAGTTTTTGTCCACGGCAAAAGAATTTCAAGGCTGGGAGTTTGGCACTAGATTCAGAGACCGTAAACTGAAGGTGGAAAGATAAGACATTGGGGAAATTTCTTTACCGTTACACATTATTTTAACAGGGATACAAAAAAATTAAAGTGAACTTTTAAACTTTAAACATGCTCCTGTCATCTCCCTTTGCCTGTGACCTGCTGACCATCTTTCTTATTAAACACACAGTGACAGATTCTTCACCCTGTGAACTTCTAGCCTTCACACACTGGTAACAAAGTGATTTGTAAACTCGGTCCTATTAGAGCTGGAGCTCTGTTTCTTGGTCACATTTTCATTCATTGTTTTTGGTTGTAAGTTCAGTAGTATAACAAGCCGAAAGGGCCTTAGTACAGTATGAGTTTTTATTTATAGCAAAACTGTATATACCATTAGGTCTGTATATAACAATACTGTAAATTTAAGGTTATTATTATTATTATTATTATTATATTTAAGTTTTTTTTTTTTATCTACTATTTATTTATTTATTTATTTATTTATTTATAATCAAGTGGCTTCATGGAATAAGTGAAATACAATATTTTAAATAAATATTTAAAAGTATTATTTAAGTAAGTGGCTTCATGGAATAAGTGGAAAAAGTTGTTTTTTTAACCTGGAAATCTACTTTTCTACAACTATTTATTTAGTAGAAAGTATACATTTATTTATTTAATTATCAAGTATTTATTTATTTATTTATTTATTTATTTATAAGTCATTAAGTATGTGGTTTCATGAAATAAGTAGAATACAGTATTTTTAATAAATTGTTTAAAAAAAACTATACAAACAATATTCAGATTAATCATATTTTGTAATATTATATATTTGTACTTTCCATTTAAATTGGTTTCAATCGTACATAAAATATGCATTACTTACAAAGCACGTATTGTTTAAAAAAAATAAAAATAAAAAATGATTAAAATAAAGAATTTAAACTGTCAATAATAATAATGTATTAAACAAAACAAAATAGACTGGTAAATATGACAATTGCATGCACAGTTTAATATTTAATTTTTATTTTTTTTTTTTGAAAAAATTAACCTTAACTTATAATATAGTATTTAATTATTTGAGGAAATTTGTGGTCATAATTAAATATATAATTCTGCCATTTATGTTTATTTAATATTCATAATATTTATGTCATTGTTTAGTTTGTCTAAAATTCTGTGAACTCAAAAACAGTGTGTGTGTGTGTGTGTGTGTGTGTTTGTGTGTGGGTGTGCGTGCGGATGTGTTTTATGTCACTGACCTGGAAAAAGTAGTCTGATGTGGGTAGCTAAGGAAGCAGTGCGGCCAAATCACACCCAAACACTAACCACTGCACTGTCAATGGGGACAGAGGGGAATGAGACAATGGGGAATGAGGACTCTGCAATATGACGTTATACAGTACATATCATATCATATCTTAGAAATGTATTCAAGTATCATGAGATGATATTTTACCGTTAGTGCTGTTTAATTCTAGAATGTGATTAATCCAGAGATGTGGACAACTTTTTTCATCAGTTCTGACAGCTGTAATTCAAATGTCAGGTTTATATTAATATCCTCTTTCTAATATATTTCATTTGTACACTGGCCAAAAATGAAACACCATTTCAGAGTCAAACTGCTGGCTTTTATCAAGCAAAGAAAACAACTAGGGTGATTTGAAATTAGTATTACATTAGCAAACCCTTTGTTCAAAAAGCCTTTACACACACACAATAGGACGAGAGCTCACAGGATTGGGACGAAACAGCTGTGTGGCCATGAGAAAACCACTTGTAAGTGAGACTAATCAGGAAAAAAAGCCTTCTGTTTGGTAGGAAGTATAAAGTTTGGATTTTGGCGTTAGATGTACATTTGATCTTTGTGAAAGACATTTCCAGTTAGAACTGGCCTTTAAGTGTTTGAAAATGTGCACTTAAGACCAGCTACAACTACTGTAGCATAACTGGCTAGGATGAGACTTAACAATTGGAATCAGCCTAATCAATTGTGCTAATGAATCAGACCATCAAGAATCAGCCTGTACATGTCATTACATCCAGTATAAACATCTAAAAGCAGTGTGACCAGCTAGAACCAGCTTGTGAGTCTCAAACTGACAAGCATGACAAGAATCAGCCTGTATAATCAGCCATGTGGCTCTGACTCACTAGATCCAGCATGACGATGTAGAACTATCAAACCTGACCAGCTACAGTAGAATCAGCCTGATCGAACTTGATCATTCGCATCAGCTGAGGCTCATGCCCAGCCAATACCAACTGGCTATCCAAGCAGGGGCTTTGTGCTTTCTAAATTCTTAGTGATAACATGACAAGTTATGTTCTTTGTCTTGTTAACTGTAAGAGAGAGAAAGAAAGAGAGAGAGAGAGAGAGAGAGAGAGAGAGATACCTACTTTGTAGACTTATAGTTTGACTGCATAGTTTGTCTGTGTTCAATCACTGAATAGTTTTATCCACTTAGATATGGAAAGTTAAACAGAAAAACATATTTATATGTTAAAATGTTTAATCACAAATTATTACCATTGTTTTGACAAGTATTTGTTTCTTCATTTCAGATTGGAATATACATAACTTTATTCATGCATAGAAATGAAAATGTCAAAGAAATGTTTAATTTTCAAACAGGCTGAGATAAAAATAGTTAGAAATTATGAACATCAACAGCGTCTAGACTTAGTCGACTTGGGCTTGTTCTTTGTCCTGCTTGAAGATCTGTTGAGAATAATCCTCTCATTTAATGAATAACGAGCTGTTATATTAACTTACTCACTCATTGTTTATACCGCTTTATCCTGTGTACACAGTCGCGGGGGGCCTAGAGCCTATCCCGGATGGGGTGCTGATCCATCACACGGCACATCAACATGCACACACTCACATACACACATGCTTATTCACACACTACGTGTAAATTTGGCATGCCTATTAGCCACAATTTTTACACAATAAAAAAAAAAAAACTTTTTAATGTACAATTTATTTATTTATTTATTTATTTATAAGTAAGTAAGTAAGTAAGTAAGTGACTTCATGGAATAAGTGAAATACAGTATTTTTAAATAAATATTTAACATTATTATTTAAGTAAGTGGTTTCATGGAATAAGTGGAAAAAGTTTTTTTTTTTTTTTTTTTTTTACCTGGAAATCTACTTTTCTACAACTATTTATTTATTAGAAAATATACATTTATAAGCCAGTAAGTCAATTTGGCCCTTGTCAAAGTTATTTAAATCTTTATGCTTGCCTATTTTTTCTGCTTCCAACAACATCGACTTCAGGAAAAAATGTCCACTTGCTGCCTAATATATCCCACGTCCAGCTGCCCTTGTAACAATGATATTGATAATGTAGCTACTGTCAAAAAGGCCAAATTGTGATGGCTAGACAACTGGGTCAGAGCAAATCCAAAACTGCAGCTCTTATGGGATGTTCCCGGTCTGCAGTGGTCAAGACCTACCAAAAGTGATCCAAGGAAGAAAACCAATGAACTGGGGCCTGGGTCATGGTTGGCCAAGGATCACTGATGCACATGGGGAGCAAAGGCTGGCCCGTGTTGTCTGATTCAACAGAAGCGCTTGCTATTGTTTATAAATTG
The DNA here is from genome assembly GCA_030014365.1 of Clarias pachynema. Lineage (NCBI taxonomy): Eukaryota > Metazoa > Chordata > Actinopteri > Siluriformes > Clariidae > Clarias > Clarias pachynema. The sequence goes on along the minus strand of JAQMYL010000008.1, from coordinate 7,366,981 downwards.
AGGAAAAGGTTAATGCTGGGGCCTGTTTCAGAAAGGAGGTTAAGTGAAAACTCAGAGTTTGTTAACCCTGAGATAAGAGAAAGTCAGAGTTTTCCGTTTCAAAAAGGCGGGTTTGTCAAACCCGAGAAAGCAGGGTAACTCAAGCCTGT
>JAQMYL010000008.1:7309320-7322673 GCA_030014365.1 Clarias pachynema | reverse complement strand
ATACGACAGTGCATATATGAGCATTTATTTTCTGACATAGTAGGAGAAGCTGAGCTTCCCTTGTAGTCTTAGAGCAGCCGCCACTGACTAACTGTCTATCACACCATGGGTGAAAGTAGGTTTCTATGGTTCGCAGTATGGAATGGAAAGAGGAGAGAGCGACTGCCTGCCCAAACCCACATTCTCGGAAGCACTTTCAGCAAGAAAACACATCTCAGTAACGTTATGTCATCTGTCAACACTTTGCCTACTTAATAACTGCTTCTAATTTGTCTCCAAAATGCTTCTGAACTGTGTGTGTTGTTTTGTTCACAGCTACCACGAGCTACAACGCTAACTATCTTCTAACACAAGGCTGAATCCAAAATCCCCCTCTAACTGCACTACTTGGTGTGAGGAACAAAGGATTGCACACCCTACAAAGTGCACTAGTTTTCCATTTAACACTATTTGTGATTCAACCCTAGAACCTCGGAAGTTACCTGAACTTCTAAAGCGGAATAAATGAAAATTTACAGGACTGTCGAACACCTTCTCAATGGTTTATTCTACTCACCTTTTGGCAAACTAATTCCAGTAGGAATGTAAAACTATAGTACTTTCACCCCTGGTAGTTAAACAGACTGTTGGTCACCAGCTCAGCATGAGTTCCGCCAGTCGCTGTGCTGATATTCAGTACAACAGAACTCTTTCATGTGTGACATTGCTTAATTGATTATAATAATTTCTAAAATTTATAATTTAAAAGTGTTAAAACAATAAATTAAAAAAAAAAAAAAAAAAAAAAATATATATATATATATATATATATATATATCTCAAAAACTAATATACATATTAATTTGAAGTTTACTGGACCCTCAGCTGTATAGGTGTAAAGACACTTACAGTATATATGCAACACTAAACCTGTAGCTATAAGCTTCTGTTATATCTTTTAAGCAACTTTAAGCAGCTCATACCTTTAAAAAAAAAAGCACATTTAGTGTAAAGGGAAACAATGTGCAAATGCAACAATGGCTGCTGCTTGATTCGGTGGATTAAAGGTTTAACGTGACTGAAGTAGCTGCTGTTCTAGAAGAGTTTGCGGAGCTGGACGCCACAGAGCAGCTGTTCTCTCACTCATCATCAGTATTCCTTTCATCTTTCCCCCCCCAGGAGACATACAGATCTCTCTCTCTCTCTCACTTTCACACACACACATATTCATAACCCATAATTAATTCAATTAAATCAATTGGCTTGTTGCTGCATCATATATACAGTTATGTTCAGCATACTGCTTGTGTTCTTCTATTTGCTCTAGGTTGTCATGGCAACAAGTCACACGGGGCGGCTATAAATCCATTATTGCCGAGACGATGCTTTTAATGTCTGTTTCTGATGCAATAGATAGAGCGAGGTATTTTGCCTTTTAATAGCCACCCATGCATTTGTTTAGGTTTAATATGCCATCAGATCATTATGGGCTGTCTGTCAGTGCCGCAATTAAAGTGTTGAGCCGAAAGCAGATAACATCGTTCGTTGTGCTGTCAGAGTCGTGTGTGGTGCTTTTAAAGGACTATATAAAGACTTTTACCACAGTCTGTTGAATACTTGAATCTGGTTGGCCAGAAGGTGATCGTTTCTTCGGTAACAGCTTACAGTATGGCTGTGTACAGACACGCCACATGCAGCAAATGGATCTTCAATTAGTTTTAAGTTTTTAGAAAAAAGATGTTTACTTATCATAATGCATCCAAAGACAAGTACATTCCATGTTTCTGATTCAGTATTTGTAAGTTTTCTGTCAAATTCAGATGGACATTTGTCCACTGGATGGATCAGTATGGTATGAACAGGAATAGAAAACTAAACCGACTAAATATGATTTATTTTTTACCCTCATGATGCTGGCCAGAATTTTATTGAATTTGATAAGAATTTGAAGAAAACTAAAACAAGTAGCTTACAGTACTTAAAAGACTTACTTACAATAACAGATCGTAATATCCCCTGTCAGTCTAGACACCTCCAGCAGCGCAGTGACATACATTATACAGTATGTGTAGATCAATTTTAACTTTTAACATTTATACATCAAATATGCATTACGTTCACTCTTATCGATGAATAAAATAAAAGACACTCAATCAGATGTTTTCAAATGAAATCTAGAAGTTACATACTGTAAAGTAATTTTCCCAAAATGTATTAAAGCAGCAGTTTGTAATGTTTTTTCAGTGTGCTCCGCTTAAACGGTGTATAGCAACATCCTGTCCTAGTCCACATATACAGTACATGAGTATGCTTTTAAAACTGTTTTTTGTTGTTGTTGTTATTTTAAAAAATCTACCAGCAACCAAATGTCAAACCAAAAGGCGGTGATAAGAACCCTAACCGTGAAGCCACATCAGAAGGCAGTTTTCCCCTCTACACAAAAAAAAGTCTCAATCTAGAAGGTTTTTACCCAGTTTCCAGTAACATATGGACAAAAGCTCAAAACGCATTAAAAAAAGTTCCCCATTTTGAAAAATGCACATGTTCAGGTGAACCAGCCTCAGAAAAAACCTCAACCCTCAGAAAATGCTAAGACTTCTAATTATAGTGATGGAACTCATTTCTAGGCCGAGGAAATTATAAACACATGCCTATATTGATATTGCGAATCAGTTTCTATATAATATTTCTATATGGGAGGGGGGGGGGATTTTTTTTTCCAATCCACAAGTAAATTAGTAAGCACAGACTGATTAACCCTATTATGTTGTATCTTGTATAAAAGCAACAGTAACTATTGTATTATAACAAATCGAATTGTAAATGCTAGTCCAAAAAAAAATATTTCTTACTTTGCTTTAATTGTAATTGTTTGTCAGACATCCTAATGCTAGCTTACTAGGAGGGTAAGTCAAAAATTATGCGTACTTCAGTCATATTAAAACTTCTTATCAGTGCTTTCTTATCAGGTGTGAACATGTTAAATCAGTTCATTTGTAACTGCGGTGCGAGCAAAAATGGACGCCCCACTTGTAATCTGCATCACAGAATAGCAGCACACAGTGATTAGTTATTTTCTACCTGGTGCCGTAATTTTTAAAGACTTTGCGTGCAGCATGGAGAAAGTGTTTTTTTTTTTTTTTTTCCTCATGAAGAACAGTATATGAATGGATAGAGAAGTTCAAGGAATATTGCGCAAGTAAGACCTGGACGACCGACCATTCACATCCACAATGACAGCACTGCATCCTCCATATAGTCTTGATCTCGCTCCATCCGACTTCCACCTGTCCGGTCCCCTAAAAGCAGCCTTATGAGAAGGAAGATTCACTTCTGATGACGATGAAGTAAAGATAGACGTGCATTCCATCTCTCAACATTTTTTAATAAGAGAATATGAAAGCTTGTTGAAAGATGGACGAAGTGTATTAAAAAGCTTGGAGATTACTGAATGTCGAAAAAATTATGTATTTGTCTTTTCTAAAAGTTAATTAAAATACATTCTACAGCCAGAGTGCGGATCATTTTTGACTCACCCTTGTAGTTGTATACCGTATACTATTAAATACATGTGGTGACCAAAATCCCTAATTCTATTCTATAAAGCTAAATTATTATTATTATTATTATTATTATTATTATTATTTTCTCATAATTAAGCTTCTAGTTCACTACCCTCGGCCTCAGCCACACCACCAAGAGTCTACAGAACATGTAATATGTTTCATAACCTTTTCTGGCCACAAGCTTCAGAATCATTAATGCTTTATTTTGAACGCTTTGACTGTGCCACAGTGAAGCAGCAAACTCTCCAACTAAATCATCTTTGTGTTCCACCCCAAAGTTGACCTCACTTTACAAAGAACTATTTGTAAGACAGTAAAAGAGCACTATGAACAAAGCTGTTCTTTGTTCCGACATCATCATCATCATCATCCTCGCCTTTGCTATGCCGTGAGACGCTTTGTCTCTTGGGCACATGCTCAAAGCCGAAGCCGTCAGTCTTCAGTCCACCAGCCCCAGCTGTTCCTGTGCTGAGAGTATCAGTGCTCAGCAGGGTGCAATAGCAGATAGTGATCAAGGGCTGGTCCAGGGGGAATGAGAGGTGCTGAGGTGATGGATCCCATCCAGGGAATGAGGGAATGGGACAGATGGAATCCTGTGAGTGGGAAAGGCACAGCTAAAATAAACACTCATGCACACCTTGGACTCGGGCGCAACTCCACATAAGGCAACCGAGGCTGTTTTATTGGACCTTTATAGAACCGGGACAAAAAGAGGGACAGAGATTCTCATTCATAAGAATCTTTCTGTATCATCAGTAAGATGACAGGCCTGTTCCAACTCTCACCACCAGGTGGAGCATTCTGAGTTTCATTGAGAATGAATGGAAGTCCAGTACAAGACTTTCCTCAGACTGAATATTTACTTTGAATCATTATTTTAAATGATTAAAATATCAGAATTTTGATTGCATTCATAAACATTAAAGTTAGATCAGAAGCTCGTGATTGCATTCATAAGCTTTAAAATAAGCTGCTGTGGTACTACATAGTAATACATATAATAATATAATATGACAATCAATTATATCTTAATGCTCTCGCTCTAATATCTTAGCATTCCTATAGAAATATTGTAAAGTTTTATGTGTTTCTAAGAAGTCTTTCATCTTTCAAGTGTTATATAATTTAGTTTTTCAATATAGGAAAGTCTTTGATGATTTTTTTTTAAATAGCTGTTATAAACATTAACAGGAACTAATTTGTTTCATGGATGTTTTACAGAATTAAACATTACTATATGTAGTTAACTATTTTATTCTATTATTGTTTTTATTATTATTATTATTATTACTATTATTATTATTATTATTATTTTAAATAAATAACTTCCCAGCATCATCAAAGTGCTTGATATAAGAAGAATAAAACTGTTAATTAATATCAATTAATGTAATACATAATTAATTATTTAAATACTTTGTTTGCATTTGTGTGTGTGTGTGTGTGTGTGTGTGTGTGTGTGTGTGTGCTTTAACTCTATATTTGTTGCTGCCACTATGAAGTATTTTCATTCTCATAGACACTTTCAGTTCTCCTCGTTTCCTCCTCCTCATGTCTACATATAGATTTCCAAAAAAACAAACAAAAAAAACCCCTGCATATATCTATTCGACCCGATATCAGTAATTCTTTCCTCATTTGCAGCTTATCATACAACAAAAACGCTTGTGCATCGCAGGTGCATGATTTTAATCCTGAGAGCTGATCGTTTTAGTCCGAGCTGCAATTATTACCAACTGCAGATGCATTGCTTTAGCACACACAAGGAAGTCTATAGATAGTTCTGTGCTGAGTACTCATGGTATGTGTCTATGCGCGTGTGTGTGCACGCATATGTGGTGGGGAACCTGTTTCTCACCTGTTAGATGATTTTTCAGTATGAATCATATTGCATTAGTTCCATGATATATACCCAGTGGTTGATGTGAAAGCTCTTTTATGAGGATGTGATCTTTATATAGCGAGAGTTAAATTTGTAAAAGAAAAAAAGAAAGAAAATAAGGGGGCCTGTAGGGGATGAGAGGTCAAAAACAGCACTGTTGCATCACAGTAGATGTTAAAACAGCGTGATAAGCTGTGGTCACTGTATTAATATCCACTAGGTGGAGCACTTCAGAATAGAATAGAATAAAAAATGAATCCATGTTTATGACCCCAAGCCTTCACATATCTACCTATTGTAGTTCACCAGGTGAAATTCAAAGAACTTCTAAGCCTTTAAAGTGGATTGTTTAAAAAAATAATAAAAATCATACAAAACTTGCACAAGAGATGCACCAGTCTGTAGGAACTGTACACACAATCACACAAAATCATACACACATTACAGGAACTCACCTGGAAGATATTTGCCACATCTTCCGTACAGTCCAAGACATTTCCACATGTTTGGGCTATTAAAGGAGTTCCTGGGAGGCCAGCGGGAAGCAGGCAGTCAGATCGTGGCTCTGGCGAAAACGTTCTACCTAGATGGTACCCAAGCACGAGTGAAACGCTGGGATACGTGCAATAATGTAGCATGGGGTTATTCAAAAAGTCCCGGGTTGATTTGAACGCCCCATGAATTTTGATCAGTGTCCATTTACAGTCTGGTAACAACATCTACATGGGGGGGAAAATAACTCCTTCCTCTGGGGCAACCTGGTCACTAATATTCAAGAAATCAAAACAAGGAGGCGTGGTTACGTTTCTGTCAATCATATTGCACGTCAAATGCCTGTGTTCTGGGTTGTGGTTTTGGAACAAGAAAACAACATTAGTTTCCATCAAAAAGATTGATTATACTGCCTTTTTTTTTTTTAAAAAGGTTTTTACAAATGCTGAATTTTTAAAGGTGCCATTGTCTTTCGTTTTGGATTATTCTGATCCTTTTTTGTCCATCTGTCCCTCAGGATAAAGAAAAACCAGTGAAGCCCGTTAAAAAGCCCGAGGCAGCAGTAGGTGAGGAGGGTGAACACGTGCTGAGTGAGGGAGAGGAAGCACACATCACGGATACGGTTGTCGAGATCGAGGAAACCGTGGAGGAATCGCGTGTGGCGCGCATCAAGAGCGATATTAAGAAGGCCTTCAGCAAGGAGCAGATGGAGAAGACCAAGCAGAGAACCAAAGAAAACCTAGAGAAAACCCGTCAGAGAACCAAGGAGAACCTGGAGAAGACGCGTGTGAGGACTCGCGAGAACTTCCAGAAGACCAGGCAGAGCCTTGGGAAGAAGATGGGCAAGATAGGGACGAAGATCAGACCCAACAAGGAGCGCAAAGAGAAGATCCGTGTGTCCCGTGACAAGATGAAGAAGTCGCTCAAATCCGACAAAAAGGTCTACGCTCGCTCGAAGATCACCACCTACCGAGTGCCGCCGTTCACCTTCTACGTGAAGAAGATCCGTGAAGGTGTGGAGGAGGACGAGCCTGAGGACGAGCCTGAGGACGAAGCTGAAGAACTGCAAGAGGAGGACAAGGAGGAAGCCGAGGTGAAGGAAGCCGAGCTGGTGAATCTGAGCAGTCCTGAGGAGGTCCTGCTCGAGGCGGCTGAACGTTCGCAACTCGTAATCCAGGATTCGGTGCAGCCACGAGAGAAAGGAAGTCAATGAAGCTGAACACGCAGGAGCCTCTTGTCTGGAAAAAAAATGAATAAATAACCATGTTTGGAAGTCTGGAGCTGGGAATGAAGGCTACATGGATGTAGATGCAGACGTAACTGAGAAGAGTGAAATTGATGAACGGAGTCAAGGCACTAAAGCATGTTGGATTTGAGGAACAAAATCATTTACATTAAGCTGTTTATATCCAGGCAGATGTTTCTAATTGCAGTCTCGAGTTTTGACTTGAAACGCGTGACAGCTGAGAACGAGCTGGTGATTAGTATCAGGTTTACCGGGATGCTTTTACGCCTTTAATCAGAACGAGAGATAAATAGACACATTTGCATTAATTAGTTTGGTTTGGTTTCATTTTAATCTGCACGTAACTAAAAAACTTAAATGGAAATATTAAGCAACGTAACATTGCTGCAGTTCTACAGCTCCACTTTTTGGCTCACTTTGTGTCTTATGACTCGATCTACAACATTAAATACCTACAACATTAAATACACAGCATTCAGAGCTGAATCAGAATTACAAAACGCACTAATGGTTCAATGCAACTTGGCTAAACATTGCAAATGTAAAAACACCCCAGGAGTCTTGGGTCCTTAGAGACTGCAATTAGAAACCAACACTCAGGACAGTTGTAATTTGAACCGGGTGATCCCTAAAGATGTTACAGGCGTTCACGAAAGGAAAGGTCGACATGGATGTCAGGCTTGGACATCGATTTGGACACGAATACGTCATCTATATTGATGCACGTCAGGGTTTATATTTGCTCCAAACAGTATATGCGTTATTGTTTGATAATGATTTTTCGCCAGATTTTCATAATGATTCTGCTTTTAATTGGAAAATTAACTGTGACATGAATAAGCTAAGAACAAAAAAGGATTTGAATCCAGGTTAACCAGAACCACCCTTCATTTGTTTAGGAAATAGATGATGTAGATGATCTATTACTAAGTCTATTACTTCTTGAATGTATTATTGTTGAGGGTTAGTTTTACAGCCAATGGGCCTCATTCATCAAAGTTTGCTCCTTTTTTTTTTTTTTCTTCCCTCATCCCAAAATACAATCTGACAAAAATCTGGAAGAACATTCCAAGTCTGAATGGTGATCTGATGGTTTTGAGCCATATGGAAACCGTTAATTGCATGTAAAGCAATTACCCTCATAAATTCCCTCCAAAATGATTAATAATAACAAAGTAAGCTTTGGACACCAAACACGTCTTGGCTGGAACCTGCCCGCTACATTTAGGACACATGCGGGTTTGGATGTTAATGATATTCTTCATCTGCTTTATCTTAACGCTCTTTAGCGTTCAAAATTCACCAACATCAACAAAGTAAATTAAATGATAAATCCACTGAAGCCTGAAGCATGAAGCAAGTTTTATGCAAAGAGTTGAACCCAAGTTCAGCAATGGATCCAATTTTAAGCATTCAATCAATTAGTATTATATATACAAATCAATCAATTAATATTATATACGCGGTAAAGTCAAAAGTATGTGGACACCTGACCGTCATGCTCGTATTCGATTCTTTCCCCCTTTGCCTATTACCACAATGTTGGAAGCACACAATTGTAGTGAGTGTCTTGTTTTTTGTTTGTTTTGCTTTGCTGCACCGTTACAATTTCTCTTCCCTGGAACTAACAGGTCCGAACAAGTTCCCGCACGACCACGCCCCGAGCTCTGTAAAAGGCACGGTTTGTCAAGATTAAAGAGGAAAGACTCAAGCACATCAAACTCAATGAAAAACTTGAGATGAACTGGAACTCGAGCCTCTTCTGCATCCCAACGTCAGTACCTGATATCAGTAGTGCTCTTGTGGCTGAATAAACACAAATCTCCACGCCCATGCGCCAAAATCGGTAAAAGGGTCTCATGACAGAGACAAGGACAAGTTTAGGGTCCATGTTAAACAAACCCATACCGTATGGGTGAGATAGTTGGGTGTCCACATACTTTTGACCATACAGTGTTTGTTAACTTCCTGTCACAATGTTAATATGAATTACGTGGAAGTGGCAACATTTACGGTTTAGCGGTACCGTTTACGATCCTGACTTCTTGCTGTAGCAATAAGGAAACCACCTGAAAGCTGTGTGGTGTGTTTTTTTTTTTTTTTTTTACTTTTTACAGTTAAAATAAGTCAACAAAAATAAAAAATTACCCTTTAGGGAAAAAACTATTCACTTAACGGGAAAGACATGAAGGGGTCAACATCGCTGTATTTGTTTACAACAGGACAGCGCTGCCGTGGCTTTGGTTTGAGGGTAGAACGTGCTGGTGATCATTTACACCAGATATTCCCAAACTGAATGAGGCCACTGCTTAATCTGAAATCTGAAAATTTTTATGCGGCCTGCCTGAACTTGTAATCACGACTCCGATCAACACGCAAGATTAAGATAAATAAAGAATATCACACATTACCTGATTTTAAATCTCATGGGTTTGTTTTATCAGTTCTGGTTACTTTTTAAATGAAAGTACTTAATCAGAAATATGTTATGGTAATTTTAAACCTGATTGCAAAATTTTTTACTATTTATTTATTATTATTATCATTTGTAAATGACCTCTCATGCAGTACCTTTACAGTCCACTAGGGGACATTATGGGAAACCTTGACTTATACAGTACTGTTAAAATGAAACCACCAAAATGTCATGTTTTTGGGTCTTTATGCAAACTTCTTTTGTTGTTTTTTTGTTTTTGGTCACGCTGCTAACTCAGTAAGCGAAACTTGATGTAAAGTGTATCCCAAGTGTAGCAAATCCAGGTGCATGTTTGATAAAGGAGGCCCACTGATCTGAAACCGACACCTTCAACCTTGAACAGATGAGGGGTGTTTAGGGATGTACATTTTGCTTGCTTTCCAGTAATTTTAGAAAGTTTTCTTTATTGAAACATCTGAAGCATGCCTGGTGCTGTAGCGTTTCTCCTGTACATAACAGAATCTGAATAATCACTTACATTTTTTCACTTCTTCTGTACATATGACACATCTTCACATCAGCACGGATTCAGTATTACTTTAGCTATAACTTTTCTTACCATGATATATATTCAAGTGAAAGATTTCCTCGGCCAGAAACGTCTCTGTCCTGCTTCAGATCAGAAAGAAGTCACGAACTGTATATGTGAAAGAGCACGTACACCATGAAGCATTTTTATATGCATGACAGCAAATACAGTACACACTATTAGATTAATAGAACATGAACATGTGTTATGACAGCTTGATATTTTGCAGGTCTTTTTTTTTTTTTTTTTTTTTTCTTGTTCAGACTTTCCGGAGCACCAGAGAGAAACCGGGACACAAGTGTTTAAAGTCTGGCCTCGAACCATTAGTCAGGTTTCTGTGTATTTCCTGTCTGTCTGCAGTGAGGATTGTGTCGGTAAACCCCAGCTCTAATCAGCTCCAAGCCTTGCTCTGTTTTTATCTATGGCTTCTAGATGCTTGTTTGTGGGTTGTTGTTTTTTTTTTTTTTTGGATTGAAAGACATATACTGTAAGATGCTTTGCATAAGGAAACAGTCCCTCTTTTTGCTGAGGTCCGTTATTGCAGGAATGAAAATAAAGAAATGAACACTGGACAGAAATCTCTGGTGGACTTGGTTTCTCTTTCGATATTTCTCGTTCTGCTGTTAGTCTCCCTCCCCCTTTTTCCTTTTCCCTTCTAATGAATTTGGTCCTGCAGTTACACACCCACATACACACATATAATTATATATATATATATATATATATATATATATATATATAGAGAGAGAGAGAGAGAGAGAGAGAGAGAAGGTCTTTTATGGAAAAAGTGAGCAAATGAATAGTAGGTAAAAACAGGACCATTTGATGATCTTGTATATAAAGCAGCATTCACAAAGAGGATAATGCTATGTACTTGGACATACCATCTCTCTCTCTCTCTCTCTCTCTCTTTGTCCTCGATGTCTCAGTGGACTTCCATTAGTGAAATCAATGCAGCAGAAATCTGATTAAGGAAAGTGCTTTCTGCAAAGGTCTACAATGAGAGGTTGCTTGGACACTTTTGGTATGTATGTGTGTGTGTGTGTGTGTGTGCACATGCACACATGCACATTATGTCAGCTGCCAGACACAAACCAGAAAGTGGATGATGGTCGATGCAGCGTTAAATCTCCTCAGAGCCATGTTTTCCAAAAACTCTACCACAATACAATACAATACAATACTAAAGTGAAGATCAACCAGGAGGGAGACCTCGTTCAAACGCTCTGCCCTTCATCATGGCAATGTTATTATTATATATATATTTTTAATTAAATCTAAATGGAATTAAAACTTCATTCTCACTGCAGTGCTTTGGTGATGCTTTAATTATAATCCCAATCCAATCACCTTCATTACTAAATTAAGCTCAAGACAGTAGCACTGCAGCTAATGGATTTATAGACTGTAAATTCCAACACGCTATCGTTCCTATAGCAACAGCTTGTTCATGGAAACTTGTATTGCAGACACTTTACATAATCTAAGGCTAATAACATGTGATTTTTATTTTTATTTATTTATTTATTTATTTATTTTTTACTTTTTAATGGTGCGTTTTAAAGAAGGCCCACTTGGTGCCCACTGCATTTGTTCCTGGGAACCTTCATCGAATGGAACGCTTGATCTTTGAAAAGATGCATCATTCACGAACACTACTTGCCCCTTCTAGATATGCGGTGAACAATGGTGTTACACGATAAGTGTTACACCCTTAGATTGCATGCATTTCACAGGTCAGCAGAGGTTAAACCTCTAAACAGGAAATCTACTGTATCAACTGGAGGTTCATGCATGCATACATATACTGTATATATATATATATACCACATTCACACACTCACAAGTCTGGTCTCTCTCTATATATATATATAAGATACTATCAAAAGCTCCGCAAAGCAGATTCACAGAAGAGGGAAGGAAGAAGCACACAGATTAAAACATCATCATCTTAGATTCTCTGTAAGAATTCGAACACTTTGTACACTTCAACAACTTATATATGATTTCAGGATGTTCGGGAAAAAAAAATCATTATGGGGTGTCGATATATCAGAACAAAAACCATGACTTTAAACTGGAAATGCCCTAAAGTGGTCAGAAATGGTGCTTGTTTATCTTTTTCTTGGTTTGAACCACCACCAATGCACATACTTATATCTTTAATTAAACAGTTAAATAATGATGGCCTGCTCTGTGACTTAATCCTCTGCTAAACGCTGAAATGAATGTCTGTACACACATGATGAACATGTTTAGGTATTGAATTGGGAATGTGTTTAGATGGATGGTTACTGTAGTTCTGCTTTTGTCTACAGAAAAGACTCATTTGACCATGCCCCACAGGAGTTCTTTGTCTTTAGCATTGACAGTATATCTAGCTGCACATCAGTGACTGTTAACCACATGCAACGTAACTTAAACACGGATTTGCATTTTCTAACGTCAGGGTCCAGTTCTAACACCGAAACTGCTCTGCTTTGTCTATTCTGTAGTGCTTCAAAAGGCCAAATGGCACTTCCGTGTGTGTGGGTGTGGGTGTCTGATCAGTTCCAAGATTTCAGAACATATTGTACTAAATGATCTCTTAAAATGTTCATCTATCAAAAACAAGACGTGTGTTTTTGAAAATAAAATTCAGCAGGATTCTTTATTTTATTGTCTCATCATCTAGCGCTCTATCCCGTATACAGGGTCACAGCGGCCTTCACAAAGCTTCTTAAGCCTAAAAGTTGCTCCTAGTGATGAAATTCTAGGAAAATTCTTAGAATTCTGACATTTTCTTAGAATTTCCCCTTAAATTTAGGACTAAATCCTAGCAAAGATCAAAATGATTCACGGAATATCTTAGCCCTAAAAACAGCTCCTAAGGTAAAGAGTAGAGAGGAGGACTTTTAAGAGGCTTAAGATTTTCTACAGCAGAGGACAAAATGGTGGAAAGAAAAAATATTCTCCAAACACTGAACATAAAGCTAAAAGCTAAAAGCGCTGCTCTTCTGTCCAATTTGATTTTCTTCCATCTCTCTTGGATTATTGGCTACATACCATCCAAAAGTGCAACTTAAATAGACTGTCCTGCAATCATGTAAATTGGTAAAAGTTAAGACATTTTGCTCCCATCAATCTGAAATGGATTACAAGTAATAAAATCAGTATGGTAAATAAATGTAAGAACTTAAATAT
>JAQMYL010000008.1:7279261-7290469 GCA_030014365.1 Clarias pachynema | reverse complement strand
GCGATTGCGATATTATTAATCGTGCAGCACTAATTGCAATCACAACGTGTGTCAAAATAAGCTTAATGTTATATTTCTTTATCAAATCTTGCAGCCCTGATTTAATCCTCTCTCTCTCTCTCTCTCTCTCTCTCTCTCTCTCTATCTGTCTCTCTGTGTCTCCTTTAGGTCACCATGGCCCAGTGGAACCAGTTGCAGCAGTTGGAGACGCGCTACCTGGAGCAGCTGTACCATTTGTACAGTGACAGTTTCCCTATGGAGCTCCGTCAGTTCCTTGCTCCCTGGATCGAGAGTCAGGACTGGTGCGTAGCTGATGAGTTATACCCTCCTTCGATTAATTATACGATTAATTCTAATATAAATATAAGTTTATTTTATTGTTAAAAGAGTGAATATGACCTGTAGCCCAGATGCAGTGATGTTCACATTTTGCTTCCAAACTGCCAGACCTCCTTGTATTTTCTATGTAGTCTTGAGGAATAGTTCTCCAGGCTTAACTGAAGGACTTTTTCAGTTCTTATAATTTGGCAAATTTTTGGCTCTCATTTTCAGTCCAGTCCCTGTACCTGACCAGCTTCAGAGGAATGTTTCATGTTTATTAAACCACTATGAGTCATTATGTCCTGTGAGTCATTAAAAAAAAATCATTGAAACAGTGAGAAACAGGTGCAGATGATGACAGATGATCAGACAGATGCTGAGCCAATTTTTAAATTGTATCTTTATGCACTTTGCAGCATGTCACAGTAAAACATCTGTTCCCATTTCTTTAATTTACTAAAAAGGAATGTGGGTTGGTTTGAAACTTTTGCAGTACTGTTGCTACAAGCCAGTGTGTCATGTAGTAGGTTATACTTCCTCATAGTTTAAATGTCAATTAACAGCTGAATGCGTGCAACCGGTGTGCCAATGTGGTAGAGCATCCTATAAGCAGCACATGGTTAGAGGAAGAAGCAGTGTTTATTAAACAGTGGTCAGAAGTTAAAATAAAATAAAAAAACCACACACACACACCTGGTGAGGTTTTTTTTTACCCTCTGATGATGTACATGGTATGTATGTTTGTTATTGCTAACAGATTTAGTATGAACATGAATAACTGAGCACATGATGCACAATGGTGCGGTGACCCCCAGGAAAAGAGGTTACAGTTCACACTGACGTGTAATGTGAATTTCTGTAAACCTTCACACATCTGTGTGGTGGATGTTCGTGACTTGGGGTGTGAGGCTGTTTTTAGTGACTCTGGTGTCTAACTGACGTTTTGGAGGTATTTGGGAAATGATGATGCTTTCTGGTAAAGGAAGCCACAGAAATCACACTCAGAAACCTTGTTTGTGCTCTAAATATGAGGAAAAAATGATTAAATAATGCGTTTCAGCCCTGACCGAGACTGCGTAGGTGAATAACATTCGTCAAAAAAACTCAATTTAATCGCACATGCCGTATCATTATATTAATATGACTGTTATGATGCTTTCTGAAAAGGAGTCTGGTAATGGATCCTGCACTCCCTTAAGTTTTGACATGTTTGTGGGCAGAGATGTCCATCCTTGGTGGGTGGGCACAGTGCTCCCTGCTTGGACACACCAATATACAGTTAATGAGAAGGCAAAAAATTTCCTGTCTTTCACTCTGGCTGTCGTTTTCTTCCACAGGGCGTATGCAGCCAATAAGGAGTCTCACGCCACACTGGTGTTTCATAACCTGCTGGGAGAGATCGACCAGCAGTACAGCCGCTTCCTGCAGGAGAACAACGTCCTTTACCAGCACAACCTGAGGCGCATCAAACAGCACCTGCAGAGCAAGTACCTGGAGAAGCCCATGGAGATCGCCCGCATCGTCGCACGATGTCTGTGGGAGGAGCAGAGACTGCTGCAGACCGCCACCACGGCTCAGCAAGTATGTACACACACACATGCACTGGATGGATTAAGGATTTAGGAGTAAAGGTGAGTGATGAGGCTTAAGGCGTATTCTTAAGGCGGAATTTTAAACCCTGTTAGAAACTTAAGAGAGCATATATGGGGTCAGACGTTGTGCAAATGGATGTTATTCAGAATACACCCTACAAGTAAAGGTTGTAGTTTCATTGTTTTGAGGTCGTAGTTTGGGTTGTACTTTTAACTTTTATCTCCATGTCATTTTATCAAAGTCATTCCAACGGTCAAAATTAACATAATCACAGCTGGATTGTGATGGTAATCCAATATTAGAGTTCCTGCTTGGTTTGAGAGCACAATTAAGAGGGTAGATCTGTGAAAAATGTTGTAACCAGTTTAGTAAGCTGTTCCATCCTTCTCTGGTGTAGGACTTGAATTGGAAAATGTCCCTGATCTGACAATTAAGCCAGTGACAAGCGTTTCAACCTGATTTCAGCTTCCTGAAATCCTTCGGAATTGAGAAATGCTCAAAACCTTTTAAAGATTTTTCATGATGTTAAGAAAGATGTAAAATTATTTTCGGTTCATTATGAAACCATGGCAGGATGAATTAGACCTTTACCACCACCAACGTCTAGGTGAAACACCGCGCCTTGAATCAGAGTGAAACAGCAGCAGCAGTAGTTTTGCTCTCTTTTCTCCACAGGATGGCCAGGCCGCCCAGCACAGCGGGACAGTGGTGACAGAGAAGCAGCAGCTCCTGGAGCACAGACTGCAGGACATCAGGAAGAAAGTGCAGGTGTGTCAATGTGAAACGTCACCAATTAGACTGGTTCATGCAAACAAAGAAGGTTAAATTAGCTTGAACAAGAATGAGTAATGCGCAAGGCATCTTAGTAATTGCTCCAGATGTTAATAAGGCCACTTATTCGGCTAAATAATTCACCACATGCCGCCTTTGTATGCTACTTGGAATCGAATGATTGTGGGGTGTACTGTAGTTCTCAAATCAGGTTCTAAGACCTGCAGCTCAACTTTGTATTTACTTTGTAATTACCACCCTTCAGGTAAAGGGCAAAAATAATTCTATGAACAGATGACAAACATTACAATGCAGAATGTTCACTCTGACACCTGCATTCCTAACAAAAGTCATTCTCATAAGAGCTTCATTGTCTTTTCTATTTGAAATGAATGTAAAAACGTGTTACCAAATTGTCATTTTTACTCTGCACTGCAAACTTGGACAGATGTAGAACATACAAGGAGTTAAAATGGCATTAATTAACCGAATCAAGCGCTTTCTTAAAATAAGCATAACAATAATGCAACATGCAAAGTGGTTCTTCAGGATTAGACTGGATCTCTTCATGTCGGTGGATAAGATCTCAGGATCTCACTCGATTGTATTTCAGGACATGGAGCAAAAAATGAAGATGCTGGAGAATCTACAGGATGACTTTGATTTCAACTACAAGACTCTGAAGAGTGCAGGAGGTAAGAGTCATCCATGTTTTTACGTCTGTAACGTGAATCGGACTCTCTGTAACGCTGCCGGTCTGGTTGAGCACTGTCGATGTCGCTTTGGTTTCAGAGCTGTCCCAGGACCTGAATGGGAACAGCCAGGCTGCAGCTACCAGACAGAAGATGGCCCAGCTGGAGCAGATGCTGAGTGCCCTGGATCAGCTCAGGAGGGTGAGTGAGTCAGAGACACGTATACACACATTTAATGTTGTGCATTTATGTTGTGTTTAATATGTAGCTCATGTTTTTTTTTTTCTTTCTTTTTTTAATGCATCTACATTGAGTTGATAATAAACAAAATGTTGTGGGTTTTTTTTTCTTCTGGCAGCAAATCGTGACTGATATGGCAGGGCTGCTGCAGGCCATGGACTTTGTGCAGAAGAATCTGACTGATGAGGAGCTCGCTGATTGGAAGAGGAGACAGCAGATCGCCTGCATCGGAGGACCTCCTAACATTTGCCTGGACCGGCTAGAGACATGGTACACACACCTGTGCACATTTGCATTAAAATCAATTTATGAGATGAAAATTGCATACAGTGAGAGACATTTCACCAGCTCTACACACTTACGGCATTTCATGATGCTCTCATCAAGAGCGACTTACATTTTATCTCATTTTACATCTGAGCAATCCAGTGGTTAAGGGCCCAGCAGTTTGACCCTGCAACCTTCTGATCAGTAGTCCAACACCTTAACCACTGAGCTACCACACCCTACGCAATGCATTTGTATCCACATAAGCCACGGAAGTTCTGTCATCATTCTGCTTCATATTTGGCTTCCATCTACTTGCTCACAATCATTAATTCAAATTTTCTTAAACGTTACAAGATCGACGTGGAAGGTCGCTTGCTTTAGCTCGCCTTTATGCAAAAGTCTGTCTCACTCTTTCTTTTGCCACATCAGGTTACGCAATCATTGTTTAGCCAAAAGGTTTTGGGAAAAGTTTGTTTTGATTAGTTACATTAACTGAAATGACAACACAGGATTCAAATGATAATCTGTTACGGGAACTTGATTGCATAGTAGTATTTAAACAGTGAAGTTTGTTCTGGCGGCCTTACAATACATACACACACACACACACACACACACACACACACACACACACACACAAACACGTGTACATGTCAGGCCTGTTTTGATGTAAAATAAATCTGGAAATGGGTAAATCATTAACATTATGCTAACTCGTGTGAGAGATCAAGGAAAAATGAAGAGTAAAATATAATGAGGGTGTGCTGCTGGAGAAAAATAATCAACAGTCAAGTGAAAGACGTTAAAGACTTGCATTTCCAGTTACATTAGATGATATGGAAGATCCTTGAAACATTTCGAAAATAATAACGGGGAAAAAATTAATATTGGTACCAAGAAACTGTGAAAGTAAGTTCCTGTGTCCTGAATATGGTTTGTTAGAGGTTTGTCTCTGAATTGTTACAAAGCACTCACACTGGAGACTCCTTACATAAATATTAAATAAGATTAACGATCAGCTGTAACCTTAACACTGATTATGGACACCCAAGGCTCGTCTATGCTTGTGGAGAGCAGAATCTATTCCATCCAGTCCGATCCCACAGAAAAGTTAGTGTATCAGATTGCTAAAAAAATAAAAAATAAAAAATGCTGGCTATGATAGAAAAGGTATCATTACACTAGCTTGCCGTGTTCAAGATTGTTAATCCAGCTTCCAAGTTTCCTAGATCTCAATCTACTAGAGCATCCACGGGATTCACCAGACAATCAAGTCTGATCCATGGAGAGCCCACTTCCTGGTGCCACACACCACAGCACACCTTCTTTGTGGTGTCTTGTCTTGTGGAGTCATGGCTCGAGGGATCAGAGCTGTTTGCATGACACCAGAGTGGGCTTCACAATACTGGGCGTGATGTTATGGCTGATCAGTGTATATGCTGTAGATACAGTAATATATTACCAGGATTCGTCTTACGGCTGTATATTCCTGGCTGCTGTTAAAGAAAAAGAATCAACTCAAAACTGACATCATATTTCTTGATTGATTGACATCAATCATATTTTAGAATTGTGCAGCGCTGTGGAATAAAACATTTTGAATTGCCAGTTTGCTTCTTTCTACATAGCATCTGCAATACTGTAATAATTTATATAAGTTACAATTACAATCTACTGTACCTAACCCCCCCCCCCCCCCACCCATTACTACTGTTTGTGTAACCTGCTGCTGCTGTAACACCCTCATGAGATCAATAATGTCTATCTATCTATCTATCTATCTATCTATCTATCTATCTATCTATCAGAACTAAACTGATGTTTTTGTGTTTGGATTAAAGCTTTATATCGAGATAAACTTGCACAGGCCTGTCGATGGTATTGTATAATGTCTCTTGTGGTTGTAGTGTTTCCACCCTTTTCACATTTCGCCTCTTTCAACATATAACTCTCTTCCAGGATCACATCACTGGCCGAGTCTCAGCTACAAATCAGGCAGCAAATAAAGAAACTGGAGGAGCTTCAACAGAAAGTTTCCTATAAAGGAGACCCCATAGTTCAGCACCGCCCTGCCCTGGAGGAGAAGATCGTAGACCTCTTCCGCAATCTCATGAAGAGGTGCCCCGCACACACACACACACACACACACACACACACACACACACACACACACACACACACACACACACACACAAATATTTAAAATCAGGAAGTCAGTAAGGGATAAATCATTACAACATGGAGTTAAATCTGTCAGCTTTAGAGAGCCCCCTTGTGTTGTGTTTATGTCATTGCAGTGCGTTTGTGGTCGAGAGACAGCCCTGTATGCCAATGCACCCTGACAGACCTCTGGTCATAAAGACAGGAGTTCAGTTCACCAACAAAGTCCGGTAAGATTTCTTTTAACTCCCAAA
The DNA here is from genome assembly GCA_030014365.1 of Clarias pachynema. Classification (NCBI taxonomy): domain Eukaryota; kingdom Metazoa; phylum Chordata; class Actinopteri; order Siluriformes; family Clariidae; genus Clarias; species Clarias pachynema. The sequence continues at coordinate 7,284,168 of JAQMYL010000008.1, read as the reverse complement.
CAGCCACACACACGCACACACATGAACACACCACAGATCAGAATGATCTTTTTTCTGTACCTCTCATTAAGGTTACTGGTGAAATTCCCAGAACTGAATTACCAGCTGAAAATCAAAGTTTGCATTGACAAGTGAGTACATGCTTTCAGTCAAATTGAGACAAAATAAAAATTTGATGTTACTGTTACCTGATAATATATTAACTGCTGTTAATTCTGTTGAACTTCAGGGAGTCCGGAGACGTCGCAGCCATCCGAGGGTGAGTCAGTTGTGTTATGCTTTTGTTTTATTTGATACTGAAATCATTTCAGCTGGAGGTTTGACAGTATTTAGCACTAAAGTGAATAAATATATAAATCAAGCACATAGTCGTAAGCTTTCTAGTCTTAGGTAACTGTTAAAATTTAGCATCTGACATGACATACAGTGTTCTGTAATTTTTTCCTACCTTGCCAGTATTTCATACTGATAGCAAAAATGTAAAGTTATATCAGTCTGTATTACTTTCTCCGTATTTCCTACCTACGGTTTTAAATGGTGATAGCACTGCAAAAAAATATAATACTGTTTTTTCAAGGGTAGAATTTTCCAACATGTTGACTTTATCATTATATGAATAGAACCCCTGTGGTTTTTACACCAGTATCACCTTCTGACATGTTGATTTCATAAATCATTACAAATGTACAATAACTGCACGAGAAAAATTTTTTTTTTCAATACTAAGTCAGAATCCACAAGTCAATGATGCAGTTTTTTTTTTTTATAGGTTTTCTGAAATGTTGATGTTATGAGAATATAATCCCTATAGTTTTAACACCAGTAGCACTTTCTGACAGTCTGCTTTAACAAATCAACTAAAAAAAAACACACACACACACACACAAAAAAAAACAACTATTTTTGTGAACCCACAAGTTGATGGCAAATGTATTTATAGAACAACATGATCGATATCTATATGAATTTATAGAACAACATGATTTATATTGATATTAATTTCTAGAACAACGTGATTTATATTGATATGAATTTATAGAACAACATGATTTATATTGATATGGTGGCTAACAAATCCTTTGCAGCGAGACTAGGTAGAGTGCCAAGACAGTAGATTCTGTAGAGATTATATCACTTATTTATGTTTGTGCTTATTTATGTTTGTCCTACTACGCTTCAGTTTTTCTTTTTTTTCTTCATCCAGATCACGCAAGTTCAACATCCTTGGCACAAACACCAAGGTGATGAACATGGAAGAGTCCAACAATGGCAGCCTGTCAGCTGAGTTCAAACACTTGGTGAGCACCTCAGACGCACCATGGGAGATTTCATAAGCATGCTGCAGTAGCTAGTGTTATTTAAAGTAAAATTCTTACATTGTTTCCCCCCCTAAAGCATCTTCATGATGCATAGTCTGACTGAAGACTGTTTGGATGATTGTTGATAGACTTGGGTTTGTTCACTGTAATTATCTTATATTATTTTGCGTGAAATGTAGTTCTCACTGCTCATCCTTGTTCCTCAGACTCTGCGAGAACAGAGGTGTGGCAACGGTGGCCGGACCAACAGTGACGTAAGTAAACTGCTCTAAGTATCAGTGAGATCATACTGTAAGTTACCAGTCTGTTTATAAGGGATTAACCTGAGAGAATTTCTCCTCTGGACTGCAGGCCTCTCTGATCGTCACTGAGGAACTTCATCTCATCACCTTCGAGACAGAGGTGTACCACCAGGGCCTTAAAATCGACCTTGAGGTAACAAGAAAATTTTAATCCAAACTGCAGGCCATTAAAATGAGAAATTAGGGCAGATGTCTGAATCGTGACCCTCGTCATAAATCCGTAGAGCAGTCCCGCTGGGGCATACAGTCGGAGGCACTTAGGATAAATCATGTTGATGCATTAAAGCAGATTTTTAGCTGATTGGTTATCAAGTCCATTTCATGCCTCCCGGTGACTGGTGCAGTTTGCTGAATGCTGATGAGCTTGTGCTAATGGTTGTCGCTATGGTGCCGCTTCACTTATTAAAGCTCTGTAACAGGAGTGACGTGTGATGAATGTGATGACCCAGATCAAGAACATTAACATATGACACAAATGCTCTGAAAGCTTGTTACCGTCAGACATACGAGTTCTGTGTTACTTGGCAGCAGAAGTTTTACCCCGCACTCTTGACTGTACTCTGAACGTTCTCACTGGACTCGCTCTACATCGTCACTGTACTCATTTCCATTTCATGACTCCTGGTGACTGGTGCCGTTTGCTCAGTGCTAATGAGCTTGTGCTAATGTCTGTCGCTATGGTGCCCACTGTTAGCTCTTCACCTATTAAAGCTCTGCAAAAGGACCGGATTTGTTCTGTCAAATGAGACGTGTTTGATGTGATGACGTAAACCGGGAACATTAACGTAGGACACAAATCTCATCTCTGAAAGCTTGTTACTACTAGACATATAAGCTTTATGTACCTTGCCTCGCAGGGCTCGTGCTAGTCAAGTGTCCTGTTCTTATACTCTCATATTGTACACAACTTTTAATCAAGGTAGCTACGTCTATGCTGTTTGTTTACAAAATGAGAAGCCTTAATTTTATCTCATTATGTTTTCTCTGCAGACACACTCTCTTCCTGTTGTAGTCATTTCTAACATCTGCCAGATGCCCAATGCCTGGGCGTCCATTTTATGGTACAACATGCTGACCAACCATCCCAAGGTGACTGAAAACCAGTATCGCCTTCTCATTATTTCGCTTTCCTTGTATGGATGATTTAATCCGTTTTTTCTTTCTTTCTTTTTTTTTTTGTCTAAAATTCTTTCTGTTTTCCTTTTAGAATGTAAATTTCTTCACAAAGCCTCCTGTGGGTACGTGGGATCAAGTGGCTGAAGTTCTAAGCTGGCAGTTTTCCTCTACAACCAAGAGAGGCCTGACTATTGAGCAGCTCACCACATTGGCTGAGAAACTGCTTGGTATGTGTGTGTGTGTTTGTGTTTCAGAATCAAAGCGGTTAAAATTTACAAACCTACAAGCAAATAAAAGACTTTTGTTTAATGAAAAACATTAGTTTAAATTAATATCAATGTCTCATGTACTTTTTACATTTTTTTCACTTTTTATTAAATTCCTTAAAGTTCCAGTAAAATGGTAAATAAATTTGGCATCCCTAGTCTGGCACAGAAAAAGCTGTTTGTGTCAGCAAAAAAGCATGATTCATTTCATCCTAACTAGTGCACACGCTGATCTTTCCTTCTTCCCTTAGGTCCTTGTGTGAACTACTCCGGTTGCCAGATCACTTGGGCCAAGTTTTGCAAGGTTGGCTCCTGTTGCACAGATCTTTTTGAGTCATAACCCATTGCAAACTAAGTCAAGTTTAACTTTGACTTGTGTGTATGTCTTGCAGGAGAACATGGCAGGAAAAGGTTTCTCATTCTGGGTTTGGTTGGATAACATCATTGACCTGGTGAAGAAGTACATTCTGGCTCTGTGGAATGAGGGGTGAGCGCACAGACGGCACACTCGCACTACACTCTCACCGTTCCCACTGGACTCGCTCTACATCGTCACTGTGCTCTCATTGTACTCAGTAAACATAAATACTTCCTCTGCTGTAATCTCACATTCCCCTCAACAATAAGCAAAGGCACACTTTGTTCCTACTTTGCTCCTGTGTTTGAGCACCAAAGAAGTCCAATCAAATCGATTATTTAGTTTAAGTTAGTTTTGAATCGATGGGGGTCAGTTTTTGATTCACTTTCGATTCGCACTTTAATTTCTTGGAAATATACCAAAGCTATTGCAGAATACAAACTGCTCGTACTTAACAAATACTCTCGTTTTACTCGTTTTCTTCTTCATCTTCTATACCGCTTATCCTGATACAGGGCTTATACAGGGGGGGGCTGGACCCCTATCCCAGGAGACTTTGGGCATGAGACAGGATACAGCCCGGACAGGGTGCCAATCGATCGCAGAGCACACACAGTCACAAGCGCAATTTAAACTAATCTGCATGTCTTTGGAATGTGGGAGGAAACCAGAGTATCCGGAGGGAGTCCACCAAGCACAGGGAGAACATGTGCCTCCACAAGTTACACTGCATTTCACTTTAAATAGTTTTAATACTTCAAAAACCTGTAAGAAATACAGTACAGTTGCTTCAGACAAATCAATCAATACATTAAACACTGGCGCTATTGAATCAAATCTAAATCATTAAAAATGAATCGAATCAACCAGTCTGCCTATGATTCACAGCTTTATTGAGCATTTGTGTGTATATATATTTTGTGTGTGTGTAACAGGTATATCATGGGCTTCATCAGTAAGGAAAGAGAGAGGGCCATCTTAAGCCCAAAGCCTCCTGGGACATTTCTGCTGCGATTCAGTGAGAGCAGTAAGGAAGGTGGGATCACATTCACCTGGGTGGAGAAGGACATCAGTGGTGAGTCTGTGTGTTGAGCCCAGGTTTAAACCCCGGCCCCTGATTTATCTGCTCAGTAGTCGTCCATTTTTCCGAGCACCCGCTTTCAGAACACTTTAACTGTTCGCTTTTATTCTATTTTTTTTCTCCTTTTAGGTAAGACCCAGATCCAGTCAGTGGAGCCGTACACCAAGCAGCAGCTGAACAGCATGTCCTTCGCCGAAATCATCATGGGATACAAGATCATGGACGCCACAAACATCCTGGTGTCTCCACTCGTCTACCTTTTCCCCGACATCCCCAAAGAGGAGGCTTTCGGGAAGTACTGCAGGCCGGAAGCCCAGCCTGATGCAGACATCCAGGACGTATCCGGATGTGGCGGTATAGGTGTCTTTTCATCACATACATATACACACACTAGGGATGCACCGATACCGATACCGGTATCGGGTATCGGCCTCGATACCACATTTTCTAAAGTACTTGTACTCG
>JAQMYL010000008.1:7265780-7279161 GCA_030014365.1 Clarias pachynema | reverse complement strand
TTTAAATCATGTTTTTATTAAGTACTCGGTATCGGTATCGGCGAGTACTGAAATCCAAGTACTCGTACTTGTACTCGCTTTCCAAAAAAGTGGTATCGTCGCATCCCTAACACACACACACACACTGTCGATGCTGGTGTTTTTTTCTTTTTACAGTAGAAGGTGTTCAAAAAGACACCTGCACAGCTATATATAGTGTTGAGTGCAAAAGTTTGCACACCCTTTAGTCAAATTAGATAATGAGTTTTATATGATTTATTTATCATCACATGTAACATGTAACTATGTGTCCTCTGAACAATTATTAATTGGCCATTTCTTTCTCTGATGAATAATGTAACTCAATCATTCTTTATTCGATTTAGTTATTTTTTTCATAAAAAAAATTTTATACTTAGCTTTGCTGTGTGTTTTTCGAGTGTCGTTTTGGCGCACTCCCATAGTACATTTGAACTTTTTTCCCTGGCTTGTAAAATTCGTTTCTGTTTTCTCGAAGTCGCTTCACGTTCCCAGGAACAGGTCTAAAGAAAAAGAAAAAAAAAAATAGGGAATTTACAGTACATAGGGACTTTACAGTACAACTAAAATGGTCCTGACCACACGGTCTGTTTCTTTCTCAGGAGAAAATAAATGGAGAAGTGAAATTATTTATTGAGAAAGACTTGATAGACTTTTATATGCACACAATATCCAATTTAAATAATAACTGTAAACAGTATGTTAAAAATAAAGCTCAGGAATTGTGACACAATTAACTTTTTTTTATTTTATTTTAATTGAAAAGGTTTTATTGTTATAAAAACCAAATGCCAGGAAAATCAGCATGTACACAGGATTGCTTTCTAAAACAGTTTTACACTGAAAGTGCAAAAAAAAAAAAAGAAGAAAACACAGACGCAGTGTTCTTACAAGCCGCCTTAGTTTATCCGTGTCTGCGTAAGTACAGTAAGGGTTTCTAACGATAACATATTTATGTTTGCTTTTTTCTTTTCAGTCACTCAGCCATACCTGAAGACCAAGTTCATCTGCGTCACCCCGTAAGTGGCTGTTACTCTTCTCTCTCCTTCTGTGTGTGTGTGTGTGTGCGTGTGTGTGTGTGGTAGAGAGCGAGAGAGTGTGTCAGAAATCTGTGTTTCTGGAATCTCCCATTCACCATCCACCTGTCTGCTCTGTCCTGAGAAACAAAACAGAAAGAGGAGGTTTTCTCTATAAATTTCTCAAAGCCAGAAAGCTTTCCTCTCGCCGCCTCTTCTCAGCAGAGGGGAACTCAGGACATATGAAGAAGTCAAATGATGTTGTAATCCGTTACATGACAGTGGGTGGAAGTGTATGATAGGATGTGACAAAACAAACCAGAACCAAACATGACCAAACTGTAAGCACCTGCCAAGGCATGTTGTTGTATTTATACTCTGATAAAGAAATGGCTTAGAGGCAATTTCAGGTACACACAGCACAGGAGTGACGGGTAGTCTGATGTCATTAGGGTCGGACTGCATGGATAAAACATAAACATTTGAAAACAAAACTAAAAAAAGAAACAGGTTTAAAGTGCGCTTGTGTTTGAGTGTACATGGGGTGTGTGTGTGTGCGTGTGTGTGTGCGCACTTATGTTTATGTGGCTGTCCATGTTGTGTGAGTGTGCGCACAGGCTGTAAACTGACCTCTTTCCATAGGTGTCCTTCCATCTTCATGGACCTTCCGGACAGCGAACTGCTGGCTAACGGCTTCCCTGGGTAGGCACTAGGGAGCTGCTGGTGTGTGTGTGTGTGTGTGTGTGTGTGTGTGTGTGTGTGTGTGTGTGAGGGAGAGAAAGAGAGTGAGAAAGAGTAAGAGAGTTAGTCTTTATGCATCTCTGTTTTGCATAACAGTGATAAAACACTCCCACATCAACTGCCTGTTAACACTTGAATGTTTGTTTTTAGCGTTTACATGGACAGTATTTCTTTAATCCGATTGAAATCATCGCAGAGATTCCCCTTTAAAAGCTTACATGGATGCTGATCTGATAAGATGTGCGGTTCCATGCTCAAAGCCTTTAACCAAAATGACCAAAAATAAACTTTTAAGTTTACTGATTAGGAATGGAGGCAAAAAATCTTTCCTGGAAACTTGTCTTCATTCATATTCCTGTCCATGTTCCCGGTTGTGGACGAAGTTTTATTCCGATTGGGCCGATATTCTGATAATTAGTGGATTATCAGCGTCCATGTAAACGCTCCTACTATGTAAAGTCTGTTTTTTTTCAGCATGTGTGTGATGGAAGGGTTCTCTCCTTTTCAACACATCCTGATCAGTGCTCTAACACTGCAGAGCTGAAATCATCATGAGTCAATCTACTGTATAACCGAGCGTCATGTGAATAATACTGTCACTGATACCCCATGCTCTTCTCCCGCTGTTCCTTTTCCTGACCTGTTCCATGTATGTAGTACCTATGGCTTCATCACCACAGGCTTTTGTCTGCGCTGTGCTCCAAATGCTTTAAAGCAATAGCTGCATTAACGACATCACTTCGCTGTCCGAGTTCACCGGTAAAGCAGATTTCACGTCTGAGGCTGTAGCAAAGCAATCTTTTGTTTGTCATATGGCCCTGTATGTTTAACCAATAATGCATGCGTAGTGATGCGATGTGCTTCATTTTCTAAATCATAGGTCATGATAAAAAATAAATAAATAAATAAAAAACAGGTAGTACAAAGAGAAGCTGTCTTGTAGCTCCCTCACTAGCACTATGCACTATTTTACATCACTCTGTCAACTGACAGAGTGATTGATTGCCGTACAGGTGTTTTGAACTTGAATGATACACGGATGTTAATGATTAATTTTTTTTTTTAAAGCTAAAACCCATTGTATATAAACTCATCCCATATTTATTTGGTACTGTGGGAGATTTTTATCTTCCACTTGTTAATGTTACCTTAATTAAAAATATTAAACAAACGCTATATCTCTAGTCAAAAAGGACCAAAGAATGACTCAGGAGATCTGGATGAAGTAAGCAGGATTTGCTTACATATTTCCCCCTCTGTGACTTTTAAGTCGCATAAAAGAAAAACTGTCGTGTAAAAAAAAAAAAAAAAACTTTTCTATTATCTATTATGTACCTCTATATACCTTTCACCTCTTAAATATTTCCCCCTACCCATACTACACTACCAACACACACATAATACATAAGGGTAGACGTGTAACACACGAGGATAATACTGAAAGGTCAATACAAAAAGTATATCATGCCCAAAGTGAGCCTAAGAAAGATAAGTATAAATGCCCCATGCCACCTGTGGGCAGTTTCTTCTAACATGTCCTGTTCCACCACAGTGCCAGCACAGCATGTCTTGTGCATTCAGGCCCATTTGTCCTGGGGCATTCATTCTGACCTGTGGTCTTCTTGATTGAAGAAGGGGTCCAGCCCCACTTGTTGGCCATCTCCTCATATATTGCTCTAGCCCCAACACAGTGGCGTTACCTCAGATGTCACACAACATATATCAAAAATAAAGAAAACATACAACAAAATCATAAAAAAAACTTTTGGAGATCTCTCAATGCTTTGTTACTTCATCCTTTACATTCAGTCTTTTTACATTCAGTTTTTTTTATATTAAAATAAACATAGCAATTAATTTATCAATATTGGCAACATTAACATTACTGTGTTCAATATACCTTAGGAATTACCCTCTCCGGCTGGGAAACATGCACACTAACAGACCATGAACTATTAATGCAGAAATTTGATAAAACAGGTTTTCTGCTTACCTTTTTTCCTATGCCGGCGCACAAGTTGATGGTCTGTCAGCCCGCGCTGGTCCCAGGTCTCCAGAGGGGCCCTCCGTGACGGCAGTCACGTTGGGGTCACCAATCAATGTGGGAGATTTTTATCTTCCACTTGTTAATGTTACCTAATGTTAATTAAAAATATTAAACAAACAATATATTTTACTAAAATATGCTTACAGTACTCAATGTAGTCTTAGCAGGCTCATTTATGAATGAAGACAGAAACAAAGATTTTTTTTTTGCACTGTCTTTATTTATTTATTTGCTTTGTTCAGTCTATTTGGACATTAATTTGTCCCCCATAACTAATTGGTTGGAATTGTGCCACTATAAATGTTTAAAATTTAAACAGAAGGAAAAAAAGGGCATCTATTTACCATTAATAATTAATTGATTATCGATCATTAAATTGTTCAAATATCGGGTAAGAAAATGTGTGACATTTGCAACTGTACTCTGATATGATCTGCCCCATTGGACGCTCCCCCTGCTTTCTTTTTACTTTGTACTCATTTTGTTTTTGTTTAGAAACGTGTGCAATTTGGAGCACAGTATATACTTTTTTGTTTTGTGCAACATTTTAACAAATGCATTTTATGGGAGTTTATTACAGCAATGTACATCCTTTTCTTTACATCCTTTTTATTCCCTATCCTTTTTGTGTGTGTTATTACGAAGGCCGTTCAAGTCAAACCGGGACTCGTGATGAAATTTCTCATGAATGAAGGTGTAAAAACACTGAGTTTACAGAAGACTTCAAGCACAGTACTTAGTCTCAGTAAAGCATTTAAATGGTGCAAACATTTGAAAGAGAGTGTCCCATCTGGGAATGACAATCCTGGTCGAGGTGGCTCGGAGCCCACTGCAGTCTTATCCGTGAACATTCAGTAAGCGGAACGCCTGATCCTTCTATGGATAATTCTATGGATAAATGATCCAAAATCTATGGATAATTTAAATGAAATTTTAATTAGAATTTCCACATGTTTGGCCATTAAAGGAGTTCATTAAAGGCCAGCGTTGTGGATGTAAAGCAGGCAGTCCAATCACGGCTCCGGCGAACTGAGAAAACTTTCTACCTTGATTTTGTCCAAGCACTAGTGAAACACACTAAGTGCATTAATGTAGCAGGGGATTAGATAGAGAAATAAAGGGAGTCTTTACTCTCATAACTGTGTTCTGTTATTCTATACAATCAAAAGTCCTGGTTTGACTTCAACGCGCCCCTCGTAGTTTTCATTATTTAACAGTCTTACTAACACTCACCCTTACAGGAAAAGAGGCCTGACTGTTTCTTGTGTATAGTTTTTTTTTTCTCTTACTAATTTCTTCCGTTTATGACCATTGAGGACCATTGAGGTTCATTTCACACATTATGTACTCTGTGTGTGTGTGAGAGAGAGAGATTGTGACTCGGGTGAAGGAGGCTCATTCAGTAAAATGGCTCCTCAGAGGGACGCCTACAGTCTCTCTCTGTCTCAGTGTTTTAAAATTTCTCTTATTATTTCTTTGCAGTTGTGGAAATTGTTTGCCACAGAGAGTAATGCTATTTTTGCCAGACACTGCAAGCTTTTTGGCACAGTAAACGTACACCACAAGCGTTTTAGATGCGTCCTCTTTTTTCACCGGCATTACGCCAGTGCTATAGCAGGACAAACTGTTTCCACCACTTTTTGGGTCGTTTCTTGCAAAAACAATAACAAGTGTGTGCATACATTTGTCATATCCGTTTATTGTTTACATAAATTTCAGACAACGTCATGTCATATTTTAACTGAGTAACACAGATCTTGTAGAGTGAAATTACTGAAGCTGGTACGTCCTCAGGGCTGTGATTCACATTGTAATGAAAAGGTTTGACATTTTTTCCACACAGTTCTCACGAACATGTGTGCTGCTCAAACGCGATTTAATAACAGTCATGAAAATAACTTGTTGTCATGACGACACAGCACTTGACATCTAGAACAGAGGGTTTTTTTTGTGCTGTATCTGAATCCATCAATTTTTTTTTAATGTTGACAAAAGAACCGCGTGTAGAATGGAGGGGGGGAAAAAAATCCATTGGTCTTAAAAGTTGATCTGTACATATTATTAACCAATTAGCCCTATTTTTTTTGACGTAATGTCACTGGCATTACATTTGCTGAATTTCCTTTGGTCCTTTACTGACTCAGCCTCCTGTACCAAACCTCTGACTAACATTCTTTTACATTTTTTCCCCTGATTTAGAGCGTTTGACTGGAAATGCGTTTAATCCATTTTTTAACATGAACATGACACATTGTGGGTGGGTTTTAGGGAAAGAGCATTATCATAAGGCATGTGTGTGTGCCTGCAACTACATATGTGTGTGTGTGTGTGTGTGTGTGTATACCTGTGTGTGTAGCTTTTCTCATCAGTGTTTGTATGTGTTTGCCTTTTATTTCAGGACTAACTCGGGTAACACTGCTGACCTGTTCCCCATGTCTCCTCGCACTCTCGACTCTCTGATGCACAATGAGGCTGAGGCCAACCCTGGACCTCTCGGTAACACTTGCACTTGCACATTCCTCTGCTGTTTTATTATTTCTTCAACAATTTAACACAGGTCTCAGGTCTGAAATACTCCTCATTTTCCCCTCTTGCTCCATTTCAGTGTTTATGTAAATGAGTGCCCGCCTGAGACACTCCACTCCAGAAAACATCAGAGCTGAGAATAATGTATAATAAGTGCCCGCTTACATATTATACTGTGTAATATGTAAACGGGCACTCATTACATCCTCATACAGTACCAGTCAAAAGTTTTTTTTTTTTTTTTTTTTTTTTCACATTCTAGAACAATCCTGGATATTTCAAATTAGGTAATTAAATAACTCACAACAAAAAAAAAAGTTAGTTGTTATTTTAAGACATGAAGGTCAGCTGTTCTGGAACAGTTCTTTGCAAGAACAGTATTGTGTCAAGTGCATTTACAAAACCCATCAAGCACCATGATGAAACCGGCTCTCATGAAGATCGGCTCCGGAAAGCAAGATCAAAAACATCTGAATATCAACTGTTCAGGGAAGATTATTTAATATTTTGGATGCCTTCAGCTTTGCTTTTACAACACAGAAAGAAATAAAAATACAGGATACAGGAAGATCACAGAATTAGGAGTGGTGTCCAAACTTTTGACTGGTAGTGTACTGTACTAGTAAACAACAGGGGTAAAATCTAACTTGCTTATTTTTTTTTTTTTTTTTTTTTTTTTAACTCTGGACAATACAAAAATAGAGAAAAAAGACAAAACGTATGGAATGTTTTTTTTTTTTTTCCCCTTCAAATTTTTTGCCTCAAAATGACTGAAAAGCAAAAGAAATTGGCTCCTTTTGAAATGAATGAAACAAGCTCCTTGTTTTATTTACATTATAGTGGTTGTTTTCTAATCATCACATTTTTCTTTTTAACCCTTGGCAGTTAGAAAGGGAAAAACAAATGTTTTGAAAGTTCAAGACTTCTTTCAAGAAGTTACAGCTTTAGTTTTGACTGTTACACTGACCGCACTGACACTGGAGACGCCTTCCAAAAAAAAAGAAATCAAAAAAGACAAATGTTTCTTAGCAGAAACTTTAAAAGCTTTACACACTTACTAACATGGACTGTCCACTGTATAAGCACCTGTTCATGAACTGTTACTATTTAAAAGTATTAGGACGAGCATGTTAATATTAACCTTTGATTATATATCATTTAATTAGAGCTGGCATTACTGTCAGAGCAAATGAGAAAAGAGAATAAATATTGTGCTTCAATTACTCCAAAGCTGTTCTGATTTCCCAAAAGACAGATCAGCGAGCCTGTTAAAAATAACTATTTATTTTGCCAGTCACATTTTCACATTTTTGTCTGGGTTGTTCGTCACGCTCTGCCTGAACCAGTGTACTGTACCATACGCTGTGCGTTAAGAACCTCACATCCACCTGTGATATTTTAACAAAGAAACACATGCTGTCGATTCTATCTGAGTATCACAACAGGTTCTCATTTATTTTCGCAGATTCCCTCACTCTGGACATGGAAATGACCACGGATGTGGCCTCGCCCATGTGAGACGAGCTCGGATGGAGAAGACGAGCCGCATTTAGCCTTTTACTTCTATCTGTTTCTGCCATGTGAAGAGAGAGAGAGAGAGCGAGAGCAATGTCCTGTTTTGTTCTTTACGTATGGCTCTCAGACAGGTGCTACTCTTTGCACTGTTAAACCTTTTCACTAGACCGCTATACTCATCATGTGTTCCTCTGCACTCTAAATGATTTTAATCTTGGGTTGGTGGAGTGTTAAAGCAAATTCTTATCTATAAAACCCGTAAACAATGTTTTTTTTTTTTTTTCTTTCTTTCTTTGGAGTGGTACCATCCAAAAATAAAGCAAGCTCACGAGTTAATTACAGCTTTGTACTGATAACGAGTGCCATTTTGTTCATATTGCCGCACAAATCGTTTTTTTTTTTTTTTTTTTTTCTCGTTCCAGGGAGAGAATCTTACCCAGTATGTCATTATGTAATCCTTGTTTTATTGTACTCTTTTTAGAATAATCTAAGAAAGTATATTATGTGTATCACTGGCTTTGTGCAATGATTTATTTTCCATGTAAGCTAACGCTGTATATGTGTCATGGGGAAAAAAGATGCCTCTTGAGCTTAACTGTATTATATCCTCTGTATGTCCTGCCACCGTTTTTTGTCCGTTCTTTATAAATGCTGTATTCACTTTGCCTTATGAGGTTTCATGCCTGTTCTCTATGTGTTTGTGCGTTTGCGTGTGAGAGACAAGTGGCTAGTGGGTTCTAGCAGCAGCAGCAGCAGCAGCTCTCGCGATCAGTCGTTGAGTCCAGCATACAGTGAGGGAGATCAGACTCAAACATCAGACTCAGTCTCATTCGATTAGATCCAGTTGCTACTCAGGGTGTTATTATGTGTAGTGATCAGTATTTACAGTACAATAATGACATGTTATTGTGTTCCCTTCATATTTGGAAGGAGAAAAACCTCGACTGCGTCACATAACTAGCCGTTAAACGTCAGTCTTTTTAAGTTGATGCCGTCAGCATTTACCCCAGTAAAGGAATGGGGGGGTGGGGGTGAAAGACAAAACAATAGGGTATAATAAATCCCTCGTGATAATAAATACCTTAGCTTGAGTCTGATAAAAGGTGAAGATGTTCTCTGTCTTTACATTTGCAGTAATAATGTTTTAGTGAAATATTTCAAGCTTCTAATTGTGTAAACAGCTTCCATATCAATGTCAGGATGAGGTCTGTATAATCGCATCTTTTATTCTTCCTATTATGACCTTTTTCATTTACAGTCGTTTAACTCTATGCTTTCTTTAGCAGTTTCGACTTGACTGCTGAATGCATGACCATGATCAGTACTGTTTCTGTGTTGTAAATTTCCTTCCCTGTAAGCTCTCTGTACAGTGGCTACCTAACTTTTAATTAAAAAATCAACTGCGTACATCGGTTATTGTCTTCCTTTCAGTCACACAGCATTGAGGATTTATGCACTAAGAGAGAGAGAGAGAGAGAGAGAGAAATCTCTTTTTTTAAAAACCTATTTAGCAAGGTTTTAAGCACACACAATGAAAGCTTTTTATTTTTCTCCCAGTGTACAGTATGTAATTATGCACTCATTTCCATTTTTTTCTTTCGATCCAAAATAGTGTGATCTGGGGTGTAATTACATATTCGTCTTCAGGATGTGCTTTATCTCAATCAGGTACATTTAATTAGTTGTTTATTATTGTTGTTATTAATGCAGCTATTGTTATTAATGAACTGCTTGTATACATGTAGCATTACTACTACTAGAATACATTTAGCACCAGGATTTCATTATTGTCAGTGCAAATCTCTTGAGTACTGAGATCTCCTGTTCAGATATTCAGTACTATGCAAAAGTCTTGACCCCCCTACCCCCCCCAACCCCATTTCTTCATATAAAATTAAACTACATAGATTAAATTCAAGATAAAAAATATGTACCTAAAGATACAAAAAAAAAAGAGAGAAATTAAAAACAAACCCGACCTAAAAATATCATTTAGGAAACCTGGACATCTATTCTTCGTGGCTACATAAAAAAATACTGGCTCTCTACATTATTCTCTTGAATCAACCGTTGTAAAGTTTTAAAAGGAGCTTTTTTTCCCAGAGTGGAAAAATGGGCCCATTTTGCCGACTTTGGCTCTGACTTGCTTTTATCTCTTGAACGTAAAAATAAATATTGAAACAGCCTCCAGAATGCTGTTTAAAGAAAAGTGGTCTATTATGAAATGTTACTGATTTATTTCAATGTTCAAGGTTTGTCCAGTAATGTACATTCATTGTCATTTTAACATGGGACTACTTCACCCTCTTTCTGAAAGGAACAATTGAGGAACCATAAAGGGTTCCTTAATTTAATCTCTAATACACCAATCAGCCATAACGCTGAAAACCACTGAAGTAAAGAATATTGATTATCTCATTACAATGGCAGCTGTCAGGGGGTGAAATACATTAGGCAGTAAGTAAGCAGTCTGTCTTTAAAGTTGATGTGTTGAAAGTGGGACAAAAAAAAAGAAAAAAAGGCAATGTAAAGATCTGATCCACTTCGACAAGGGCCAAGTTGTGATGGCTAGACAACTGGGTCAGAGAGTCTCCAAAACGGCAGGTTAGTATTTACCAAAAGTGGTCGAAGAACGGACTGATAAAAGGGTCCATTTTGGCGATATACTGTACTGTAAGGGCCTACACAACATTAGGATG
Organism: Clarias pachynema; assembly: GCA_030014365.1. NCBI lineage: Eukaryota > Metazoa > Chordata > Actinopteri > Siluriformes > Clariidae > Clarias > Clarias pachynema. The sequence continues at coordinate 7,268,599 of JAQMYL010000008.1, read as the reverse complement.
TAATGTTATGGCTGATAAGTGTTTATGTTCATATCAGCAGGGGATCAGGAGATCACTCTCAGATCTATTATATACTGTATGTTTAAAGTAAGTTCGGGCTTGTAAGTAAAATACCTATTATACAGCTGGATAAGGCCGGAGTCCGCAGCAGTGGTTCGTGATAATCACTTTTCAGTACCACTTCGGTTTGAGAATGGGATGAAATCCTGTGCTCTCACCAGACCTGTACAGATACAGTTAGACACACTGGGTATAGCATACAGCTAAATGTCTTAACCTTAAGGGTCTTTCTCAAAAGAAGATTCGAACAGAAGAAGGAGCTTGTTCATGCTGGGTTTTGAACTCACAGCCTTCTGATTGATATCCCAATGGTTTTGTGTCTATGTCACTCACACAACATTTTGGCATTTTTATACAAGTACAATCTACCATAAAAACGTGGCATCCCTGTCTTTGAATCTGAATGTGTTCACAGAGTGAGCATGGTACAGTGTAATTCCATCCTGACCACAACAACAACAACAACAATAATAATAATAATAATAATAATAATACAAGGGACAATCTCAAACGTTTTCAAGGAGACTGTACGTCCATTAATGATAATCCCAGGAGAGTTGGCAGTCGTTCCTGTGAACATTCAGTGAGTTTCACGCCACTGCCACATGTTTGGGCCGATAAAGGAGTTCCTGGGAGGCCAGTGTTTTAAGACGTGAAACAGGCAGTCCGATCATGGCTCTGGGGTACTGAGAAAAAAACACTATCCAAGCACTAGTGAAACTCTGGGATAAGTGCATTAGTGTAGCAGGAGATTATAAAGAAAAATTTAATACAGATCTTACTCTCATAACATAAATGTAGATCTTACTCTCATAACTGTGCTCTGTACAATCAAAAGTCCCGGTTGGACTTGAACGCCCCTGAAATTGCACTTTGACTCGAAAACATCTAGAAAGATGTCATGCTATGCTAATTTTTTCTCACTTAAAACGTGTGGTTTGGATTTCAGTGGTATTTAAAATGTGTGATGTTTTGACTGAGGACTTTATGGAGATTAATATTTGTTGAACGTTCCTGTGGATGAGCCGCCGAGTGTAAGCACTGATGCTGACGTCTCCTGAGCAAGACAGGGATGAGGAGAGAATATACGAGCAGGAAAATTGAAAGATCTGGTATATGTGGTCATATTGTGCAGATACACGTTCTCTGTAGAAATGCTTAGTTTACAAGTTTTGTCTTTGGTGGTTGTCGTTACATTGGGTTAACCAGTAGGGGTCAGTACTGGCTAGTGGCTTGTTTTCGCACGCTCTTGATTAGAAAACATGTGAGCTGAAACCTTGCAAAGACAGGGTTATAGTGAAGACTTTGATGTGAATGGATGATTTGATTGGATATCTGACATTTCTGCTTGTCTTTGAAATGTTGCGTGAGGCAGACACACTCGTACATGCTCTGTTTACAGCACGGTGGTGGTTTCACCATGCACTGTGTATGTGTGTGTATGTGTGAGAGAGAGAGAATAGAGAGAGACACACACACAGACCAAGACTATTGACTGAGAGAGACAGAGAGCTCTGTGAAGGTGTCTGAAAACTCAGTCTGCAGTTTGGAGATGAACATTTGATTAGCGCTTGATTTAGTCTTGCGATGCCGCTATCGATCCCAGACATCTGCGCCAAGTCAGCATTTTATAAAGCAGTGAAGCATGTATGTGGGTGTGTGAACGTGTGTACACTTTCAACACCTTCCAAGATGCAAGTCTGATGACACGCACAGGAAAAAAAGAGCTTTGTTTTGCTTTTTCCATCCTTTACTGTTCAAGCGGCAGTTTGTCATATCAAGCTGCTCCTTCATCTATAAGCATATAATAATAATAATAATAATAATAATAACAACAAACAAAAACAACGACAACAACAAAAAAACACTGGAGGATTTATAATTTTTAAAAAAGCAAAGAAAACCAGGGTCTTTCATCTAGAGTGAAAGTTAACAACTGCAATATTTCATGGCTTGAAAAGAAAAAGATTTTAAATGTCCTCTATTTCTCTGGTAGCTTTTATGGATCCACTATGACGTTTTGATGCTGCAAGGCAAAACCTGATTTCAGATCAGCATACTAAAGTTTATACGATGCATTAAATCTCTCTTTTGCTCAGACACACCAACCCTCGCCTTCTGTGCCGCCGTCAGTGAAGCCTTATGTTGAAGGACTTCACTTTTGTGTTCATACTTTTTATTTCACATCCATTTCACATGAGTACTATTTGTGACTATTATACAGTAAATTCACAAGGTAAAAAATGAAGTCATTTTGCAAATGAAGTCAGATTGCCAGAAGCAAAACTATAACTTAATAAGATATACGGTTTGATATAATATTTGTTTACAGATTTTTTTTTTTATGTGTCAAATATTGCATGAACAGTTATGAGAAGTTGGGTGTGTTACATCATATGACTGTTTTGAATTTGTCGGCAGCTGCTCCATCTCTTGGAAAGAAGCTGTTTGGTGTTTCAGGGGTTTTGTTTTTATTGCCCAGAAGCGCTTATGGATAGAAATCAAAAGCTGTATGAAAATGAGTGTATATCTCACTGATTCTCTTTCCTGCCTCACTCTCAGCGATCCCAAGATGCTCAGACCACAGCGCTGATCAGGATAAAAGTGAGTGAGAAAGAAGTAATGTTTTTTTTTATTTATTTTTTTTACATTTGTCACTGTCGGCCATCTTGGATTGGAGGAATAATAATAATAATAATAATAATAATAATAAATTTTATTTAATGGCGCCTTTCATGGCACTCAAGGACACCTTACAG
>JAQMYL010000008.1:7253072-7265680 GCA_030014365.1 Clarias pachynema | reverse complement strand
AGACACTTTAACTACAGGTAGTCCCTGACGTACAAACAAGTTCTTAAGTACGACAAAGTGAGTCTTTTACGCCTTTGGCATGAGTCTTTTACGTGTTTGGCATACAATGTAAAGCACTGACTAAATCTCTGTCCCTTTCCCCACACTGCCATCTTGTGGCCAAATACCATATTTGCGCCTAAGGAAAGGAATCTCACAGTGAAATGTAACACTGTTGTCTCTGCGCCTTTAAATCTCGAGGGTAATCCCGGACACCATTTTATCTCAGAGCTGTTTTCCACTGTATTGGACTTTGGTTTATTGAGGATTTTGCCAAAATTAGGACAGATTTACAGGACAGACATTTTCTATCATCGTGCTCCCAGACTGATTCATTGAAACCGGTGAGGCCGACTCATTTCTCCCACAACCCAACACTATACCAGACTTTAGACATTTTTTTTTTTACATTTTATACGTTCACTTATACACTGAAAATATTTGTAAATATTGGTATCTGGTTCACTGTCTGTATTTTGGACAATACACGTGAGCTACTTATGCAATTGAACCAGAAGTAGAACTGTTTGTGTCTGCACAAATTCGAATGTTCGTAAGTCGGGGACTACCTGTACAGGGAATTTGAAAATGCCAGTTTGCTTAATCTGCATGTCTTCGAACTGCTGGAGGAAACCAGAGTACATGGAGGAGAATCGAACCCTCGACCCTAGAGGTACGAGACCACAGTGCTAACCACGTATAATATATAACTGCAGAAAATTGATGTTCCTACAAAGTATTGAAAAAAAAAAAAGGGCCCTGCAGTTACTCATGTTAATCTGGATGACACAAACCTGCCATGCATGGCTCCTTCCCTCCTCCCCTCCTCATGCCGAGAGGCAGCTTTAGGAATTCTGGGCCCCCCGAGAGGTTAAAGCACTTCCCCACCTCCTTTCACTCTCACAGTTCGCTGTCTACTCAGTGTCCTCGGATCAATCCATATAACATACCTAGAGGAGACCAAAAGTGTGTTACTGTCTTATTTGTCTAACAATAAAATGCTGACTGCATGTATGACATGTTTCTGTGTTTACTTTCCTTTCCTTAGGAGACACTTTAATCTGAAAAAAAAAAAAAAACAGTGCAAAATTTTGCATAGATCTGATCGATTAGGATTACAGTGAAAGAATTAGGATTAGGATTAGGATTAGGATTAAGCAAAGACCAAATAAAACACTTACAGTAGTTGCATACGTTTTTTTTTTTAAAGATTAAAAAAAATAAATACACAGGATATATCACGTTGCCACAACGTGCATGAAGCTCCTTTCATAATGCTTCGGGGAGAAAAAAAATGGATAATTATATTTTCGTTGTGGTTCTTTTTTCCCCACCATTTTAAAGCAAAAAATGCCGAACACTTAACCCCAAAGGGCACTTTAGTGTACATTTTGTCAGCACATATCCAGACGAATGGCATTCCTTTTAAGTTTAGAAGGTTGATGTCAAGAAATTTATCTTAAGGCAGATTGAATGACTACACAAATCAAACATCTGCAGTCTATTCAACATACTAGGCAAGATGAGCCTGTAGACGGTTGTAACTTGAAAACTACAAAAAAAACAGCCACTAGGTGTAGTTAATTGACTTTATTAAGCCAGTGGTTCTCAAATCAGTCCTCAGCCCAACATTTTTTTTTTTTTGCCTTACAGCTTTGTTGTTTGAGGTGGGATAGAGCAAAAGAATGTGGATTGACTAGAAGCACTGGCTGGTGAAAAACCTTTAAAAAAAAACTGGTTACACAAATAAGAAAACAACAATAAGAAGAAATATTGTATTAAAATACAATTCGTAAAAAAAACATTTTGGTCTTTGAAGATTTCTTCAAAGATATCTTTTGCCGACTAATTTAGCTACTGTAGTCAACCAATACATTAATAATAATAAAAGCATCCTGGACAAGGTTTAACGCTCCCACACTATATTTGTTTTATTGTCAACTCTATGCAAATGACATAAAACGACAAAATCGGGATAATTTCCTTAAATTAAATGTTTTTTCAGTTCCCTCTCTCACAGCTGCCATGGTTTCATCTTTATTCTGTTATTATATGACCACATGTTAAATGTATGCAAAAAAAACAAGAAAGGATGAAAGTGGCACAGACGATACAGTACAACGTTAGGAGAACTGCTTTGCTAATCTGCCTCAGGCCACAACAGTAAAGGTTGTGACACTCACAAGAGTCGAACTACAAGCGAGGTGAGTGGTTTGTCACCTACAGTACTAGCATGAGCATGGAGACGATGACTTTGTCCTTATTCATTAATTTCCGTGTTTAGGCTCCTGACCTTCTCCAGCTTACTGAAGATGAATAAATTAAGTGAGGATCTGAGAACCCAACAATTTGTTGCTCCCCCCCCATTTACGCCGTTGGAATGTTTGTTCTTGGCCTCAACAGTCTTTTACTCCTCGTTAAATAGTAACCACCACGTCACCTCGAAGGCTCTGGAGATTAATTATGAAGATTAATCTGTCTCAGTCCTGTGTAAGGGCACTTGAGGTATGTCTACCCTGAGTGCAAATGAAAGGACAGAGAGCTCAGACAAGCGCAGTATGCAGCTGTACATCGCAATTAAGTGATAAAGTGGTGTATGTGTGTGTGTGTGTGTGTGTGCATACAGGGTGCGCTACTAGAGATTCTGGGCCCCTCCACAAACTTGACAAAACCAACTCTCTACAATTTTCACAGTACTTTTAGGCTCCCTTGTCACTCATTTACCCGCCCCTAACGACACCTCTATCTCTCTGTCAAAGATATGTGTATCTTTGCTTATACCCTGTATGTGTCTCTGTGTTTCTCTATGTGCATGTATTTCTATTGTTTTATACGTGTACACATGATCAGCCATAACATTATGACCACCTGATTACTTTTGCCACCAAAACTGAGATGCACTGTGTGTCCTGACACACTTCCTATGAAACCAGCATTCACCTTTTTAGCAATTAGAGCTATAGCAGCTCTTGTATTGAATCAGACTACACGGGTTAGGCTTCACTCCCCATGTGCATCAGTGAACCTTGCCCGCCCATGATCATGTCGCCAGTTTAAAGGTTTTCCTTCCTTGGACCACTTTTGGTATGTCCTGACAACTGCAGACTTGCAGACAAGAGCAGCAGTTTTGGAGTTGATCTGACCCAGTTGTCTAGCCATCACAATTTCGCCTTCCTCACAGTAGCTAAATTATCAATATCCTCGTTACAATGGCGGCTGAAAGTGGTTGGGATATATTAGGCAGTGAATCTTTTTTTCTGAAACTGATGTGTTGGAAGCAGGAAAAATGGGCAAGATTTGATTTGAGTGACTTTGACAAGGGCTAGATTGTGATGGCTAGAGGACTGGGGTCAGAGCAAGTCCAAAACTGCAGGTCTTGTTGGATGTTGTTGGTCTGCAGTGGTCAGGACATACCGAAAGTGATCCAAGGAAGGAAAATCGGTGAACTGGCGACAGGGTCATGGGCAGCCAAGGATCACTGATGCACATGGGGAGTAAAGGCTGGCTTGTGTAGTCTGATCCAATAGAAGCGCTAGTGTAGATCAAATTGAGCAGGATGTTAATGGTGGTTCTGATAGAAAGGAGTCAGAACACATGGTGCATCACTGCTATTGTGGTAAAAGGTGTGACCTACTCAATATTAGGCAAGTGGTAATATGTGTTTGCACACTCAGCAGATGATTATGATGTTGTTTAGCGTTTAAATATTGATAATATGTCAATCCTATATAAAAAATATATTTAGTTTGGAAATGTACTTCATTCAATATAGTTTAACATAAACATATAATTTAAAAAAACATTATCTATTTTTTTGTTTTTGCTCAACTTTCAGTGGAAATTCACTTGCACTTTAATTTAAATACGTATTTACATCAATCGCGCGCGCGCGTGTGTGCGCTCGTGTCCATGACAGCGCGTGCCGCCGGGAATAATTGCTATTAAATTGGGAGCGGGCGCGCGCGGCTCGGGTAGTCTCGCGTGCGCTCTCACGCCTCCTCGCGACCCATTAGGACACCGAGCCTATCTATGTGTGTGTGTGTGTGTGTGTATGTGCTTCACAGCATATGAGCACGAGCAAAAAAACAATCAAACAAAAACAAAAACAAAATGTAGTTTACGTGTGGCTGTAAATGAGAAGTGTTTAGCGGATATAACACATAAATAGGAAAAACAGTCGAGAAAACAAGCGCGAGGAAACAACACCGGAAGTGGGCGGTGAGTGAGAGAGAGAGGAGAGAGAGAGAGAGACGGATGAAAGAGTGCACAGCCCGCTGGTGGAGGAGGAGGACACACGGGCAGCTCAGGTTGTCTCCTCGTCTTTCTTTCTCTCTGTATATTTATCCCGGAGTTTCCTGCTGCACTTTTATGCTCCAGCACATTTCAGGTAAGTTCTTCAATGCTGCCCTTATCGCATCGCATCCTGACTTCTTCTTCTTCTTTGCTGTTTTTTAATTTTCGTAAACAAACTAACTGTCCGTACTGTGCGTGCGCGCGTGCGTGCGTGTCAGGTTCAAGCCAGTTTTCTGACATATTTGTTTGACGCAACTTTACAGCTGAGTTGTCATAGAAATTAAGATTAGATAATGTTTTCAATCAACTGTTTGTTGTTTGTTTGTTTAGTTGTTTGTCTCAAAGCTTTTTGGCTCTAATTATTTATTAGCTCAACAGGCAGACAGACTCACTCCAGCTCCGCTGCGCTGCAGGGCTGGCTGTCACTGTGCAGCTGTCAACGCTAGAGGGCGCGCGTTTCAATCCGCACTAGCGCACTACTGCACTAAACAGTCTGATGAGCGAGTGCAGTTCTATTAGAGATGCTGCGGCGCAGTTCTAGTAGAGATTGGTAGTGCGTACTCTTTAGTATTTGAGTATGCGGTTTGGAACGGAGCCTCACGAACTGCATTCCTTTCCCACATTCAGACCAGAATAGCAGCGTAAAATTTAACCAAAGTGTATGTGTGTGTATGTGTTCTGTCTTTTTATGTGTTATGTGTCCACAAAAAACTTCATTGTAAAGTTTAACAAGGCGACTCATAGAAATGAACTTTGTCACGGTCTGAGTTACACCATGATGAAGTGACGATAACTGGAATTACGACACTTGTCACTCGCTTAGAAAAAAAGAAAAAAAAAACAGGGCTAAAGTTTAGCACGGAAATTAGCCACCACGCGCACTCATTTTTATTTATTTTTTAAATTTTTTTTTAAAGAAAAACACAATTAACAAAGTCATGTATTTCTATTTGTTAGTGCGTATAAGTGTCGTGAAATATAGAAAATTATATAGATGTGTTTGTATGTATATAGTAACTTACTGAGAGGAAACGCCGTGCTTGCTGTGAGACTGTAACGCTGCTGCTTCAGCACTAATTTGTTTTTAGCCGTTTGAACCGTTATTCGGCGGGTCAGATCGCGCGAGCGGCGCTGTGGGGGTCGCGCGAGCGGCGCTTCAGGCTGCGCGGGGTTGTGACAGGATTTCAGACCTGATAATCTAACACCTCTCTCTCATACACACACACACACACACACACACACTGTTCTACAGGATGAACCTGCCGATTTCGTTTACTTTCAGTTTCATCGAAGTTCACAGTTTTAGAATAAAAATGCTGACATTTTTATGCTTGCCATGCAAACAAACACAAACAACACCCCCATGAAATCCCCCAGGAAGACATCTTTGGCAGTTATTGCAACGTTTAATTATGATGAGCAAACATCATTAACTCACTCACTCACTCACTTGAGCATGTCATTCCTGCTCAGTTTTATCTGTATAGCGCCTTTGAACAAGCTTTAAAAAATGTCAGATTCTTGATAGAAATACATTTTAAAAATGATACATTTTGAGAGGATCTGGCCTCCCACCTCCAGGGTCGAAGGTTTGATTCCCGTCTCAGTGTGTCCGAAGTTTGTATATTCTCCCTGTGCTTGGTGGGTTTCCTCTGGGTACTCAGGTTTCCTCCCACAGTCTCAAAACATGCAGTGTTCCCAAATTGCACATGGTGTGTGTGTGTGTGCGCGTGTGTGTGCGCGCGTCATGCGATGGATTGGCACCCTGTCCAGGATGTACCCCGTCTCATGCCCTGAATCGATAGGCACCAGGCCTCGCGACCCAGTATACAGGATAAATATAGGTATAGAGGAAGGGTGAGAAAGTATATATTTTGAGAGCTGACACTGTGGTGTAGTGGTTAGTCTGTTGTGCTGTTGTGTGTGGCATGTTCTCCCTGTGCTTGGTGGGTTTCCTCCGGGTAATCTGGTTTCCTCCCACAGTCCAAAGACATGCAGATTAGGTCAAATGGCATTCCCAAATTGCCCATAGTGTGTGTGTGTGTGTGTGTGTGTGTGTGTGTGAATGTCTGTGTGCGCCCTGCAATGGATTGGCACCCTGCGTCTCATGGGATAGGCTCCAGGCCCCTTGCAATCCTGTATACATGATAAGCGGTATAGAAGAAAAAAAAATTAAAGAACAATTTTTTTTATCAGATTTATCACTTTGTCCATAGTGAGCAAGTCGGAGGAGACATGAGTAAGGGAAAAAAAACCCTGAGAGGACAGAAGGGAACCCATCATCATTTAAGTGATAACAAAACCATAAATATACCCCTACTATATGACTTACTGTGCGCTGAGGTCAAAATTATGATTAGTTGGCATGAAATTCATTTTGTTGAGGTTATTAACTGTGCACTGAGTGGGAATGTGGGTACTAAACTGTTTGTGGCAATTTCTGTCCAAAACTATTCAAATAATGCGGTCACAAGCCATCTCAGAAAAGCTGTTCATCAATGTAGTCCATGTTTCATGAATAGTTTCATGAAAGTGAAACAGTTTTCAGTTATGACATGGAGCTTGAGAGGTCCACACAGGGCCGACCTCAGCAGCAGTAAGTGGTCTTTGGTCTATGTGCAACGAGAACTCCAACAGAAGTAGGGCATCGAGATGAATCAGGAAGGGGCAGAAGGGGTCAAGACTACTTGTATTTCAGAAGTGCCATGTGTAGCTTGAGAGAGAAAGAGAGAGAGAGAGAGAGCAAGCAGTTAGGTATGGTTACAGTCATATAATGTATAATCTTGATGTATATTTGTGCAGAGTGCAAGCCGGACTAGCTATGACCGCATAACTAAAAGTAGCCAGAAGGAAACACAGACTTGAAGGCTCCTGAATGAGCTCATGAGAGTGGAGGAAGACAGCATCCAAACATACTCGTTCACCTTCAAACATTATGCACCTGAGTTCCCTAGCTCGGCTACTTTGAATTAAGAACACTTATTTACAAAAGACTTGACTAAACAAACAAGTTTTCTGTCTAGACGTAAACACTTGGACTGTGTCTGAGTCCCAAACATTAATTGGAAGGCAGGTCTATGGGAAAAGGTAAGCAAAGATTTTGACCCCTGCTGGAGTTTTTCATTATACGAGGTACCAACAAACAGCCTGCAGTTTTTGATTGAAGTAGGCACAACAGATCATAAAATACTATCAATTGTTTCAGGTACTGTGGCATGAGATCATTTAGTGCTTTATAGGTCAATAGTAGTATTTAAAAATTAATGCACTTGGAGCCAGATAAGCTAGCTAAGATATGGATGATCTATCCATATCTTCTGGTTCTGGAAAATACTGCTATTCTGTGGTAAATGGAGCTTGTTTATGCACGTAGTGGACCAAGGTGTCGGCAACCTTAAACATTTGGACCAGTTTCCCACAGAAAAGAAATCACCAGAAGCCACAAAACCCTTTTAACATCTAAAATGAAGGTAACACTGCATATATCCTTTTTCTGCTCCAGAGAAAATTAAATCTTATTTCTGCATGCAACAAAAACATTTTGAACTTCGGAAAAAATGATGCTGAGTTGAAGGTTACTTTCAAATAAAATACTCCATGTCTATTTGAGTCCTCCTCATATTTATGAAATAAAAAGCCGAACTTAAATTATCCACCTGCAGAAAAGGAAAAAATGCTGAGGGCCGTCATTCTTTTAACGCGTGTACTGGAGCTTGCTGTAAGCTGTTAACCTGAATGAAACCAGAATGAAAGCGGTTGTGACGCATATTTCGAGTGACCAAAAATTAGACACATTTTATTTTAATCACACAAGATCACCATAATCTTCACATTTAAAATTACATAAAAAAAAAAAAACTAATGAACTAAAATAAAATGCATTTAAATTAAATACTCATTATATATTTTCCAAAGCCAGACAGAGCCGCAGCAGTGGGATGAAAGAGCCACATGCGGCTTCAAACCCCTGGTCTAGACAGTAAAGTAATATAGTAATCCAAGTTAGAGGACACAAAAGCAGGAACTATTTTTTTGCATCATGTAGTGACATTATATTTTTAGCTTAGCGATATTTCTACGATCAAAGAAGACTGTCCTAGTAATATTATTGACATTAACTACAAATTAAAAACTGAAATCAATAACAATTTCAAATATAGTTGCAAGCAGCGATGAGCGGGCCCAAGCACCCTGCGCTTTTGCATCATGTAGTGACAATATATTTTTATCTTAGTAATATTTCTACGATTAAGGAAGACTATCCTAGTAATATTATTGACATGAACTACAAATTAAAAACTGAAATCAATAACAATTTCAATAACATCTTTTACCCCTCCACATGATAAAACTTAAAGGCCGCTCAGAGTTACTGTGTGATCAGAAAACTTTCCAGCTGCATGTGGACCTAGTACCAGTCTTCTCAGAGTTAAGTAGAAGTCTGCTATAAGAAGACATCTGATTCTTACAAAATGTCTCGTTATTTCGAGAAAGCATTATGAAACTTTTTTTTTTTTTTAAATGAATTACCATCTGATTACTACAAGAAACATCTTGCTGATATAAAAAAAAAAACATCTCATTACTGCAAGGAAACATTTTGTTACTACAAGACACCATGTTTTTTACAAGAAAACAGCTAGATATTACAAGAAAACATTTTGTTATTACCGGAATAAAAAGATAATTACTAGGGTTAAAAAAAAAAAAGAAGAAGAAGAAAAATCACATCTTGCTACATAGTGTTACTATAAGTAAAAATTAAGTTCTTATGAGGAAATATTTTATGAGATTTTTTTTTTTGCTACAACAAAGTAACAATCTTGTTATTACAAGGTAACGTCCCATATTACAACAAAGTGGTTAGTTTTACTTGAATTTTTTTTTTTTATTATGAGAAAACAGCTTGTTACTACATGGAAACATTTTGTTTTTATGAGTTAACATCTAGTTACTTTAGAAAAACAACATTTGTTTATTATGAGAAAATCTTATTGTTATCGAATGTTATCGGACACTTAAGTATGTGAAAATGTTGTTTGAAATCATTTTGAAATAAATAAATAATTAAAAAAAAAAAGCATAATTGATCTTGCAGTATGACTCACATGCATACTGTAACAACCAGTTAAAGATCATCTGGATGTGAATCTTAGACCTCACTTTAAAACCCACCGATCCAGGAGATCGTAGCGATCGTGCACAGGGTCGGATTAACATGTTGGGTAATTTTCTGACATATCTGTGTTCTCGAGCATGACCTGCATACACATGAGAGGGGAACTGGAGAGGTTATCAGTCTTTATCAGTTTTGGTCAGTTTACTGACTGCAGTGCTGAGCGTTTTTTTTTTCTTTCCTCCCCTACAGCTATAGGGGCTCTTAACAGAGGGAGATTCATAATCCAGACACTGATATATTTGTTGTCATACTTGTCTGATGACCTGCTTGTTTGTGTTATACAAGTGCAGAAGTGCCTTGGCTGCACAACAGATATGGACAAAATATCATATTAAAGTTGTGTTGCTAGGTCATATGGTTGTAAAGTGTTAAAGCATATAGAGAACCTAATGTGTGCCATGATTAAAGATTGGTCTCCATTACAGTATGTGTTGTACATGTGATACACACCTGGAACATCTGGAGGACTTTCTCTTGCTCTCTGATGACATATTTGAGCTGCAGGTTACAGAAAATGAATCGGCACATTCAGATTCAAGAACTCGGCAGAATCGCCTAGGGTTGCAAAGTTCACATATTTTTCTTCAACACCTTAACAATCTATTACCAATAATTAATTAATAAATAATGATAATTTTGCTGGGATTGTGCTGCTAGAAGTTTAAAGTTTTTTTTTTTTAAATACTGACAAAAACTGTCTTTTTATGTGAGACAAATCTTAGCGGCGCAAAAGGTTTCAACAATTAAAGGAAAACAAACCAAAAAAAAAAACAATAAGGATGTAGAAAATACGGACCTAATAAAAATAAAATGTCCTATATTGTGCACCGCATTGTGCCGTCTTGTGGTGTATAATATATGTGGACTACAGAGAAATATGATTCAAAACAAACATCGGTTAATACATTTGTGAATTTTTATGAATCGATTGTAGTGCTGCACCATTAATCACATAGAAATTCAAATCACAAAATTCGAATTGCAAAAAGGTGCAATGTATTTCATGCGGAGTTTTGCCTGAAGTATACGGAACATGACCTGTGGACTCTGAGACTCACACTGAAACTGCCGTGTGGTTTTGGTGAACAGGACTGGCCAATTTGGTGCCTTTTGTTTATTAATATAAATGATTAATATGAAGCACTTTAGAGGCATCATGCCGAGTGAGAAAACGGCAATGAGGCACGAAAATAGATGCTGTTACGTATTATCTAGAGAAGGTCACGTCGTGAAAGAGCGATTTCAGAAACGAAAAAAACACACGAGACTAGAAATACGAGTTCCTTTCACGCAACTAGTTCTGGTGCCATTATTTGCTTTTTGTCTATATAATTACATTTGAATACTAAGTGGTACTTTTAAAAGTTCAAAAGACTAGAATGACCTCAAGATATCCAGTGCAGATTAATTCTTGGTTTTCATTTCTAATTAAGTCTTTTAATTCAGGGTCGATCTGTGATTTAATGCAAAAGACGAACCGATTTGTTAATGTGAAATCGACAGCTCAGGAATGCATTTTGAATATTTCTGTGTGTGTGTGTGTGTGTGTGTGTGTGTTGAGTCAGCATTCATCAAAATAACCCAAAGTAACCCTGAACCTAAAATAATTAGGCATGCACTCAAGACATGTGTTTGTTGCTTTTAGGCTGCTTTATTTAGCTCTCATTTGGTGTGGGTGGTTGTATGTGTGTGTGTGTGTGTATAAAAGAGAGAGAGAGAGAGAGAGAGAGCACATAATGTATTAGCGGTGTCGCGGTGGGATTGTCAGAGGTGTCAAACTGTAGACCACACATGATGACACTGAGACAGCCGTCCTTTCGAAGCAACAGGATAAACAAACACACAAGACTGCTGCAAACTTATTTCAGGGTAGCCCAGTGATGGTGTGGCACACGTGCTGCGCCCATGTGTTTAGTTCTCACTCTACACATTTCACACGGGACGAGTCACTCGGCAGGTCCTTTTCTTTATGACCTGTGGGTACTGCATGAGCGTCTTCGTGGTCAGTATTTCTCGTCTCTGTTTGCCACTCGGGCATTTAAACTCAGCAGCTGAAACATGAGCTTTGTGTTTACTTTCAAAGCTAAAGTCCCAAAGCAAAGTAAAATACCACATTTTTTCTTCTCGTCTCACAAAACACTACAAGGCCAAGTACATGCCGTGGATTTTTTCCTGTCACCTCAGTTGAGACACCGGAGGCCCTGGAACAGCCGGCTGCGGCTCGGGTTTTGCACCTTGCCCCTAGGGATTAGTAGGCTTAAACGTTGCGACGGTGTTAAGAAGAGAGTCTGTGTTTTTGTTTAACACCTGCACTTTTTTTTTTTTTTTTTTTTAGTGGTTGGAAAACGGAGAGATTTGTCTTAAAACCTGACCAACACGTATGACTGTTGTGTCTGAGCGCACAGGTGCGCGACCCTGGCTCGTCCTCTCTCATATCCGTCTGTGTTCGTCCTCGGAGCGTGCACTGATCGGTCGTCTAGCCTGTCGTATGAGAAATGAGAACTCAGTACCGTGTGAGATTTATCTGTAGATCTGGGGATCTGTACACGAAGAGGTCAAGGGTGACACCTCGCTGAAAACCTGTTGTTGAAATATTCTCTATCATACATCTGGTTTACAGTCACGCCGAAACTGTGTGTGTGTGTACAGACTCCTGCTGTACACTCTCATTCCTCAGACACATCGAGCCGCTAAGCTTAGGACTTTCTTTTTTTTTTTTTTCAGGTTGAGAATCACCACAAGCAAGCGCCGTCAATTAATCCCCCCTGATCCGAGTCCGGAAAATAACACGGCGAGTTTAATCGGCAACTCGCGCTGCAGAAGCTGCCGAGCGCCGGAGTTAGCGATGAGGTTTTCACATCATGAAATTTAAAGACGCTTCTGTGAGGCACTGAATGCATTAGCAGATTTTAGATAAATCGTATTTTTTTTGGTCATGCTGGATTAAAAAAATAAAAAATGTAAATAAATAAATAAATATATATATATATAAATATATATATATATTAGGGCCGGGACTCGATTAAAAAAATAATCTAATTAATTAGAGGCTTTGTAATTAATTAATCGAAATTAATCGCATTTTAATCGCATATAA
>JAQMYL010000008.1:7207408-7218000 GCA_030014365.1 Clarias pachynema | reverse complement strand
TGTGTGTGTGTGTGTGTGTGTGTGTGTGTGTGTGTGTGTGTGTGTGTGTGTGTGTGTGTGTGTGTGTGTGCGCGAGTGTGTTCATATTTTTTTTATTAGGTTTTATATACAGAACGGATAGGAAGCCCTGCTTATGTTGAATTTGTGAGAACATTTGTCAGGTTTCTTTAAAGAAAACCTAAAATGTGATGGGCATCCGAGTCAGTCTCGGACTTGAGACTTCAAGCACAGTACGATGATGAGACTCTAAGCAGCAGTAAAACATTTGAATGGTGCCATTAAAGGAGTTCCTGGGAGGCCAGGGTTTCAGACGTGAAGCAGGCAGTCTGATCATGGCTCTGGAGTACTCAGAAAACTTTCTACCTTGATGGTATCCAAGCACTAATGAAACTCTGGGATAAGTGCATTGGGGATTATATATCCTAGAGAACTAGGACTTCTTATTAATACGGTGAATTGGAATATAATTGATTTAGTTTTCACTAATATTTCAATGGCGACACGGTGGCTTGGTGGTTAGCACCGTCGTCTTGCACCTCCAGGTTTCTTCTGGGTTCCTCCCACAATCCAAAAACATGCAAATTAGGCTTATTGGCGTTTCCAAATTGTATGTAGAGTGTGAATGTTGACCTGTGGTACTACCACGGTTTTACAAATGGGAATATAATCAATGGTCACCATTGGCCTCCACTGTCCCTGGTTGGATTACAGAGGTTCCTAGATGGATGGATGGATGGATGGATGGATGAATGGATGGAATATTTCAATATCAACATCAGTCATTCAATCATTTTACATTTTTCTAATCTCACTCTCTCTAGGAAAACTGACACGAGCAACTGTTAATGCCATATATAAGTTGGTTTCAGTGTTTAATAGATGGATGACGGTGATCAGTCAGTTGTATCCTTTTTTGTCACACAGAAAGAGCTTTGACTTTGTGTCAAATACATATGAATTAAACCCACATTTGTATCTAACACAGTCTAAGTGTATTAAAGAAAACTTGAGTCGGTGTAGGAAAAGCATGGATTGACGGTCCACAGCTTGGGTCTGTGCTAACGGGTTCACATTTATGACTCATTTCAAGTAAATTAGATGATCCATGAATCAATTTATTGGACATTTTTATTGCCATCCATCTCAATAATGGAGATGATCAAATGTACTGTAATGTGTGCTGAGATAAGATGAGCTCCAAGTAAACATTTGGGTTCGCTTTCCCGGTATTGTGGTGGGGTTTTTTTTCTTTCTTTTTTCATTTTAGGTAGAGTGTACAAATGGCACCAGCATATCATGGATGCATCTATCCAAGACTCCACTGTTATCAAACACTAATGGATTTCCTAGAACTGTGGAAACGAGGGATGTTTGTCCATAAGCACAGCCCATAGACACCATTCGATGACTGGTGGACCGATTTCATTACCACCAGTCCATGATTGCGCGAAACGTATGGTGTAAGTGTTTGGAAGCTGGAACACGAAAATGATTCACGCTATTACTATTAGCTGTACATGAGATAAGAATACAGGAAGCTGTCGAGAGCTGCGGTCTCGTACGGTATAAGAGCGTTAATGGAAAGGGCGACGGTTTGGGCTTAATCAGGGCGGGATTGGAAATTTAGACCAGTTTCGAAAGTTGTTTTAATGTATTGTTGGAAATGGATGATTAGAGAATTCCTGGAAATAACGATAGTGGCAAGGAAAAACTCCCTGAGATGGTAATAAGAAGAAACCTTGAGAGGAACCGAACTCAACAGGGAACCCATCCTCATTTGGGTGAAACAGAAAGAGGGAATTGATCTGCATTTATACAGTGTGTTAGGTGGCAGCCAGTTCAGTATAACAGTTGATGTTAATTGATGTTAATATGGAGTCCAGGTAGTTATTGTAGACTCAGGTAGACTTGTAGGAAATTCCAGTCCTGAACTATCGAGCAATTGCAGCCAAGTCAAGTCCTCAGAGAAACAGCTGTCAACATCAGTCGAGGCCAGAACACCGGATGCATCCCAAAGAGACACAGGGGGCATCCATAATGTCGAGTTATATGATTTTTATTTATTTATTTTTTGGTCATCGGTCCAAGTCTCAGACGAACGGACGATTCCTGGTTTCTGGTCCAGTTTTCAAACAGATTTCAAAATGTAGAGATCAGACATGACTTAAACGCTTGGTGAAGTTGCATTGTAAAAACTCTGCAATGGAAACTATAGCTACAATATGTTTAATAGTGACAGTAAGAGCATTTCTCCGAGAACTGGGACTAAACAGCTGCGTCACCATGAGAAAACACAATTATTATGGGCGCTAACGGAGTGCGAAGAATGGAATGGAAAAAGTCATGTAGTCTGATGAGCCCAGATTAACTGTCTTCCAGATCTAAAAATGGAGGCTCAAAGGAAGCGATGCACCCATCATGCATTGTGCCCACTTTACAATCCTGTTGGGCAGAGTGTGTGACTCTTGTTTTGTCCAGGAAGTGTAAATTTTTTCGTCTAAATGCCGCTGACGAAGGAAGTGAAAGCAAATAAATTGACGCACAAGAACACACACACACACACACACACACACAATGTTAGGGGCTTTGAAAGGGAAGCTGGGCTCTGGTCTTAAAGAGATCGCATGTGATGCCAACATCAGCGCCACTGCTCCCATTAGCCGAGGTGCAGTCTGGCTGTTTGTGGTTTCTTCTTTCAGAATCAGGAACATTTAGGTTGGTTCGCAGGAACCAACTTCCTGAACCCGGGAGAAATGAAGCTAGCCGTTAGAATGACATAATACATCACATGATGTTTCACACAGAATGGCGGATTTGATCAAAAATATATGATATACTGTACACAGTATGATATCCAAACAGAATTCATACCATGTATTGCAATATTGTTAAATATTAATAAGCCTTAAATGGAGATGTATAATACTTTTTAAACGTTTGATACTGTAGGTGCGGTCCATTTTGAAAGCAAATGCAGCAGGTTTTCTACAATAATTATTCCTGTCCTTGTAGGAACATTTCCTCTGCACCTTGCTATAAAAGCATGGCCACATGTGCATGTCTCTCTCTTGTGCTCCTGTTGTGAAAGACCTTTGTTCCTCTTGCACACTTTTCTCCGAGTTAAAAAAAAACTAAAAATGTTGAAATTGATCTCAGTCCTGCTGCATTGCCCCGAAGCTGTACAACAGTTTTAGCCTGTTTTAGTGTATTGACAGATTATTATGATGATTATTATTATCATTCATTCATTCATTCATTCATTCATTTATGTATATAGATTTTTATACCATTTGCACATTTTTTTTCTCAGGAAATATTTCATCAACATGTAATCTTTAATATGTGAAAAGAAACCCCTTGGTGTAGCTGCATATAAAGCAAGAGCCTTTTATAAATAGCATTCAGAATGATTTCTTAATCGAGTGTCATCTTGAGGGAATAGCTTTACTGTTAGTGGTGGTGAAAGATGAACTTACACTCATGAAAGTCTCTCGAGAGTTAATAAACCTTAATGGACATTATGAGAAGGAACACCGATATACATATGCAGTTTTTACTCAAATATTGTTTATGTAAAAAACAACTAATTACCTATCGAGTATAAAGTAAGCACGGCACTTCAAATTTCTCATTTTGATTTAATTCTCTATATTAGACCTTTAGCTGTAATGCAGCATCACATAAAGCCAGTTTGTTATTTGACCCCCCTGTACAAGTTACTTGTTACTTAAAATGCAGTACAACAAAATAAAACCCCTAATCCTAATAGAAACGATGGACGTAATGTGTGTCTAATGCAAACTCTGCACGTATATGTATATGAAGTGAGATGCATAAAAAAAAATGCATGTTGGTACAAAATAAATATAATGCAGATATTACAGTATACTGTGCAAAAGTATTAATGAGGTTAGCCCTCATCTCTTCATATTAAATTTTATTTAAAGTGCTTTAAAAACTTTAGTGTTTTTATGTAACAACCTCAGCAGCGACCTCGTTTCCCCTCTTGTCTGTTCCGACCACTCAGCATCAGCGGTATACTAATCACCTGCTGATCATCTGTCATCATCTGCACATGTTTCTCACTGGTTCATGACTTAAGATAGATGTTTTTTTTTTTTTTTAATACTTGAATGATTCATAGGTCACTGTGTGGCTTAACAAACCAAACTGGAATGAAATGAGAGCCGGAAAAGGTCTTCCGAAATTCTGGAGAACTAATCCTCAAGACTACATTAAAACACAAGAACGTCTCTTTGAAAATGTTTAACTTTATTATTAGTTTTAGTATTAAGTGTTTGTTTATTGATCAGTCTCTTTATTATGTGTTTGAGTGGGTGATCAGTGATCAGTAGTTAGTTATTGATTGATTGAGAAATGGTAGTTTTATTCATGCTTCGGCTACTAATCACTGATCAATACGAACCTTAGATACAATGTAGATAAAGGCGTTAAACATCTGTATAATACAGTATACAAGCGTTGTGTGCTCACTTAACAGATCCACCTGAACAATCATGTAAAGATGATGACAACAACGTAATTCTACCCTGACATTTCAGCTGTTGTGTTTTCTTCATGCGCCACAGGCCTGGACTCCTGCAGACTGAATTCTGCCTTTTGATTGGCTGAAACGTCAAGTTTTCCACCATGCTCAGCTGTTGCTTTCCTTCTCTCTCTCTCTCTCTCTCTCTCTCTCTCTCTCTCTCTCTCTTTTTCTCACACACACAAACAGGGTTTTGATTTGGTTGTTGATGAGGCGTAACAAAAGTATAGGTAATAATTATTAGACTAAATAACAAGTGTTGAACTTATAATCAAGAAATTATAGGTTGTAAAAACAAATCATGAAATAATAAATATAATTTATAGCTATATTTTTAACTAATCTAATGTTAAAAGTTAAAACAAACCAACAAAAAAGGTATATATTAAATAAAATGTTATATGACAGCCGAAAGACCAACAACAACAACTACTGATAATAATAATCATAATAATAATAATAATAATAATAAATATAGTTGCAAGCAACGATGACGGGCCCAAGCACCCTGTGTCATCGCCACCTCGTGGGCAAAACCTGTGTGTTATTTGATTGTATTAAGACCTTGAAAAAGCCATCGCCACCCGGTTGCACCGCACAACTTGCACACATCACACACTATACAGGGCTAATGTCAGTTTGGGCCTTAAATATTTGTTGAGTGCGTAGTGTGTGTGTGTGTAAGAGAGAGGTGTGTGTGTGTGTTTGTGTTTGTGTGTGTGACAAGAAAATGTGTTTGTGCATGTGTGGTGTGTGAGTCTGTGTTAACATTAGTGATATGTGTGTGTGTGTGAGAGACATGTGACTTGTTAGTGTGTGTGGGTGTGTGTGTTTCTGCGTGCGGGCGTGTGAGACAGAGATGTGAGTGTTAAAATTTGTGATGTGTGATATACATGTATGAGTGTGTTTGTGTATACGTGCGTGTGTGTGTGTGTGTGTGTGAGAGTGTTAACATTGTTCTATAAGTTATTTGTGCGTGTGTGTGCGTCGTGATAGAGGTGTGTGTGTGTGTGAGCGTTAACATTTGTAGTGTGTGTGTGTGTGTGAGCGTTAACATTTGTAGTGTGTGTGTGTGTGTGTGTGTGTGTGTGTGTGTTTGAGTGTTAACATTTGTAGTGTGTTTGTGTGTGTGTGTGTGTGTGTGTGTGTTAACATTTGTGACGTGTGTTCAATAGGCCGCAGATGCTGGAAGAAAAGCATCACACTGATGTTACTCAATATAATGTCACTTAATATATACACAGAAAGTTATTAATCATTTTTCGGTGTAAGTTTAAGGCATTATCACGGGTTAAAATCCCACCGCAATTTTGCATCCTCAATGTCTTCAGATCACATCGGCCCGGTTTGGTGACGATCGTATAAATTCCCTAGGAGGAGCATTTCAAAATCCATCAGGTGCGTTTTTCCGAATGATCCAAAATAACCGGCCTCCTGTTGAGTTGAGCCCATGACATGCGAAAGTTGTTCAGCTGAACGAGCACTAAATGTGTACCGAGTTTCGTGTGGCTACATGAAAGTGTGTATGAGCTATCCAGCATAATCTCGTGTGGGGGCCCCTGGGGGCCCCGGGCCACGTGACTCTCAGGCATCCTAATGGCAGCAGATTCCAACCTGTCTGCCATTTTTCATGAGTTGAGTTCAAGACCCCCAAAAAGTCCAAAAGGGTGGGAAAAAATAATCCTTAGGAAAACAAGAGGGTTCTGCGCACCCTATAGTGCTTCGGCCATAATAATAATAATAATAATAATAATAATACCTTTTATTTATAGGTGTCTATAGCAAGTGTAAGAGCAAATAGTAAATAACAATACGAATAATATTAGATAAAACAGTTATAAGATATAAAGATTTGAGTCACATTTGAAAGAAATTTTTATATATTTTAATTATTATTTATTACTAAGCACCGGTACTTCGATAATTCGATTTCAATTCTAATTATTATCAATTTACTTAATATTTTTGACATTTTTTTGATTCACTTCTCAATTTTTCCCCCCCGAGTCCTTTTGCCCTCCATATATCGTAACCCCGTCTGATTACAGTATTACACCTGTTCCAGCCTTTTGCTATCGTCATGGAGATTTAAACAGAAATGACAGTTTCTATGGTAACATTATTTCTTTCCTTTCTTTCTTTTTTTTTTCTTTACAAGGAAGCCCATTCCGTATTTTCAGAGGTATTTATTTTATCCAGTATTACACCTTTAGAGACATTCAGACCATCATAGCCTTTGGCTTAATTCAATTCCGAATACAATCAGTGGTGGGCAATTGAATTCAAAAACAATAACGGTCTGTTGGGAATCATTGAGTTTGATTCAATTTAACAGGTCAGGATGTGATTCGGTTAGCGCATTAATCATAGCAAGCAGATACTGTATGTCTGGGATTTCAGGTGGTTCTTCGTGTAAATTGTTTTTCTAGCTGGATTTGCATTGAATTGCTTTTGTAGAAACAATGAAAACCCAGGGGGGGAAAAAAGCTTTGATCTTACTGGAGATTCTAAATTCTAATTCCTGAAAGGATTAAATAATAAACTAACTTTGATCGTACACGTCTTATACATGCAGCATGCCCCGCTTTCACTTCTAATAAATATCATTTACATGAAATGTGGCTACATTTTTCCAGGTCTAATGAGTCGATAAAAAAGGAAACATGAGTGTAGTATTTCAAGGTCCATGTAAAAAAAAATAAAAAAAACTGTACTGTATATATATTTCTTATTACGTTAGAGATGCTTTTTGAAAGGCTCAAAAATGAGAAATAAATCATGCACACAATAAAACAGTTATTTATTTATGTACAGTATATAGTTATTTATTATTTTTTTTACCAGAATAGAAAGATAGATAGATAGAAGCACCATTCAAATGTTTTAGATTACTAAGTCTTCTGTAAATGTCATTCGTTTTTTAATTTTTTTTATTTACACCTTCATTCACGATAAGTCAAAACAAAAACAAAAACAGGAAGAAACACGGCAAAACCGTGACACGTCAGCCCAAAAGAAAGATGAGTTAGCAGTTTATTTAGTGAAATAACAAAACCAAAAGTGTGAACACACCCTTTAGTTCTTAAAAAAAAAAAAAAAAAAAACATTGCTGTAAAGATTTTTTCCTTTGAGAGGTGAAGGAAAGTCATTTCAGCCAGACGTCACACTGAAACTAAAGAATCACACTGAAACCAAACTTCATCCACACGGACAAACAGCTCTCTTTAAACCGCTTGTACCGTTTGAGTGTTTTTCTGCGGATAAGAGTCTCATCACCGTACCGTGCTTGAAAGTCATACACCTTCGTTCACCAGAGATTTCATCACAAGCTCCGGTTTGTAACATTACCACCAATATTGTTTAATTTTTTTCGTTAGATTTATTGTTATTGATTATACTTGTTTAGTTTCTGTACTTGCTCTAACATAATAGTATTGTGTTTTTTTTATTATGTAACAAACAAAAATAGTATCTTAAAACGGTATCTTCAACTTTCAAACACATGGTTTGGGGAGGATTGAATTTGACAACATGTACGACCCAAAATCCAGACCGTTCATGAAGCTATTTAAATAATATCGACTGTTTTTAGTCAAAATGCATTTTCGTACCAGTATATATTTTTATGCTTTCACTGTTGCAGTCGGTGCATCCTGTTCCTGTGCATGCTGTGTGTATACAAATAGGCTTGTGTATGCAGGCAGGTGTGTATAGAAACAATAGCAATCTGGGAATGGTGGTCACACCATAGTGGAGCAAATGCATTAGTGTGTGTGTGTGCGCGCAGCAACTTATTTCTTTCTCGCTCATTCTTTCAGTAGTGATGTCAATTTTGTACCAGGTGCCGTGATGGGCTTATGAAGCATCTCATGTCCTTATATTTATGACAAAAAGACATAAAGACAATATCTTCAGAAATATTTTTGCGCCATTCAAATATCGTCACAGCACTTAAATTGCAGAATAATAGGCTACTCTTGCTTGCTGCTTACTTTGGATGTTGTGCAAATGAATGAAAAGAGGCATAAATGGTATAAATTTACAGTATTGGCGAAATGTCTTGAGACTTGAATTGACATTTTGATGACGATGAAAATAAGGATAATAAGAATAATTTATTTCATGCAACGTAATTGCTGTACAACAATCAGTATCTATTTTGGAGTCCTTTATTCTTGAAAACCTGCTGAGTCAAAAAGACGTCTGAAGTACTCTGGTGTCACTCGCCTGCTTGACTGCTTCCTGAAGACCATGTACGAAAGACGGTTTCTTGATTGGTCATGCCTTCTTCATCATTCTCCAACAGTTTTTTATGAGGATTAGGATGAGAGGCATTCCACGAGTGCTGATATGGAGCATAACAGCACTGGGTGTTCTAGCAATTGTTAATCACACTAACTGTGGGTCACCAGCTTGGGTGAAAGTAGTTCCGCCCGTGTTGTTTTGTTCACGGCTAACACGAGCTACAAAGCTAACTAGCTTCAAACACAAGGCTGAATCCCAAATCCCTCTCTACGAAACTCCTGATTAGGGGGCGCTACATGGTGTATAGAACAAGGTATCGTGCACCCTATCCCAATCGCTTGTGGGGATTCGACCACAGATATTCTAAAGGGAAAATATTATAGAAATCTAACGTAAATCTAACGTACATTTCTCAGGACTTTCCAGCACCTCACCTCATGGGTACGTACATACAGTAGTACCAATAAGCATTTCAAACCATCTTCATATATGAGGTCACAGTAGAGGGGGGGGGATCTAATTGGCTTGTTATTCCACATGTTTTTGTTTGTAGGGTAACAGCTCGCCTTTAATGTTTCAAAGTATCTATACACCAACCATTTTGCATGAGGAATGAAGTGCCTTAGCAAATCTAACACTTGGCCTGTCTGAGGATTAGACAGATCTATGGACATATTGCTGGCTCAGATTGCTTGGCTACGTGGTTGCGGTCTGGTACCGTGAACATCCGTCACCAGACTCTCAAAGTGCCAAACTTTTAACACAGCAATAAACCAAATCTGCAAGCTCCAGCTTGTGGAGATCTGCTGACTCGGCAGTCTACCGGGAGTGATGTTGCAGAAAAAGGAATTTTTTTCTTCTTTAAAAATCAATATGCAACAAACAATTTGACATTTTTCAGCTCTGCTTAGTAAAGGTGATTATTATCTTTGCAATACTAACGATTCAGGTTTGGAGCTAAACCCAGAGACGTTTAGATAATATGAATGTTTCTGTGCTGTAAATTAATATTGCTTTAAGCACTCAGTGCTGACATTTAGTTTAGTGCTGAATGCTTGTTTTTTTTCCCCCCTGTCCATGTCTGTTTTCCGGTCTTACTGCCTCTCGCCATTTCATTAGCTTTCATTTCTAACTAAATGCCCGCCATTCATTAAAAAAAAACTAAAAAAACAACAACAGCAGTGACATAGATGTTTTTTTGAGATCTCAGGGATCTTTTCCGAACCTCCCCCTGTAGTCAAAGTACATTCTGTCCTGACATTCTGTGGAAGTGCATGCAATCATATTATCTAAACATAGAAACACATAGTGAGACAGAGAGAGAGAGAGACAGAGAGAGAGGGACACACAGTCGTGAACAAGCGACTCATATAAAGCAGATTAGCAGAACAAGTCCCAGGGGTTTGATTTTTTTATTTTTTTTCCCCCCACCAAGTTCTGACACTGAACTGAGATGTCCTTGGTCGTCTGTTCAATCAGGACATTGTTACTCGTCTTATTTCATTATTTTATACAAGGTGGGGTGTAGTTTCTTTCTTGCACAAACTGTACCACACTTCCTCCAAGACACCTAAGGTTATCGAGCCCAAATCCGAGCTCAGAGACAACGTGATTGCTTATAGCGTGAGGTATAATCGACCTGAGAGGAGGTGCCGTCTCGCTGCCCGCGGCTATGACATCGTAACGATTTAAAGTCCTGATTTCCTGACATAATCGTGAATAGGTTTTCTGTTGCGCCACTTGGATTGACACCTAACGGTGATTTACGGCTCGGGCGGAAGCCGTAGTACTCCTATATATA
>JAQMYL010000008.1:7183742-7195505 GCA_030014365.1 Clarias pachynema | reverse complement strand
TTCTTTGTAAACTCTGGCACCAACAACCATGCCACGCTCAAAATTGCTTAAATCACCTTTCTTCCCCATTCCCACCGCAATACATATATGGGGTGAGTGTGTAAGAGTAACCCAAGGTCAGGAATGAACCGCACACACTAGCGCTGTGAGATAGTAAGACCCGTCTAATTGTTTTCAAACCTGATTTTCTGATTTGTCAATTAAATCTTGAGTATTTTAAAAATATTTTTTCCACTAAAGATGAAAGGCTAAACAAACTCCTTGTTCCAACACGGCCAGGCTTTACAGGTTCTCTCGGTTCATATTTGATTACCCTTTTACACAGAATCCGCTACGCTGCACGTTTAGCCGACGCGAGCCGGTCGCGGCTTTATTACACACCGACTCGTTAAACCTTTTACACAATGTACTGAATATGAACTTTATTTCTGTTTATCTTTCTCGCTGTACGCACCTTTGTGTCAGCGTTGTGCAATTTCTACATTGGATTCACTATAGCAAGGATGAGTAAACGACTGACAGAAAATAAGCGAGAGAGAGAGAGAGAGAGAGAGAGGAAGACGAGAGACAGGAAGTAAAAGTGTCTCTGTCTGGTGTGACCCTGATGTGAGCACAGATTCTCATTCTTAAATCTGTGGGTCTGTGTTGTGTGTAGTGTATTGTGCATACATGTGTGTGTGTGTGTGTGTATGTTTTGTATATGTGCGTGTCTAGACATTAGAGGATCTGCGGTTAAGTCAGACCCAACTGATGACTTGTTTCTCTCTCTCTCTGTCTGTCTGTCTGTCTGTCTCTCTCTCTCTCTCTTTTTTTTCTCTTTCCATCTTTTTTCTCTTTCTTTCTTTCAGGTTTCACTGAGCTTCTCTTCAGTCGCTCCCCGTACATGGTAACACAGGACTGAGGACGAGTGGTAAGTCAGCAGTTGTGTGCGAGAGTGTACGTGTGTGTGTGTGTGTGTGTGTGTGTGTGTGTGTGTGTGTGTATGCGGCATTTAGGCGTATATACTGTATGGAACAGCCGGGAAAAAAAAGGATATAAGAAGAAACACATAAGCATTCGAGTCAAACAGAAAGTGATAGTAAGATTAAGTTAAATAGCCGGGCAGTCCTGAGCCCTCGGGTTTTTCTCGGCACGGAGAGCGCGGGTTCAGCTAGCAGACCACCGCAGACCACAACAAAGCGGCGTCGACTGGAAACGGCTGCTCTTCTGTGTGGTTAGTTAACTGGAAATTTACGGTTCACATGTCTGTGTTGTCATACAAATAACACGAACATACCTGTGTGTGTGTACGCGTGTGTCTGTGTGGTTACGGGAAATCGGCGGTGTGTGTTTTATGTGTAGGAGTGGTAGTATTGCTAGGAAATCGTCTATATGTATTTATATATATGTGTGTGTGTGTGTGTATTGTGTATCGTGGTGATACAGGTCAGGAAGAGGCGGAGCTATGCATGCGGTTACGTTCCTGCTTTAGGCGGCCATATTTGCTAGTTTCCTTTTTGAATGAAAAACCGCGTGTCTGAGTCGAGTGGAGTTATTTATTACTATGGACCGCCGCGTTGACATCGAGTATAATAGCACTAGTGGCGAAAAATAAATAATTATATGAATCAATTGTTATCGAACAGAACCGTCATGAAGCTGAAGCGTTCCACTTCCAGTTCCAAGTTCACATCAGTGGTTTCGGTGTGACGCGTCATGTACGTCATGAACCGACTTTCCGTCACATCTCAAGTGAAACATCACCTTTTTTTTTTTCCTTTTCTTTTTTGTCCTGGAGTGTGTGTGTGTGTGTGTGTGTGTGTTCACTTTTTTTTTTTTTTGCTAAATAATTTGCTAACTCGTCTGTCTTTTGGGCTGACTTGTCACGGTTTTACCGTATTTGTTCCTGTTCTTTGTTTTCTTTTGATTTTTATGAACAAAGGCGGTTGACGTTTAAACTATCTTTGTTAATTACATCAATCAAAAACAATGCTATTAATGTTATAGCGAGTATACTAACTATACAAGTATAAGAAATAACGATAAATATAAAAATTATATCAATAATACTGTTACTACTGACAATAAAAAAAACAAGGGGCGTTCGAGTCAAACCGGGACTCGTGGTGGAAATTTCTGGTAAATGAAGGTGGAAAGTCAATTGACATTTACAGAAGACTTCAAGCAAGCTACAGTGATGAGACTCTTAGCTGCAGTGAAACATTTGAATTGTGCAAACGTTTTAAAGGAGGCCGTACGTCCGTGAATGAGGAACCTCGTCGGAGCCCGATGCAGAGGAGTTCGTTCCTCTGAACATTCAGCGCCTGATCCTTGAGAATCAACGGATAACCTTCCACCATCCTCATGAATCATTCACAAACACCGCTTGAACGTTACAGAAACTCGGGTGAGAGTCATTGCCGCATCCCTGCGCAGTCCTGACCTCGCGTCATGCCAAGGAGTTCCTGGGAGGCCAGGGTTTCAGACGTGAAGCAGGCAGTCCGATCAAGGCTTATCCAAGCCACTGTTGTGAAACAGTTGGATAAGTGCATTAGTGTAGCTGGGATTATTCAGAGTGTAGATTTTACTCTCAGTGATGCACAATCAAAAGTACCAGTCTGACTTTAATTCTCCTACCTATCTAATGAACTTTATGTGATTAGCTTCCAGTCTCACTGCACAGGCTGACGTCAGATTGAATGCATGTTTTGCCGGTAGGAAAAAATAACCTCCTATTCCAACAAAGACAATAAATTCACTGTACAAAAACGTCAGAGTGCACGCTAAAACCCTCATTATTTTATTTTATTTTTTCGCTTAATTTGATGGATTTGATGAATGAACGTATTTTAAGGCCTCTTTGTTAGACCAGCAGCAATCATTTCCTACTCGCTCCAAGCATAATTAGCTTTTCTTTTCTTTTTTTTTTTTGCTAACTGTCAGGAAAATGGTGATTAGCGCTCACTTAATATTGGACCGGGGCATCACGGACTAATGATTTTCATTTAGTAAAAGGAATCCAAAGTCCACCCTTCAATCATTCAGTGCGATTTAGGCAGCGGTACGTCACCAAGATGCGTTTAAACGCGTAAGCTGCTTTCGCCTTACCCGAGTCAGAATTATGTTGTTTTTGACCTTCATGTTGCTCTTTTGTAAGCATTAATCTAGCCTGGTGACTGATGTATAAATAGTTCCTAGAAACAGTGAACTGTTACTCTTAATCCTATGAACATCCATGTTGATGTAATGTCATGTGATGGACTCAGATTTGAAGAGACAATTGAAAATGAATTCTGAGTTTCTTCTTTGTTTTTTTTCATGGACAAGTTAAAAAAATTTGCATTATGAATTTTAATATAGTTTGGATACCTACAGTACCTGTAGTCTATTCTGTATCTCTCTAAAACACACACCTTTGCAGTAGTCTGTAAGAGCTCGTTTCTAGAAAAAGGTCAATTGAATCTGGGTCAAGATTAAATCCGAGTGAGCTCTGAGCGCAGCGCCAAGGTGACGGATCCAAGCGGTGCACTTCACAGGGAGATTGTGTCTTCCCCAGAGCAAAGTGGATTGGCTGCTGATTATCTGCAGCTAGTCCTGGATTCCTCAAGAGAAATCTCTCTGAAGTGAAACGAGTGAGAAACCTTGAGAAGAATTACACTCATTACACCTCCACAATAGTGTACTGTTCAGTCAAAGAGTACTACATGTGAACCAACTTCAGGCCTTTAGGTTATCCATGTGGAACCATCCAAATGATCTTCAGGATATCTGTTTGGAACCATCTCAACTCATGTTTAGGGTGTCTGTATGGAACCATCTCACTGACCTTTAGGGTATCCATGTGGAATCATCCACAAAAAATTCTAAATGGTATCCATGTAGAACCGTCCAAATGATCTTTAGGTTATCCATGTGGAACCGTCCAACTTATCTCTAGTGTATCTATGTAGAATCATCCAACGGATCCTTAGTGTAGCTACTGTATGAACCAACTGATCTTTAGTTTATCTGTGTGGATCATGCATCTGATCTTTAGTGTATCCATGTAGAACCATCTGACTGCTTTGTACGGTATCTACAGTATGTCCACATCCACAACAAAATTTAGGGTATCTATGTGGAATCATCCAAATGATTTTTCAGTTATACATGTGGAACCATCCAACTGATCTTTAGTGTAGCTACGTGGGAACATCCAACTGCTCTTTAGGGTACATATGTGGAACCATCCACAACAAACTTTAGTGTATTTATGTGGAATCATCCAACTGTTCCTTGGTGTATCCGTGTGGAACCATCCAAATGATCTTCAGGATATCTGTTTGGAACCATCTCATGTTTAGGGTGTCTATATGGAACCATCTCACTGATCTTTAGAGTATCCATGTGGAATCATCCACAAAAAATCTAAATGGTATCCATGTAGAACCGTTCAAATGATCTTTAGGTTATCCATGTGGAACCGTCGAACTTATCTCTAGTGTATCTATGTAGAATCATCCAACGGATCCTTAGTGTAGCTACTGTATGTGGAACCAACTGATCTTTAGTTTATCTGCATGGATCATCCATCTGATCTTTAGTGTATCCATGTAGAACCATCTGACTGCTTTTTACGGTATCTACAGTATGTCCACATCCACAACAAAATTTACGGTATCCATGTGGAATTCTCCAAATGATTTTTCAGTTATACATGTGGAACCATCCAACTGATCTTTAGTGTAGCTACGTGGAACCATCCAACTGCTCTTTAGGGTACATACATACTGTATGTGGAACCATCCACAACAAACTTTAGTGCATCTATGTGGAATCATCCAACTATTCCTTAGTGTATCCATGTGGAACCATTCAACTGATATTTAGGTTATCCATGTGGAGCCATCCACAACAGTCTTTAGTGTATCTATTTGAAACCATCCAACTGCTCTTTAGGACATCTATCAACAAACTTTAGTGTATCCATGTGGAACCATCCAACTAATTTTTACGGTATCTACAGTATGTGGAAACATCCACAGTCGCAAGGCTCCATTAAATCTAGAGGTCTAGACGAGTCACAGCAGTAAAAGTTCCACTGACATTAAACCCAGCATTAAGCCTACAGTTTGACAGAGAAAGACAGACAGAACCTATAATCAGGTATGCTCTTATCTACACCGGTTTACGATGTTCTACATAATGACCGAGCAGGGACTTCGGCCGGTTTAGCTATTACATCATAACACAAACATGAAAGGTAATAGACAGTTCACAGACTCCGGGCTTGTCAGGGTCCTGTGATGAAGTACGGGATGTAGACTGTTAAGATGAAAATGTGGTCATTTGGGTCACAAGTAAGTCCAGTACCCAGACACGACCTTTTGGATACTTATCAAACTTTCTATATTTGTATGACTATATTCCTTTGGGAAAAGTACAAATTAAAGAAATCCAACCGAGTTAAACTTTCTAAAATGCTTTGGTCATTATAGATTCTGAGAAAAGTCAATTATGCACAGTTGGCATGAATATGGAGCGATTAATGGGGTAGAATTTGTGGAAGGTTGTGGGAGGCAAAAGATACAGAGGATGTGAAGGGGCGGAGAAAATCGGTAGCACAGGAGTCCAGGTCTAGTGGACATACTGTACTGTATGTGGACCTCTGGGCAGGTATTAGTCTCATTGGGCTGGCGGTCACCAGTTAGGTAGTTTTGACAAAATATGAATAATTTGTTTTTAACACGGCAGCACAGTGGCGTTGTGGTCCCGGGTCGAGGGTTCGATGCCCGCCCCGGGTCTTTATGTGTGGAGTTTGCATGTTCTCACCTTGCTTGGTGGATTTCCTCTGGTTGCCAATTCTTTTTTTCTTTTCATACAATGGATGTGATTTTAGCCCCAAGAATTTTGGGATTTTATACTAGAGGACGGCAAAAAGTTAGTTAGTTAGTTGTCTGTATTTGTTGAGGTCCAGAGGATGGAAGAAAGCCAGACATCTCACTTTAGCTGTTATAGCAGCTATTTCTAGCACTGCTATGAAATCCCCATGCTGCCTGACGTCAGGGCCCTAATGCATGCACGGAGGCAAAGGCAAAAAGTTCTTATTCAAGCCATGTATATCAGAATCTTTTGAATACTTTTATGTATATATATATATATATATATATATATATATATATATATACAGTATAATATGATTTTTTTTAAATGTCTGTCTGAATGCACAACTCTAATATATTTAAGATCAGACGTGAGGTACTTTCATATGTGTGTGTATGTGTGTGTATATATATATATATACAGCATATCTGATCTAGGGGAAGAAAATCTAGGAAAAAAATCCGATTTGAGTTACATCAGACTTGTATTGTGAACATAGCCAAGAGGTTTCCTACAAAATCACAATTTAAATTTTTTTCCGTAATTCCTATTACCTTTTCCTTGTTTTAAAGTCCAAGCTTACCAGTGAGGCCCATCTTCTCACTGAGCACCGGTGTGATCTTTTCCCTAGTGGGCCACATAAAGTGTATATTTTCCCAGACAAACAGCTACAGTAGCAAAACAATAGCGTTTCGAACCCTTCGCCTACAAGACACTAGTGGAACTGGATTGTTTTTTTTGTTGTTTTTTTTAGATGAGCGTCAACTTTATCCAGGTATTGCTTTTAAAAAGAGCAATCCTCTGATTCTCTGTGCATTCTGCTGATGACAGACTCCAGGACGGTCACAGATAGAGACGTCCTGATAGCTATCAGCCATGCAAACAAATATGATTACCAGAAGGTCTCCCTCCTACAGACACACTCTCTCAGACCTCAGACACACACACACACACTTAAATGCAGCATAAGCTGATATCACCACAAGAAGATACACCGGACACGCTGAAGATTCTGGCACCACAACATCTTTTTTTTTCTTTCTTTCCTTTTTTTTTTATCTACACGACCCATCTGTTGTTTTTATCCAGATCGTGTGTTTCAGCTGGTTGATACAGAAGCCTGTGTGCGCAAATTCCTAAGTGTGTGTGTGTGCTGGACTTGCATGAAGATTTAGAAAGATGGAATGAATTACTTTTAATTGATCTAATTTCTCTACCTCTTTTCTTCTTTATTAACTCATCGTATATTTCTTTGGTATTTATCAAACATTTATCGCCGACACCACTCTGTGTCCTCACCAGGCCCGCCACGTGCGCTCTCGCTCCTTCAGCTATTGCTGCTCGAGGCTTTAAGGATTACTAATTCGCTTTCTACAGAATTCAAATGGAAATTATGTTCATGCTCCAGACTTCCTGTTCTTTGAGTAACCACTTTAGCTGCAACCTTAAAAATAGTTGTAAAAGAATCCCCTTCGCATGTTGCAGGCCAGCTCTTTGTTTGACACAGGAAAGCGTGTTTCCATGTCAGTGTAAAGAAAAAAGAAAAAGAAAAAAGCAGAAGTACAGCACTAATATGCGGAAAGTGGATGAGTGGCAGGGGGCGAAGGTGCATGAGCTGAATTTATCACTGGCAGTTCTCCTTTACTGCGACGTAGCCTTAAAGGACACATGCTTGTGTGGGACGTTAGGAACGGAAGAGGTATGTCGATGCGTTAAAGCTGCTCAGTAATGCATGATAAAGTATGATACCAATCAAAAGTTTGGACACGTCCAAAATATCCAATAATCTCCTTTGAACAGTTGATATTGAGACACGTCTTCTGCTTATGCTCTGTAAAACCTTCATAACGCCTCTAATCTGAGGTGCTGTTTGTTAATTAGTGATTTCTGAGGTTGGTGACTCTAAATGAACTCCTCCTCTGCAGCAGAGGTACGTTTTGGTCTTGTTTTCCTGGGATGATCTTCATGAGAGCCGGTTTCATCATGGTGGTTTGATGGGTTTTGCAAAAGCACTTGACAATAATGTCCCTGCAAGAACTGCTTTAAAACTGCTGACCTTCATGTCTTAATATAACAACTGAGTGTTGTTGTTGTTGTTGTTGTTGTTGTTACATAATTACCTAATGCCATTTATACATTTTCAAGGTTTTTTTTGGGGGAAAAAATCCAGTATTGTTCTAGAATGTAGAAAATAGATCCAAACTTGTGTCCAAACTTTTGACTGGTACTGTAAATCATGAACATACTGTAGTAAGATATGTCCAAGTAGCAGTTTAAGGCCAGAATACATAAAGACGACTCAGATGATTGATACGCCATTGTTAAAAAAAAAAAAATAAATAAACATTTTTTTAAAAAGTTGATATGTAGGATTAACTTGCTAAGAGAGGACACCAGGACGTCTTCGAACCCATAGAAACTAGAGACGTAGTGGGGACCCAGCAGAGCCCTAAAAATGTCAACAACACAAAGTAATTCCTAAAGTCTCCATACTGAAGTCATCTTTAGGGCAGAAATTAGAAATTATTAATATCTTAAAGAACCTCTTAAGGAGTCTCGAGGTTTAAAGTCTTTCTGCAGATGATTTCATGGGTCGACTGAAGTGTCCTCCAGCATGCTCAGTAAAACCTAACAGCAGTTTTACCTACAAGAATGCCAGCATAACAAAAGATGTCTTTATAAAAAAAAAATTCTACAGTAGATACAAGAAACTTATGCACTAATAAAGAGTATTAAAATAAACACAGTCAATATTTGGTGTGAAAACTATTTGCTTGAAAATAAAAAGCGGTGTTAGATACAGATTTGTGCAGTTTCAAAGAGTAAAACACTGTGCTGGAGAATATGCCAGAGCTCTTCTGGTAACTTTGTCATAACCACTCCTTTCTGTTTTCATGCAAAAACTCAGGCGGCTATATTAGTTTTTTATTTTTTTCCTTCTTTTTTTTTTTTTGGCTTCTATCTGAAAACTGGTCTGTCATGTGATATGTTGCTTTCTTTAAAGGCGTGCAGATATTCTTCTGTATTGTCATTTTTATTTATTAATGTTTAGTTAAGTAATGTTTGGAATTTTTTTTAATGCGTAATAATGAACATATATAATAAAAGTTGTACATCTATAGTTGTACTTCTGTATATCTAAATTTAGACACACAGCAGTATTTGCTGTGTTTGAAGTTACACTGTTTTACGATGGTCGCCATGGTGGCGCAACTTCTGGGAAGCCCATGCAAAAAAATAAAAATAAAAAATGCAATCTGGCTGTTTTACTTTCTCCCTCAGGCACGGGGTCATAAAACGCCACGGTACATTTGTATTAGCGAGAACATTCACACGAAAAACTTTCGATCTCTGCTCTTTCAGATGGCAGTGTGGATCCAGGCCCAGCAGCTGCAGGGTGACGCCCTGCACCAGATGCAGTCTCTCTACGGCCAGCATTTCCCCATAGAGGTGCGACACTACCTGTCCCAGTGGATAGAGGGCCAACTCTGGTACGTGTTGATGATGGAATAAGGGCTCTGTTGAAATCTGATTGGTCGGAAGGTGTCGTGGAATCTTCGGCGCTAACTAAAATCCCGAACGTCTTTCTTGGTTATCCGTCAGGGACGCCATCGATCTGGAGAACCCGCAGGAGGAATTTAAAGCCAAGCGCTTGCTGGACAGTCTAATTCAGGAACTACAGAAGAAGGCAGAACATCAAATGGGAGAGGATGGCTTTCTGCTCAAGATAAAATTAGGCCACTACGCTTCACAGTTAAAGGTAAATACGCGCGCGCACACACACACACACACACGCAACCCTTATTTGTTGTATGTATGCCTGAGAGCGAAAGCACACAAAGCATAAACACACACAAGCAGTATGTAGGCAAGGCGTCTTCCTGCACCCGGACTAGACGGAGGTGCAGCGTAGGAGTGGAGCGGAGCAGAGCGGTTCAGGATGATGATGATGAAGATGATGATGGCGATGATCATGATGATGATGATCTGTAACGGATACGTGAGAAGGCATGCGTTATGACGACAGACATGATGAAACATGGTGTATTTCAGAGCACATACGACCGATGTCCGCTGGAGCTGGTGAGATGCATCAAGCACATTCTCTACACGGAGCAGAGACTCGTCAGGGAAGCCACTAATGTGAGTAAAGCCCACACACACACATACAATCGCACACACACAAATATTCTTTATGAAATTCTGATTGTGAAAGAGGAAGCCTCTGGGGTTTCACAATTGCGTAACACAGTAGAGCAGTGTAAATTGGGGCGTTAAGTTTAATGTTTGTTTTGTTTTTGTTTTGGCTTTTTTTTTTTTTTTTTCAACTTGTTTGAGTTCTGTAAGTGGAGTCGACGTAGAATTCGAGCGGAAACGTCAGTTTTTCCGTTCGCGACGTCTACACATAACACCGTGGTTAAAACAGATCTGCGTATGTGTGTGTGTGACAGTCGAGCTCTCCGTTGAGCGGGATGATGGACAGCATGTCGCAGAAGTACCAGCAGATAAACCAGGCGTTCGAGGAGCTCAGGATCCTGACGCAGGACACGGAGAACGACTTGCGCAAGCTTCAGCACAACCAGGAGTACTTCATTATACAGTATCAGGAGAGTCTTCGAATACAGGGTACATACACACTCACACACATATGGATAGATAGACAGACAGACAGATGTTAGAGTGATGTTTTATTTTCAGTATAATTTCTGGAAGAAAAAAATAAGCCTGGAGCAATGTACAGAAAGTGTGTGTGTTTGACCTTAGAGTTGTGTGCATATGTCTCTCGTAGCTCAGCTGTCGAGTCTGGCCACGCTGCCCCCCGCCGACAGACAGGTCCGAGAGCCGAGCCTTCTCAGCAAGAGAGCCACAGTGGAAGCCTGGCTCACCAGAGAAGCCAACACCCTGCAGAAATACAGACTGGTAAATACAAGCGCGTGCTCACACAACA
Source organism: Clarias pachynema (assembly GCA_030014365.1). NCBI lineage: Eukaryota > Metazoa > Chordata > Actinopteri > Siluriformes > Clariidae > Clarias > Clarias pachynema. Next base: position 7,184,716 of record JAQMYL010000008.1, on the reverse strand, counting down.
GGCGAATGTTCTCGTTTAGTGACTCACAGAGTGTATTTTAAGGTCAAGACTGTTTTATGAGATGAGACATAGCGATAATTTCTACAGATGAGGAACTGCAGTGAGAACAACGGCTAGAGGGACTGTGTTTTATGACCAGTCAACAGGTTTGTTTTAGCTGATAACACTTCGCTACTGCTTGGCATTAAAGCCTGTGTCATGTTGTGCCTATACACACACCCACATCCATGTACACATACACACACACACAAATACACACACACACATACATAGACGGTGGATAGACTTGACCGAACTGGTCCAGATCCAGATCCAATATCCAGATTATTAAACAAATGTGTACAAATGCAGTAATCCAGAACAAGTGTCCAGATCCAGTTATACAGGTCCAGGGTCCAAATACAAGATCGATTACTACAGATTGTGTAATACACAGTTACAGAACAAATCCAGTATATAGATTATGTCTCCAGATTTAGCATTCAGGTAGTGGTCTAGTATCCAGATCGAGGATTAGATATGTACCGGTTTAGCATTCTGTATTTAGCATCCAAATGTAGATCCAGGACTCTATGCGTGTAAAGTGTCCAGGTCAAGGATAAAAATCTAGTCTCCAGACCAACTACAGTATATAGATCAGTTCTACATTACTACAACTATTTTACAAATCTAGAATCTTCCAAATCTTTAAGGAATCAGTAATCGAGATTTACTATCCAGATTCAGTATCGAAATTCAGATTTACTGTTAAAGTACAGTATGGCCTGCAAATCCAAGATTCAGATTGAGGTTTTCCAGTTTCCAGGTTATGTCCAGTATTGCAAATCTAATGTCAGGATCATGTATTCCAAATCCAGTGTCCAGGTCATGTCCAGTTTTCCAAATCCAGTGTCTAGGTCCGGGGTACTCAATAGGCGGACTCCGGTCCGCATCCGGACCCAAATACGGTTAAATCCGGACCGACGCCAAAACAA
>JAQMYL010000008.1:7104750-7136327 GCA_030014365.1 Clarias pachynema | reverse complement strand
ATTTATGATCAAAAGAACGAAATGTCAAAAAAAGATTCGTTCATTTTGATGAACGAGATTCAAAGAACCGAGTCACTCAAATGATTCAAACTTCCCATCACTAGTTCAAGCCCCATTACCACCAAGTTGACACAGTTGGGCCCTTGAGCGAGGCCCTTAACCTTCAGATGTGTAAAGCAATAAAAATGTAAGGTGCTTTAGATAAGAGCGTCTGCCCAATGGAATTTTTAATTGAACCGAACTAGGTTAAGAACGCTTTAACACATTATCAAAACCTAGAAGGATAGTGCTGAATCATCAAGTTTGTGGAAAGAAAATGTGCCTTTGGAAATCGTGAATGGAGATCACTTTGACACTTTGTGTAATTGCATGGTAAAAGATCAACAGTAAAAAAAATTTATACACCGGATGAACTCATAGGATTGGGACCAAACAGCTGTGTTTCCGTAAGAAAACCACGCGTTAGCAAGACTAATCAGAATTTAAAAGACGCTTTAGTTTGTTAGGGAGCATAAAGACATAACAGGCTTTGGAACAATGGGAAAAGGTCATGTGGTCTGATTATGTTTATAGTGGCCACTGTAGACGCCTCTGGAGGCAGTGTTGTGATCTGGGTGTTGCTTCAGTTGCTCATGTCGAGACTCGGCAGCGTTACAGTATACAGTATGTGGCAATAAAATGAAACGTCATCTGATGACGTGAACGTCCTGAATCACCAGGTTATCACATTTATAGAGTTTTTCTTCCCTGACGGCACAGGCATGTTCCAGGACTCGGATTGTGCAAGAGCGGCTCTGGGAGCATGAGGAATTATTTTCACACATGAATTCAGGCCACCACATTGTGAGCTGTAATCAGAGCTAAAGGTGACTGAATGAAATCTTAGAGATGGATGACTTTTTTTTGGCCAGGCAGTGGAATGTTTGTCAGTAATACAAGCGGAATATTACGTAACCGACTACTGTTCAGAGCGAATAAACATAAAGTGTGAGGGTCAGAGAGGCACAAATTATACCTTCCATGACGGATGATTTGATTACAACTTTATAGTAGTATTTCCTCCATATAAATGTTTAATTCGATTATTTTTGAAGGCATCTTTGCTTATATATATATATATATATATATACTTCAGCATCGCTCAGTTCAGAGATGGTCTCTCGCACGTACTGTATTTTTCCTGCCAAATAAATAAATGAACAAATGTTAAATACAATGCACTTCAAATTGTTTTTTTCTGAAGTCTTTCCTTTTGCATTAAGTGTTTTGCTTTGTGAGACCGAAGTGTAAAAACAGATCAGCTTGACTTGCTGAAGGTGCTGACACTGGTGCAGGAGACACGGAGACCCTTATTTCACAGATACAGTAAAAAGCACATAATCTGCTTAAATACACCTTTATTAGTATCTACAGTATGTGAAGAATTGTCACATCTTTGCAGCCTTAATCTAATCAAGAAGGAAAGCTGCTCGAGTGTAAGTGCTGAACCAAACAAGCACGGCTGATTTTATGCTAAGCTTATGGCATTTTATCAAGTAACTGACCTGCATCATCCTTCATCAGGTTAAGAACTGTCCAGCACATTGTTTAGAACCTGGAAGGATAGCGCTGAACCGTCAACTTTGTGGAAGGTCACTTAACCTCTTGGTAAAGTTGCATTGTAAATAATATATATATATATATACATTAGAAATCATAGATATGTTTAATAGTGAAAGTAAGTAAAAGCATTTTCATACACACAAATAATGTGATGAGAGCTCGCAGGATTGGGACTAAACAGCTGTGTCGCCATAATAAAACCACTTGTTAGTGAGACTGATCAGAAAAAGGCTTCAATTTACTAGAAGCATAAAGATTGGACTTTAGTGCAATAGAAAAATGTCATGTGGTTTGGTTCAGATTGAGCCTATTCCAGAGCGATGGGTGCATCAGGGTAAGAAGGGAAGCGCATGAAGCGATGCATAGTGTCCACTGGAGGCAGTGTGATGTCCTGGGCCTTCTTCAGTTGGTCAGACAGAAGTCTAGACTCAGCAACGTTATGTGGCAATAGAATGAAGTCAGCTGACGACCTGAATGTACTGAATGACCAGGTTATCACAACTATGGATGTATACCGTGGAACCTCAGATTGCGAGTAACGCAGTTTGCGAGTGTTCCGCAAGACGAGCAAAGATTATTAATAAATTTTGACTTGAAAGCTTAATAATAATAGTATAATGATATCACTTTGTATGAGAAACAGCTAAATGATCAACAACTGATATGAGAATTAACCTTGATCTAATGTATTATCCTGTTCTTAGATGAAAACATGATTGTCGAAACTTCAAGGTTAAATTATTTCAACTTCAGTAAATTGCAGTTTAGTAATGATTATGAGATATGAATTGTGAAAAGTCGTACCGCACCTCACACAGCTCATCACTCCCAGTTTACCGACTTCATCTGGACTACGCTCTGTAACCCCAGTTCCTGCTAACACTTATGCATTTGAATTGAGTGTAAAGAGGTGGTGTAGTGTGTAGTGTGTAGTGTGGCCTTGTCGGACCGTTGCTCGTGCCAAGGCATTAAGCTAATCAGCATCACGTTCGAATGTGACGGGGTTTTTGTGCCTGATGATGTAATAACATTTCCGCTCAGTGCAGTGTGCCTCAGCAGAACATGTGGGAGCAACGTGTGAAAACACACACGCGTGTTCACGGGAACAGCATGTAGAGAATCTGGGTCAGCACTCTCAGGGGCCCTGTGGAGACACTGAACAAAGTGTGTGTGTGTGTGTGTGTGTGTGTGTGTGTGTGCATGCTATTGAACATGCTATGGTGCTCATCCATGACAACAGCCAGTGACAGAAATGTGTGTGTGTGTGTGTGTGTGTGTGTGTGTGTGTGTGTGTGAAGTGCTGACTATCAGAGGAAAAGAGGATTTTCTTTCCTTTTTATTTTTCTTTCTTTCCTCATGTTCTTTGCAGTTCTTTCATTCATTCACTTCTTTGTCCGTTTGTTTGACCGTTTGTTCTTTCCTTCATTCACTCATCTGTTCATTTTTCCTTCTTTGATCCTGAGTGCCTGTCTCATGTTCTGTAACCATGCTTTCGCAGTTCCTTTGTTTTTTCCGTTCATTTATTTGTGTGCCTTCTTCTCTTCTTTCCTTCCTTCCTCCCTTCCTTCCTTCCTCCACTTCCGCTCAGGTTTTGCAGTAATGCATTTGCTTTTTCTTTTCATTCATTCACTCCTTTGTTCATCTGTTTGTCCTTTTATTCCTTCACTCATTTGTCTTTCCATTCTTCTTCTGTTCCTCGTGTTCCGCTCTTATGTTCCCTAACAATAGTTCTGAAGCTCTTTTGTTTGTTTGTTCATTAATCTGTTTACTGTCTGTTGCTTTCTTTCATCCAACCATCCCTCAAACTATCCATTATTCCTTATAATATCCAGCAGTTGCCTCGCAGCTCTCAGACGTGTGATTAATTCCTGATCCTTAATCCTACTCTGTGTGAAGTTTCTCATGTTCTGTTCATGTCCTGATGGGCTTTCTCAGGGTTCTTCAATTTCCTTTCACCGGCCCTAAATTGTGCCCAAGTGTAAATGAGTGCATGAATGAGTGTGTGAATGAATATGTGAATGAGAGTGTGAATAAGTATGGCATGTGCTCCAATTCCCGCTCTTTGCCTCTGACCAAAATAAAATGCATACTGAAGAAGAATGAATAAATGTCCATAAAGTTAGTTCCATTCGAGTAATCTGATTGGACGAGAGGTATTACATAAGTGCTGATAATGAGCATAACAGCACTGGGATGTTTAACTGCATGTATAACACGTGATCTAACAGTTGTTAAATACAATAATTATCATCATCAGCATGGCCGGTACGCTCCATAGTACTGGAAAGAGGAGAGAACAGCTACCTGCCAAAATCCACATTCAATTGCGAAGGTTGTAGGTTCAAACCCCAGCACCACCACGTTGCCACAGTCGGGCCCTTGGTCAGGGGCCTTACACCTCAGCTGCTGAGATATAGTCGAAATGTAGAAAACTAGTCATGGACGCATTTTCAGCAAGAATACAACATTATGTCATTTTAAACAACACTTTGTCACCTTAATAATTGCTTCTATATTATATGTATTATATTATATTTTATAATTGAATCCCAAATCTCTCTTACTCTCTCTAACCCCTGATCAAGGGCACTACTTGGTGTGTGGAACAAGGGATTGTACAGTACACCCTGCAGTACATTGCGCACTAGCTTTCCAATTAACGCTATTTGGTGATTCAATCCCAGAACTCAGCGAAATTAGTGAAAATATAAAATAATTCTTGTACAGTAGGTTTCTCACGACTGTCCACCACCTTCTCACCTTTTGGCTCCATAGGACCGGTAGTAAGCCGTGCAGGTTTTGACTATTGAAATATATATTTATTGGAGAATTTAAGGGTAGCATAGTTTGATAGACAAATATCACCATCAAATAATGCTCCCGGTATATAATCAATAAAATTAATGAAACCTTATCTTGTTATATCATGCTTGTCTGTCTTTGCACGCATAAAAAAATGATACATAGTGTGAATTAGCAGAACACCATCACAAACTTCGAACTACTGTACTTTCACCTCGTTAATTACGCGAACCGCTAGTCAGTCGCCATCTCACCGCTAGTTTCACCAGTCACAGAAGGACATCACAGTCTGTTGATAATAAACAGTGTTTGAAGAACTCTAGCATGAAGGCATTATTGCTTACTTCCTTAGAAATCGTGAACTGAGTTGGTGGTCATGTGACCTGTATAAGCCTGTCTGTGTTGGGAAATTTCTTCATTTTCCCGCTTCCTTTTTCCCCCGTTCGGGATCACCCCGCGTGCTCCCTCTGTTCCTTTCTCAGGAAGTGGCTTCATAATCCGGCAGCTCTCATTCCATCTCTCAGCCAAGGTGCCTGGGAGACCGGCGTGAAACATGACACTCTTTACACTCACATATGGTGTGCGTGCACATGTGTGTGTGTGTGTGTGTGTGTGTAAATTCTAGGATCTGAGCTTGTGCCTGGTGTGTCTGAGACTGACCTACTGAAACCGTAATAGTTTCTGATCAATGCACTTCCCACAACAGGTTAAGTGTAACTCCATAAAGGCATAATGAATAGAACAGCCCTGCTTTACTGTCGCTCTCTCTCTCTCTCTCTTTCTCTTTCTGTCCATTTGGCCTGGAAGGATAAAGGATACAGAGCTATCCAGTTACTCCACTGAAAGCTTGCTCTAATCATTGTACACTTACGTGCGGACAAGAAAGGAAGGAAATTTAAGTCAGCAGTCCCTCCATCCTTTCCGTTCCTCTCCTTTGCGTTTCTCTTGTTGCTCTTGTCTTCTCGACCTCTTCACTCTGTCCATCTTTTTCTAGTTGTTTTTTTTTTTTACTCTCACCTCTCCGTACAGATGACGAGCCAGACATATTCTCTCTGTAGGCCGAATCGTTTCACCGAACAAATTAGACTGGTACTCAGAACAAGAGTAACGTCCTTAAACACCCACGAGGTTGAGAATTAGTCTGAAATCAATGAGGAGCTCTCCCCTGCGCTCTCTTTCTCTCTCTGTATCTCTCTTTCTCTCTCACCCTTTGTCTACAACCTACTGTAGAACAAACACTTGAAATCAGCTGTCATTGGACATCGCACTCCATTACGTTTAGTAGCTTTTCCCCAAACGTGTCTATTAATCTATTAAGCCGTCCATCTATTCATCCATCTATTCATCTATTCACAATAAATCTGCCCTCCATCTGTCCACTAATTCCTAAATCTAACTATTCACCCACATTCTTTGTCCGATAATTAATTTATCCATTTGTTCATCCGTTCATTAATAGATCTGTCTCTCTGTCAGCCATTAAAACATAAATCTGTCTATTCTTTTCTACATTTGTTCAGCCATTAATCTGTTCATACTGTACACACAGATATATCCGTTGGTCCAATCATTCAGCGGACATTAATTGATCCACGCGTGCACCCATTCATCATCTCACGATAAGTATGTCTACACATGTTCATACATACATAAATCTGTATATTTCTGTATATGTGTATCCATCCATCATTCTTTATCTGTACCACTTATTCTGTATGGGGTGACGGAGAGCCTGCGGGATGTCCCATTGGACTTCAGGGCACAAAGCAGGATAGTTTAATTCTGTTCATCTATTGTCTTTTTACTTGTTTGTCCATTCATCTGTTCATCATCCAAAAATCTGTCCATTTATCCATCCATCCATCCATCCATCCAGCTATGTATTCATCCATCTATCCATTTATCCATCCATCCATTTTTAAATCTGGTCATCCATTTATAATTTTATCTACAGTATTTATTAGCCAAAAATTGTCCATCCATCCATGTTAAAATTCTGTCCATACATTTGTCCTTTTTGTCTATCCATCATCCAGAAAATCTGCCCATCCATCCATCCATCCAACCAGCCAGCCATTTATTTATCCGTCCTTCTTTACATCTCTTAATGTATTTTTTATTGTATCTATTCATCATTCAAAAATCTGACCATCCATACATCCATCTATCCTTCCATCCATCTATCCTTCCATCCATTCATCTTTAAATCTTACCATCATTTGTAATTATATCTATTCATCGTCCAAAATATTGTCCGTACATCCAAGCATCCATCTTAAATTATATCCATCCATCCATTCATCCATCTATCCAGCCAACCAGATATCCATCCATCCATCTGTCTGTCTATCCTTCTTTAAATTTGACGATCCATTTGTAATTTTATCTATTCATCATTCAGAAAATTATCCATCTACCCATCAATCTTTAATTCAGTATCTATATTTGTCCTTTCATTTATATATATATTTTTAAACTATCTATCCATCAATTTTACACATGTCAGTTTGACTGCTTTTTAGACAGAAATGGAAAGAATTGCTAAAGGATTTGTCAATCCATCCATCCATCCATCCATCCGTCCCTCACACATACCTTCGGAAATAATTTCGGCTGCAGTTTAGACAGAAAAGAAACGAATTGTCTTTCCTCCTTCAGCTCATGACTGTGTAAAAATGACAGGTCTAAAAATGCCTTAGCAGTGAGCTATTGCTTCAGAGGACAGGAATGTGCTAGTACAGAGAGATCCTGATGAAAGAGAAGACAGAGAAGTGGAAAGCCTGTCTCAAAATCCCTATATCTCTCTCCTTTCATCTCGCCCCCTATTTTACAGTCTTCACTAAATTTGTTTGATTAGCCCAGACTCTTTAGACTTTAGGTGAAGTTTCATGGAGGGTACAGAAGGACGGTGTGTGAGCTGTGCAGCAAAAGTGTGGACAAACACCGCGTTTAATCACTGCACACATGCACTCTAATGAGGACCTGAAGATCAACTGATCAACTGTGTTTAGCTGATTTTGTATCCCTGTTCTTTCCGTCATGTTCATTTGCTTCGCTTCTTCCCCTGTCTGTGGTACGACTGAGAGCAGCAGGGAGACGGTGTCTGAGAGACGAGGAAGCCGTCTGTCGTTTGAGAAAAAAAAAAAAAAAAGCGAGAAAAAAAAAAAAACAGGAAATGAGAGTAGTTATCAGCACGCTGCAAGTCTTATTACCAGCTGTGTGATTCTGTGCATGTAAGTGTGTGTGTGGGAAAGTGAAGTGGGAAAGTGTTTTGCTCATGCACGTACAGTGCACAGCATTGCATGTCTTCTTTGCAAGTGTTTACCCCAATCACGTGTTTGTCACAGTTTCGTAGTTTTTCCATCACAGGTCTTCTTGACTCATGTTGTCAGGTTAGAAATGTTAGCTGAAAGTAATGCAAAAGTCGTCTCGAATCCTCAGTGAAATCCCCTTTTGATGTGCGCTACAGAATGTTTATGGAGAGGACACCGTTGATAAGAGTAATGGAAAGAAGGGGAAATGGAAACCAGCATTGAAGACAAGCGGGAGACAAAGAGGATTTCCAAAAAGAGGATTCGAGAGTTGGGGCGGCTTAGTGGTTAGCACTGTCGCCTTGCACCTACAAGTTCGATTTCCGCCTCTTTGTGCATGGAGTTTGTTTGTTCTCCCTGTGCTTGGTGGTTTTCCTCCGGGTACTAATTGGCGCAGGCTAATTGGCGTTCCCAAATTGCCCGTAGTGTGTGAATGAGTGTGTGAATGTGTGCGCCCTGCGATTGATTGGCACCCCATCCATGGTGTACCCCACCTCATACCCTAGGTCTTCTGGGATAGACTCCAGGCCCCCCATGACCCTGTGTATAGGATTAATGCATGGCTGGTGATGGAGACTATGTTGAGTAGTACCTTTGTAGAGTTACTCTCCTTATCTTGTAGCGTACTCTACTGAGATGTCTTAAGCCACGCTATCTTGTCTTCGGGGAGTCAATCTCAAAAAGAGTCGATTCCCCCGAGTCTAGACGTTACGTCTGGTCCAAATCCTTGGAATCAATTCCACAGTGAAAATGATTCACCTTGCACAAATGTGTTAAGCACACTGACTTGGCGTTTAAATGTTTTGGCTAGCAGAATTTTTTGTAGGATCTTTATTTAGAATTGCGACTTACAATTGAGCAAATAGGCAGCATGGGGAAGTACAGTACTGGTTGGCACTGTGGCCTCGCACCTGCAGGGTCAGGTTTGATCTTTGCTTCTGGTCTGTGGGATGTGGAGTTTGCATGTTGGTGGGTTTCCTCCAAAGTGACTGTGAACTGTACTTGAGTGCACACGATGGATCTGCACCCCGTCCCCTGGGATAAGTGGTATAGAGAATCAGACTCGGGTTTCTATCAGACTTGGCCATATAATCCATAATCCAGACTTCCATACTTTTGAGTATCAAGATCAAGACTATCGTAGGCTTTGCACTATCCTTGCAGTTCATTATGGAGGCAGCCGGTACGGTACGCCAAATTTACAGGAAGCGTTTATGTGCTTTGAAATAAAGACTGTCTGATTTGGTAGGTAAATTTCTTTTGGTTTAAATTTGAATGCTGCACATCTTTCTTTTATTGAAGGCACAGCTCTGTCTCATAATTCTGAGACAGTCATGAAAGTTTAAAACGCCTGCCTGCAAGAGCTCCGAATTATATGGAAAAATGAGTTTAGTTTCAGTTCTGAACTTAAAAGTGGTCCTCATTTACCATGCAGCAGTACCATGGTAATATTGCAGACAGCATTTTTTTAATCATGCAGTTATTATATTTGGAATAAAACATAATGGGGTGTGTTGAGGCGTGTCTCATGACAGAACGTCCTGAGGGGTTTTATTCCTTTTTTTACCGCAGCAGTTTGTCAGTGATAAACATTATTATTATGACAGGTCAGAGTACAAGGGACGTTCAAGTCAAACCGGGACTTTTATGTTATGAGAATAAAAACTGCCTTTATTTCTCTATATAATCTCCTGCTACTTATCTTGAGTACTATCCCTATGTACTGATCCATGCACTAGTGTTTTCTCAGTACGCCGGAGCCGTGATAGAACATTCTGTCCTTCTGTGTCTTTAACTCACTAGCAATCTTAGTGTTGAAACTGAAGGCAGAGAGCTCTCTCACTCGTCACATTCTGGAAATGCAGGTGTTGGTGAATGATTGTGTGTACAGTTCCCACAGACAGATGCGTCCCTTCCCGTCGCAAGTTACCCGTCGATTTTCAAGCATCAGGCATTCCATCGCAGAATGTTCATGGGAACGGCTGCAGTAAACTCGGCCGAGATTGTCATTCGATACGGCCTCCTTTAAAACGTTTGCACCATTCGAGTGTTTTACTGTATTTTTATTATAAGAATCTCATCACCGTACCGTGCTTGAACTCTTCTGTAATGGCAATCGCTTTTCTGTCTTGATTTACAAGTCATCACAAGTCCCGGTTTGACTTGAACGCCTACATAGAATTTATCTGCTTATAGTTACAGTGCTTGAAGCTTCCATATTTTACTTTTTTTTTTTTTTAGCAAATTAACACAGGTCCCAGAGCTTCCCCAAAGTGTGTGTGTTAATGCTCCAGTTGAAATACTCTCAGATAATGCATTTTTAATACCCCAAACTCTCTCTGTAAACTCACACTGTATTATTTAGTTGTTCTTTCAGCTGTTCCTGGTATGTTGTTGCCCCAGCGGACCATCCGTCGCACATTTGCCCTGACTGGTTTCACTCCAGGCCCTGATGCAATATTTCCATTTTTATGCGGTTTGGGACCAGCACTAAGGATGCCCTCCGTCTGATGGCTGGGTTTGGGGTGTTGGTTGCGAACTGAAACCTGTCCCTTCCGCCTGACAGTTGAAAGACCTACCACTGAGCCACCGCTGCCTCCGAAACGGTATCATTAAATACATGCTGTAAATGAGTGGAAAAGAAATACGGTTACAAAAATGCATGGTTAAGGAATGAATATTTTAGTGTTGTTATATATAGAGCATGGATTAATTATACAGTTCCAGCGTTCACACAGGTCCCCAGTGATCTTGGGAGATTTGATAAGATCAGGGGTTCAGAGTTAAGCTCAAATCCCCATTTGTTGTTCGTGAATGATGTCATGGTGTGGTTCCACCCATGGAGGAAGAGGCTCTGATTTCTGCCAGACACACACATGGGTGTCCTTCTCCACCACTGCTGCCCTTAAAGCTGCTCGGGACGTGAGACAGATTAACTTCGCCCTGCAAGCAGCTTTGAGCTGACTCACCATGAGAGAGTGCACATGTTCTTTGCTTTGTGTGTGTGTGTGTGTGTGTGTGTGTGTCAGAGTTGGAGGGAGGGAGAGAGATTGAGAGAGAGTAGGGGTGTACTCTCCCAAAGAGACCCCCCCCCATACCCCCCCCACGCCCCCCCCCCCACGCTCACATAAGCATACACAAACACACACATAACTCCAAGCCTGTCCAGTACAGTACAGCATGGTCAAGATTTTAGAGACCACTAACCCCCAAACACACACACACACACACACACATATATATATAAGTGTACACGTGCTGTATGCTTCTATGAAGTGTGCACGTGTACAGTATGTGCTGCCTTTGGTTTAAACAGACACCACAGTCTGGTATCTGTAACTGTACATCGTAGCTTGTTTTCATTCCAATCTGCAGTCTAATGCGGCGAATCAGATTTTCAGACTCGGTGCGTGCGCTGCGAATCGCACGGAACTCAGTCTGACCGGTGAGTTCATTTGTGTGCCGTTTCGTTCGCTTGCTCGTTGGTTGCTATGGTAACGGTGCAGGTGTACGTGCATTTAAAAAGAAAGATGCAAGCAGAGTACAGGCCACCTCAAGGCCAGCTCTTGTCCTCACCTGCTAGAAATGTTCTTATTGGAAATTTCTGCCCTCAAGAAGCAACGTGCAAAGAATGAAGGCAACAATAAAAACAAGCTGCAGAAGAAAAAAAAGGGAGAAAAAACAAACATGGACAATACTTCACGAAAGTGTCAGGAGCTAGCGAGCCAGCTAGCAGTAATGACCATAACTCAGAGTTGGGCTTTTAACTCATCTTTCTTTATAAATCTTAGTTTAGTGGGGTGTTATTTACTGGAGACATGTTGACGTGACCTCATATAGGCTATAGACCTTTTAGAGTCGAGGGTAAGTCAAAAATTATCTGCACACTGGCTGTAGATTTTTTTTTTTTTTTTTTACTTTTAGATAAATGAAAAAACATTTGACATAAAACAAAACCTTGCTTTTGTCTTGTTTAAACTTCTGTGCTCTGCTTAGCCCTGTGAAAGTCTACCTAATTTATCCGTGACATTGTATCAGTCTGCAGTGTTTTGGTTAGCATTGTGCTAATGTGTCTGGTTTAGTCTTTGTTGTTTTGGTTAGCAATGTGCTAATGTGTCTGGTTTAGTTTTTGTTGTTCTGGTTAGCATTGTGCTAATGTGTCTGGTTTAGTTTTTGTTGTTCTGGTTAGCATTGTGCTAATGTGTCTGGTTTAGACTTTGTTGTTTTGGTTAGCAATGTGCTAATGTATCTGGGTTAGTCTCTGTTGTTTTGGGTAGCATTGTGCTAATGTGTCTGGTTTAATTTTTGTTGTTCTGGTTAGCATTGTGCTAATGTGTCTGGTTTAGTTAATTTTTGTTAGCATCATGTTATTTTGTCTGGGTTAGTTTCTGGTGTTTTGGTTAGCATTGTGCTAATGTCTCTGGTGTTTTGGTTAGCATTGTGCTAATGTCTCTGGCGTTTTGGTTAGCATTGTGCTAATGTCTCTGGCGTTTTGGTTAGCATTGTGCTAATATCTCTGGCGTTTTGGTTAGCATTGTGCTTACTGTATGTGTATGGGTTAGTTTCTGGTGTTTTGGTTAGCATTGTGCTAATTTGTCTGGGTTAGTTTCTGTTATTTTTGTTAGCATCATGTTATTTTGTCTGGGTTAGTCTCTGGTGTTTTGGTTAGCATTGTGCTAATGTCTCTGGCGTTTTTGGTTAGCATTGTGCTAATATCTCTGGCGTTTTGGTTAGCATTGTGCTAATATCTCTGGCGTTTTGGGTAGCATTGTGCTAATATTTCTGGTGTTTTGGTTGGCATTGTGCTAATATCTCTGGCGTTTTGGTTAGCATTGTGCTAATATCTCTGGTGTTTTGGTTAGCATTGTGCTAATATCTCTGGTGTTTTGGGTAGCATTGTGCTAATATCTCTGGTGTTTTGCGTAGCATTGTGCTTACTGTATGCGTATGGGTTAGTTTCTGGTGTTTTGGTTAGCATTGTGCTAATGTGTCTGGGTTAGTTTCTGTTATTTTTGTTAGCATCGTGCTATTTTGTCTGGGTTAGTATCTGGTGCTTTTGGTTTGCATTGTGCTAATGTGTCTGGGTTAGTCTCTGGTGTTTTGATGTTAATGTAGCATGGCCGTTCTGTCTCCTCATCTGACAGATGGTGCGTTTCCTGAGCAGGTAACAGGTGGCAAATATGGGAAGTAGATGTGTGTGTGTGTGTGTGTGTGTGTCGGTGGTGGTGGGTGGGCGGGGGGGGGGGGGAGGGGGGGATGGTAAATGCAGGCATACTTTGGCCATAGTGATGGTAAGAGCATGTTATTTGGCTGTCAGGTTGATTCAGTTCTTTGCTTTGTGTGTGTGTGTGTGTGTGTGTCAGAGGGGGAGGGAGGGAGAGAGATTGAGAGAGAGTAGGGGGTGTACTCTCCCAAAGAGGACACCCCCCCCGCACACACACACACATTTTTGTCTACATTTATAAGTGTGCACGAGTGTGTATTAAACACATGCTGTATTCTTCTATGCATGTCCACCTGTGATTGTGCATACGTATATATTACTGTGGTGTGTGGGTGTGTGTGTGTGAGTGTGTGTGTGTGCGTGCACTCCCTGAGGGTGAAATCACTCACCACTGTGCTAACAGAAAAGCAGGCGTGCAGTCAGCGCTGGAACGCTGTGATGTCGTTACTCCATCAGCTCTGTGTGCTTCAGTTACAGCAACAGGTGTATGATCCTCTGATAACGTGTGTGTGTGTGTGTGTGTGTGTGTGAGTGAGGATCTCATGAGAAGGGCACTGCGGTCACCCTTTTGCTGATGTGGAGCCCTGGGGAAAAATTCTACAGCAGGATTTTCATGGGTCATTTAAATCTACAGTGTTATTGCTGTGTGTGTGTTGTTGATAGTAATATTAAATAAAAAAAATTCTGAACTCATAATATGCAAGAATTTTCTGTAAGTATCAAGATTTTATAAATATCCTGATTGGATATGATATTTTCCCCAATTTTGTTAGAATTTTCGCAAAATAAAAACAGCAGCCGTTTCAGTCAACATCTGGAGCACTGCTTCTCCACAGCTGCATGTGCCTAATTGTCTTCCCTCTTTCTTGTTGCTTTCGGGTCAGATCTATAGTGGGAGCACATACGTGTGCAGGTGCGTGGTCATCACAGAAAAGGTATTCTACCCTGTCAGAACTTTCCAGAATTAACAGTAGCAAAAATGTATAGTTCCGTCAGTCTGCACTCCTTCATTAATATCTCTTGAGCTACACAGGGCACGAGATGGAGTACACGCTGGATGGGGTTGAGAGTATTGCAAAAAATATAATAGTGTTTACCAGACGTAGCACATTCTGACACACTAGTAGCAGTTTCTGACATTTTTAACTTCATAAGAATATAATCCCTATAGTTTTAACATTAGCAGTTAACCTTACACAAAGGGTGTTCAAGTCAAACCAGGACTTTTGATTGTGCAGAATAATCGAACACAGTAGAATATCAGAGTATAAACTCCCTTTATTTCTCTATATAATCCCCTACTACACTAATGCACTTATCCCAGCGTTTTATTAGTGCTCAGATGCCAGAGCCGTAATCGGACTGCCTGCTTGACATCTGGTCCACCGACCTCCCAGGAACTCCTTTAATGGCCCAAACATGGAAATGTGGAAATGGCTCAGAGCGAGGTCAAGACTGTATGGGGGGTGTGGCAATAACTCCCAGCTGACTTCCTGTAATGTGCAAGTGGTGCAGTGGCCAGTATTAGGTTGTGCATTGTTCTGGAAAAACAGAATGCCCATGGTGATCAAACCATGCTGTTTTTCCACCAAAGGAAAAGGCCATTAATGGAGTTCCTGGGAGGCCAGCATTTCAGACAGGCAGTCCGATCATGGCTCTGGCTTATTGAGAAAACTTTCTACCTTGATGGTGTCCAGGCACTATTGAAACACTGGGATAAGTGCATTAGTGTAACAGGGGATTATACAGAGAAATAAATTTTTACTCTTATAACTGTCTTCTGTTATTCTGCACCATCAAAAGTCCTGGTTTGACCTGAACACCCCTCATAGATTAAAAGACGTAAATTGTTTATTCAGCCTGGATCAGGAAATAGCAAAGGGCCAGCTCTGATGGAAATTTCTGTCCTATGGATACAGACTTGAAAACGATTTAAAAATAATCAGAAGTTCAGTTGGTGACTGCTGCTTGCTGTGTGTGCGTGTGTGTGTGTGTGTGTGTGTGTGTGTGTGTGTAGTAAAGGACCTTTGGGTAAAAGGGACATTATTGAAACACTGTGATTGATCACTCCATTAACATTCTAGAGTAAGTCTAACTGCTTGTTACACACAGATTTACACTCGTGTTATGTAATATTGACGATAAGTGGAATCCGATTTCTTTCAGATTGATGTAAATCGGTGTGTAAACATCCATAATTCTGCTTTTTTTCTCTGTTTTCGCCAAACGACGGTTCTGTTCCCTCCATCCTCTCTCTCAGGCCCAGCAGGGAGAGTGGAGAAAATGTCTGTAATTAGCATACAGAGGGGACAAAACCCTCTGTGAAAGACACCGAGGGTGTTAGTGGGGTGTTTAGAGAAGACTAACACACACACACATACACACATACACACATACACACATGCCTGCTTTATACCCCTGCTATAAACATATACAGAGGAGAACAGGAGGAGGGAGAAAGAAAGATGAGAAGACAAATAAATAACTGGCACAGTCCCTGTAGGCTGAGAGTGAGTCAGCCCTGCCTGCCACACACACACACACACACACACGCACACACTCAGAATCCTAACAGAGAGCCTCCTACACACGTATACAGATGTGCCCCCATACACAGGTACACACACACACCTACTCCCACACTGGCTCTAAACAGAGAACCTCCTACATACAAGTACACAGAATCATCATCGTCCACACACACACACACACACACACACACACACACACACACACACACACACACACACACTCCATCTGTTACATAGCATGCTCCTATTGCATGTGATAAATATGCAAATATCCAGACAGGCAGTCTGAACGCTAAAGTAAGGTGTGAGTGAGAGACATGGAGGACAGGATAGACGAGAGACAGAGAGAGAGAGAGAGAGAGAGAGGCCAAGGCTGTGTCCATTAGACAAGGAGATGAGTGTAACCAAATCCGATTAACGAGACATATATCAAACATCGACAGTAATGCTTTCCCTTGAGACTACACACTACACACACTACACACACATACACACACACGCTACATGCTACACGCACCCCCCCACACACTCGCCTTATCTGTTTCTTGAAATTGATACTACGCAGTGGCTTTTAACAGTGGAACACTGAAGGCAGTGTGACAGAAATGAAGCAGAATTTTAGGTTTAATTTGTGGAGCACTTTAAATGAAGAGTGGTTTCACAGATGCATTCAATTCCAGTGTAGTAATAATAATAATAATAATAATAATAATAAGCCTTTTGTCATGATCTAACTTCACTTCATGATCTAACTTCGATTCCAGTCTCGCCGCTATCCAGTCTGCACAGCCATGCGAGTAGCCCCGAGACCGCTCAGAACAACCGCAGCAAACACACAGGCAGAAAGAGCTACAGCAGCACAGCACCGAGAACCGCTCTAACATCGACAAAAAGCATTGGATGCATTAATACATTAGACGTGAGCAGACACTGCAGATTTTTTTCCCCCTCCACAGACATGCACTGTACATGCGGGAACTACTGTAAGGCTACAGGAAAACCAGGACTCAGGTTGGGGTCTGGAACACAACAACAAGCAACAAGCAGACGAATAGAAGCTTTTAAATTCTACAAGAAAAGATAAACTCGAAATAAACATACAGTACAGGCAGAACGAAGGGAATAACGAAGGAAGGATGAAAAGAAGTAATGAAGGAAGTGAGAAATGAAGGAAGGAAGGAAGACAAGTAAAGGGAAAAAGAAGGATGGAAGGTATAAAGTAAAAATAAAAGGAAGGAAGAACAGAAAGAGGGAAGGAGTGAAGTACAGTATAAGGGGAAAAGGAAAGAAGGAAGGAAGGAAGAAAAAGGTGTAGAGAGGAAGCAAGCAAGGAGAAAGTGAAGGAGAAAAAAAGAAAGGAAAAACAAAGGATAAAGTGTAAGAAGTACTGTAAAAAAGGAAAAAGTGTAGTAATGAGGGAAGGAATGAAGAAATTGGATGTGCAGGAAATAAATTAAGATGCTGGGAAGAAAGAAAAAAGTATTGGAAGGAAGGAAGTAAAAAGTATAGGGAGGAAAGAAGAAAGGAAGGAAGGTATAGGGTAAAAAGAAAGGTAAAAGGAAGATAGGAAAAAAGGAAGGGAGGAAGGAAAATTTGTAGAAAAAAATATGGGTAAGGGGGAAAAGGAAGGAAGAATGGAAAGAAGGAAAAATGGAAGAAAAGTGTAGGGGAAAAAGGAAGGAAGGAAAATGTGTAGGAAGGAAGGAAGATAAAGGGTAAAAAAAAAACAAAGGAAGGCAGGAAAAAATGAAGGGATGCAGGACAATTTGTAGAAAAAAAACAAGTGTAAGGGGAAAAGGAAGGAAGAACAAAAAGAAGGAAGAATTAAAGAAAAATGTAATGGAAAAAGGAAGAAAGAAGAAGGTGTAGGAAGAAAGGAAGGAAAATGTGTGGAGGAAGCAAGCAATGATAAAGTGTAGGAGAAAGAAAGGAAAGAAAGTAATAATAAAGGATAAAGGATAAAAGAAGTAAGAAAGAAAAAAGTGTAGTAATGAGAAAGAAAGAAGGAAAGAGGCATGGAATGCAGAAAAAAAGTATAGGGAGAAAGGAAGAAAGGAAGGAAAAAGTATTTGAGGAAAGAAGGAAGAAAAAAATGGAGTTTCTTCCCACAGTCCAATGAGCTGAGGGATGATTGGATAACCCTTCACAGGATAAGCAGTAAGGAAAATGGGAAAATGGAGGGATGGATGGATAGATGTCTCACTAGAATGAGATAAAGTTTGCCATTTCACCAAACATATCACATCACCCTAGTGGAAAGTACAGTTGAGTGCAACACATGGACAATTTAACCAGCTGTAAGATCCCCAAGTCACTCTTCTTTCTGATTAACCCCACAGTTTAATCTCTGCTTCACTCGTCTGCGATGTAGAAAACGCCGTCTCTGCATGGAGCTCATTCATGGTATTTATTGATTTCCCTGTCATTTGCAATACCACAGCTTTTGAACATATTTCATTACCAATCAGAGGGATTATGGGAAACTGTGTTACTATGGTAATACTTTGAGTCTGTCATATAACAGTACAGTACGTGCAGTGTGTCCGTTCCTGTGCAGGTTTCTAGTTCACTATTCTTAGCAGACTTGCCTTGGAGTGCAGATGCAGCCTGAGATATTCCTCACGGACTGCAGATTTCTGCAAAAGCTGCAGTGTTTTTTTTTTTCCCCTTCTTTTTTTTTCATGCTGCAGTGTGAAAGTTGCACAGCAGATTTTCCGAGGCCAGGATGCTGAGTGCGTCTCTTACTGACAATCTCTTTCAATGTTCAGTCCACTGACCTGAAACTTTGCCCTTGCCTTTGAACTTCTCCACTTTTTTCAGCGCAAGAACTAATTTCAAGACTTTCTCCTTGTCGTGACTTTAAAGCTACTGTCTGGCCAAAACAAATAGATTAAAAAATGAAAGAAAATGAAAATTATTTGTTCATCATCTTTGCCTTTGATTACAGCGCACAATGATGTGGTCAATTCAACGAAATGAAATTAAGAATATTCCTCATGCCATCAGGGAATGTATATCCATAGATGTGATAATCTGGTCATTCAGTACATTCAGGTCGTCAGCTGACTTTTTAATTTTATTGCCACATAACGTTGCTGATCCTAGACCTCAGCAGCTGAAGCAACCTCAGATAATAACACTGTCTCCATGCATGATGTGTGCATCGATTTATACGCTTCCCTTCTTACGTACACTGACGCACCAATCGCTCTGGAAACGGGTCAGTCTGGACCGATTAAAACACATGACCTTTTCATTTTTGTTTTCTGCTTAGTCTTACTAACAAGTGGTTTTCTTATGGCTACACAGCTGTTTAGTCCCAGTCCTTTGAGTTCTCATCACACCGTGTGGATGAGACATATTGGAAATGTTCTTCATTGTTCAGGAAGTCCCCGACCTACGAACGGGTTCTGTTCCGGGCGCGTGTTCGTAAGTCGGATTTGTTCTTAAGTCAAAATGAGTGAGTATCATATGCCATTGACACAAATATAGAACGTAAAGCATATCAATCCACTTGACTAATTCTGTCTGCTTTTTCCACGGTGCCATAAGGTGTCCAAATACTGTAACCACGCCTAAGGGAATGAATCTTACACATGTCAAATGTGCGCCTTTAAACTCTGCGCCTTTAAATTGCGAGGGGAATCCCGGACAACATTTTGTCTCAGAGCTGTTTTCCACTGTATTGGACTGTGAACTCTGTTTTGTTAAGGATTTTCCCAAAGATAGGATTATTCACCATCAGCAAAGACATGTTCTATCATTGTGCTCCCGGATTGATTTATTGAAACCGATGAGGCCGACTCATTTCTCCCACTACAGTAGGTTTGTATCTACGGAAATTTGTAATGCTAATGTTCATAAGTCTGGGACTACCTGTACATATTAAACACACCTCTAATTTCTACTGTCCAAATTTTTTATCCTGCAACTTTACTAACTGCTGGAATGATCTCTGTTTTTCATATTTTCTTTCCTAATCATATTTCATCTTCAAGTTGACACTTCAGGACTATCCTTCCAGGTATTAATAACGCCTTTGAAGGTTCATAACCCAATCCCAGGCATTTTAAACCCTCTTATTTTCATCGCTTTCCCTTTCTGAAAATGTGACTCAAGGTTGGAGATTTTAGCTTTAACTTCCTGATGAAGTTCAAACTTATTCGACGATCACGTTACCACTTCCTCAGAAGTTTCACTCATCGTCCAGAGTCTCATGTGCCCTTCCCACTGTGACAACATTTCTCATTCAGAATGGGATTTGAGCCTCCTCTAACCTTATGTTAAATGTTGAACTGGGGTCATGGGTATAAAGAACAGATCAGCTCATGGCTGTTTGTGTAATCAGTAGGACTAGAAAGGCTTAAACGTCTTAAAGTTCCTTTTATATCTCTTTTTAAATGCCAGGTCTCACTCCGCCATCGGAGAAGTGATCACTTCCTTTCCGAGGTGTCCGTTTCATCCGAAATGGCTTGGGCTAGACCTTTATTTAAATAGCGTTGTTTGGAGCTCAGAAAAGAGCCTTTGTACTTTTACACTTTCTCGGGTAATCATTACAAGCTGTAACAAGCTAAACAACTGTTTATAGGTAATGTAAATTATAAGAGGAAATCATTTTACAACATTGAGCATTACGATACTGTATAGAGTATATTAATGAATCTTTAGAGAGCACTTTATTCTCGGGTCATGGTAGATCCGGAGTTAAGAATACACCTTGGACGTCGTACCAGTTTATCACAAGGAAGGGCAGGGCAGAACACACACTCCTTGACACATGCACACAAATACACAAACCTGAGGGCAATGTTGTATAGACGGTTCACCTACTGGGAAATCTTGCGGGTAAAAGGAGGAAACTGGAGATCATGGAGGGAACAAAAGGGGGATAAGGTACGAAGTGATCTCATTTTTTAGCATTTTTTACTAGCAGCTTTTCATGTTACTCAGAAAGTGTAAAAGTACAAAGACACATGTTCAAAGTACTGATGCATAGCGTTTCGACCAGAGGTGGAGTTACATTTACTCCGTTACATTTACTTAAGTAACTTTTTGAAAAAATGAGTAGTTTTACCGCACCATACTTTTTACTTGAGTAGATTTGTGAAGAAGAAACGCTACTCTTACTCAGCTACATTCGGCTTTACTCGACTTGTTACTTTTCTATCCGTTTATTGGACACTTTAGATTTTCTTTGTTTTGCAGCCGGTGAATCTACCACGTGACTGTTTCACCAATCAGATGTAGCTACAATAATCACATGACTCCGTTTGATCAATCAGCCGCCAAATCAATAACCGCATGGACCACATAGAATGGGGGGGGGGGTCTTTTGCAATGGTAGACAGTGAAACGAGCAAGTCGCGGTTAGTTTAGCTGTTTTATTTAATGTTGCAATCTCACTCACTCACTCATCTTCTATACCGCTTTATCCTGTATTCAGGGTCGCAGAGGACTGGAGCCTATCCCAGGTGGCTTAGGGCACGAGGCAGGGTACACCCTGGACAGGGTGCCAATCCACACACACACACACACACACACACACACACACTACGGGCAATTTGGGAACACCAGTTAGCCTAACCTGTAAACCTTTTGACCTGTGGGAGGAAACCGGAGTACACGGAGGAAACCCACCAAGCACGGGGAGAACATGCAAACTCCATGCACACAGAGACAGGAATCGAACCTGACCGGGAATCGAACCCGGACCCTGGAGGTGCAGGGCAACTGAATATACAGTACATCACGGGAAATAGTTTACACTGTATAAACATGCATATCTTACCTGCAGTAGGTTTTTATTTCAAAAGCTTTATATTGTGAAAAAAGGGAGATTAGGGAGATTGTTCTTTAATTTGCTATTTTGTAAAGATATTTAGTTTTATTCATTTATTTTATTACGTTTATTTCATAAATTTTATTATTTGGAAATGTCACAATTTGTACATTATTTTATGCTGCTTACATTATTAAAAAAATAATAAAGCGGACATTACGATGAAACAGTCACTTAGTACTTGAATATCTTTTCACCAAATACTTTTTTACTCTTACTTAAGTAATATTTTGGACGACTACTTTTTACTTCTATTTGAGTAATATTATTTTGAAGTACAGCTACTCTTACTTGACTACATATTTTGGCGACTCTACCCACCTCGACAAGGTTTCGACAAGGTTCTAATCTGAATAAAAACACCCCGAGAGAGAGAATGGCCATTCTCCAATTTTAAGACACTGGCACAGCGGTTAACACTGCGGTCTCGCACCTCCAGGGTCGAGGGTTTGATTCCCATGTTCTCCCCGTGCTTGGTTGGTTTCCTCCATGTACTCCGGTTTCCTCCCACCATCCAAAGACATGCGGATTACACAAATTGCCGTTCCCAAATTCACCGGAGTGTGTGTGTGTGTGTGTGTGTGTGTGTGTGAGTGCTTGGGCCTTGGGATTAACTTGCACCTCATCAAGTTTGTATCCCACCTTCTGCCCTGAATCCCCAGGCATAGACTCCAGGCCTCGCATGACACTGTACAGGATAAGTGGTATAAAGAATGAGTGAGTGAAAGAAAGAACTAACCTGGAAATCGGGTTCGTGACCCCTGACCTGTGAGGTGGTAACACTACCAGCTGTACCACTGTGCTGTCTTGAATGAAACTTTAAATGTCATGCCAATTAGTTCATTAATTAATAAACCCAGACAGGTGGTGTGTCATACCAGGAGACAAACACTTTAAGGTGGAGACGTGCTGGTGTAGGAAAACAAAGGCTCTGAAATACAACATATTATTCTGTTTCAGGCCAACATTGAATAAGACACCGGATATTTAAAAACAGCACTACGACAGTCCTTCTCTGATTATTTAAAGGGTTAAAAGTTAATGGTCAGGAGCTGTGAAGGGGAGGTCGAGGGTGAGGTCGGGAAATTTGCTTAATTCTCTCGCAGGAGATTAATTTGCCTCTCAACGCATAGATGGAAATGAATATCTGTGTACACAAGAGCTCATCACGATGCTAAATGAGCAGAATGGAATTAGTACGCCGTGCAAACAATGGCGATCGTCTCAAGAGCGCTGTAGTATGAGTTAAAAAAGAAGCAGCTGAATTGAGGTCCTAATTGAGAAGCTGAAAAAAAAAAAGAATTAGCAGACAAACAGAGAGCAGAGTCGGTTCGCATCGCAGCCGTCTGGAATTAATTGTAATAACAAGGCTCACTGGCTTGTCATTTGAAGCAGGGCCAGTGAGGGCGTGTTATTATTGTTACGGTGTAAGATTTTATATATAGCTTTGTGTGTGAGGAGTCAAAGTGTGCAGACGGGAAAGTAAACACGCCCATGCTTCAGATTGCACAGCAGTGCATGACTGCTCTAGTTTCCGTGCGAGCGCAAACACACAGAGGGCACGGCGTTATGACTTCCTGCTGATCCGACGAACCATCTAAGTCAGCGTGACAGATCTGAAGGACCCATGCAGCCACAAGGAGAACATGTAGGCCGTATCCTGAGCCTGATCCAAGCCCGGAGGATTTAATCATACTTAAATACGCTGCGTACTGAAACCGACCAGTGAAGAAGAAGAAGAAGAAAAAAAAAGAGTGTAAAGCCACATAGAGAATGCTGCTGAAAGGCGAACGCCAAGTTTCCGCTCATTTCTGTTTTTTATCTCTACGGTATAGAATTCTAACAATAGCAGCTTAACGGAACTCTGTACAAGCCATTAACATGGACAGGTGCATGGAAAAACTCTCCGAGATAGTAGTGCGATTAGAGCGAGCGTGTTCTCAGCGGCCCGGTGCACCAGTGCGTTCAGGTGATGTCAGAGACAGAAAGCGTAGCTGAAGGGTCATGACCTCCAGGATGTGATGAAAGCTCCATCACCTAGCAACCAACGTCTCCCATACACGCTCAACTCGGCCTGTCTTTTAATAAAAGCTGAAGAAAGTGCACAGCTAAAAACACGGACTGAACGAAGAGTTCCTCAGCAGAAATCAAAACATTCGGTATAAATGATAAAGTTATCGGAGACGCTCGTCACTGTTTTGGTGTGCTCGGGTATTCAGGAATAAAATCTCGGTGAAATGGAATGAGAGATAAATACTGTATTAAAGTATAAGTGTGACAAGAGATGATCTGCAGGGTTGTATGTGTTAATCTGTGATAGGGTCTCGATTTGGATTATGGTCCATGGTAGGTTTACAGTGGAGTGTAAAGGTGAACTTTTCGGACTAAAGCTGCAACTAATGTTTAATTATTATTTATTATTATTATTATTATTATTATTATAAAATTTTTGTAGCGCTTCAAGTGTCAGGGTTTGATTCCCACCTCGCGTCTGTCTCCATGGAGTTTGCATGTTCTTCCTGTGTTTAGTGGGTTTCCTCCGCGTACTCTGGTTTCGTCCCACAGTCCGAACAAATGCATATAATCGCCGATCCCTAATTGCCCATTTTAAGTGAGTGTGTGTGTCCTGCGATGGATTGGTACCCCATCCAGGGTGTCCCCGCCTCATGCCCTAAGTCTCCTAAGCCCCCCACGAGCCTGTATCTAGGATAAAGCAGTATAGACGATAAGTGAGTGAGTTTCTTCAAATCAAAAGGATAAAAACGATGAACTCTTCAAGCACAGTACGGCGATGAGACTTTTAGCCACAGTGAAAGATTTGGCCTGGAAAACCAGGTCTCTTCATACCATGTTAACAGGTTTGGGCCATTAAAGGAGTTCCTGGGAGGCCAGCGGTTCAAGATGTGAAGCAGGCAGTCCCATCATGGCTCTGGTGTACTGAGAAAACCTTCTTCCTTGATGGTATCCAAGCACTAGTGAAACGCTGGGATAAGTGCATTAGTGTAGCAGGGGATTATATAGAGAGAAATAAAGGGAATTTTTTGTTTTTAGTCTTCTGTTATTCTGCACCATCAGAAGTCCCCTTGCATCTTACGTCACTGATGCTGTTTTTCTCATCAGTTGCACGGTTATAGCTACCTATATGAGTAAGTCGATGAATAGCAGGAGTATCTCTCTGGTTAAGGTGTTCAAACACCAGCACTGCTAAGTTGCTCCTGTTGGGCCCTTGTGTAAGGCCCTTAACCCTCAACTGCTCAGATGTCAAAAATAAGATAAAATCTAAGTTGCTCTTGATAAGGGTGTCTGTCAAATGCCATAAATGTTATGTAAAGTGAAAAAAAAAGTTAGTTACAACCTTCAAACTGGAAAGTGTGGAGTTTTTACAGATTTTACACAGTACTGAGATTGGAGACTCCTTCCATAAATGTCAAACTTCTCCTCATAACCAAACACTTTTAAATTCATTTATTTAGCATAGGCTATCAGGACACCTTTTGACCAATCAGAAGTGAGAAAATGTCACTATTGTATAAATAAACATATCTCTCTCTCTCACGTAGCCCTGATTTGACTTTGCACCGCATTTTATACGACAAATACTAGACTCGCCATTTTATATTTCTTTCATACAGTATGCATCCTTCAGCTTACTTCAATGTGAACTTAGTTATCGAGTACCTAAGCTCCACTTGCAGTGTAAGATCATGTCGAGGGCTTAATGCCTTAATGGGATAGAGTACGGGATTTCCCATGGGCCTTTGCTACTAAACCCGTTTTTGTCAAGGGATCGCTTTAGTGTGATACGGAGCCAGGTTCTCCTCAGGAAATGTGTCTCGTTTTACTTACACGACCTCAGTGTAGTTTGCTAATCGGGACAGTGACACAAAAACTCATCAGCATCCCGGCAGCTCACTCAGACACATCGGTGGGTCAGATTTTATGTTCAAAAAATCATGACATCACAACTGATAGACTTGTAGGGAAAAAAAAAATATCAACAAAACTGATGTGATATATTTGTCAAAAAAAAAACAAAAAAAAACATTTACATGGTAGAATTCACTGAGGCTCTTCTTTAGCATCTGAAGCCGGTAGGAAATGTTGTAGCTCAGTGCGAAATATCACGAGTCCCAAACAGTTGGTGCTGAAGCGACAGAACGCGGACGTGCGTGTGCATTTTTCCAAAAATATCCGGATTGCATAAGCAGTCGTGAAATAAGTGCACCGCTGTGATAAATGCCTCTGCATTTGATTGTAAAATTGCTATCTATCTATTTTCAACCCTCAACTTGATAAGCATCAACGGTTATTACCGGCACAAATGTGGCGACTCCATTATTTTATCCAGCATGACACCGGAGAAGGCGTATTTTGGTGTATGATGTAAAAGAACACGAACGGATCATTATGTAGAGCTGAAGGTAGAAAAGTAGCACTGATCCTTTGATAAGCTTGACATTTAACTAATCTGCTTTCCACAAAGTCCCTATAGTCTTCCTCCTTAAGGGTTTGCAGCAAAACCAGGAGCGAGCAGTGTGTGTGTGTGTGTGTGTGTGTGTGTGTGGTCTTAAAGTGCTTTCCCGTGTATTAAAAAGAAATAATAAAAGTGGTCTGAAGGCTGAACATGTACTTACCGTCTGTCCTCTTTAATTCCTAAGTCAGAAATATTCAGACAAAAATATGGGTCGGGGTTAGAACTCATAAAATTCACCTAAGGGATAATCCTATAAATAATATATTTTTTTAAATATTCAACTATTTTTTCATTATTTATTTTTGTTCGTTGGACCAAATAGGCAGAGCGTATCGTGTTTCTGCAGTTCTACAGCTCCGTCCTTTGGCTCAGTCGGCGTCTCACGGCAAGCTTACGTTAACAAAAAAGGTACTGGTATTGGCCAGGTACTGTAGGTTCACTTCCTGCAGGTGCGCTGATTTAGAGTTGAATTGTTTTTCTCACTGAATCTAACCAGATATGTTCTGGTTTAGACTGGTTGCTTTGGTCCACACCTAAGTGCTATTGCTATGTTCTCAGCAGAACAAAGAAACCACACCTAAGTGGGAAAACTGACCCTTCAGTGCACCGACTAAACACGGCATGCATGAAAACGCTTGTGGAAATCTCCGATTTCATGGCTTTTTCAATCTTCATTTTACATTGGCAAATACTAGGCCAAATGCAAATTCAGACAAATCATTAAACTGGATAATATCCAAGCTTTGTTTTTGTGACTCCATACTGTATAGTATTTTAGCTGCAGCATTAACATACAGTACACTTTGTGAGAGTTCTGTTAAACTTGTTAAAGACATAGTAAAATATTGGACCTTTAAGTCAACAAGTGGACCGAAACCCAGAACAAACACCCAACTAAGGCTCTAGGTTGTTGGTTTCAGGATCTGGGTTCAAGTCCTGTTGTAGCACCATTTACTACCCGGTAAGAAAAATGGGAGGGTTGTCTCTGGAAGGGTATCTGGCGTAAATTCTGTGCTGAATTGTGTGCGGATCCGATGGTCTGCTGTGGCGAATCCTTGATGGTGGCAGCTGAAAGGAAGCTTTATTGACTACATTAGAAATATCTGTTGGAGCTGAATATTTTTAAATAGTTGCTCCGTTTTTTTTTTTTTTTTCCTCCGCATGTTTTTTTTAATGTAAGCTCAGTCCAAACTATTTTAAGTGCAAAGTAAAGACAGGAGCACTGGTGGATCCTTCCTGACATCTTTCCAGTTCTTCCTGTAGTTTGCGGTCATTGGTAGGACCCATGGGATCGGCCTCTTCCCTCAACAAATCCCTATCCTCTTGTCGAGTTATGGTTTAAGGGGATGCAGATGTTTCTTGTTGGTCACCACAGAGCCAGTTTCCATTGCAGTGGTCTTAGGTTGTCCATCAAATGCCTGCTACAGTATGTGGTGGCGTTTTAGGGTTAAACCCAACCGAATTACACTGGTGACCTGGTTATTAGACACTCGCCTATGGAGACAACCCCAGACTTGGCTCCAGGGATTAGTCCTGGACACCTTCATCTTGGCCCGGCACATTTAGTCTTTTTCATACCTTTCATGGGGGGCTTTAGGATCTCTCTTTGTGTGACCAGATCTGTTAATCAAGTATGAGGTGAAGAAGGAGCTCAGTTTGTGTTGATGCTCCCTGGTGAATTTATGACCCTATCCTCACCTCTGAAAAAAATAAGGGCACAAGGACAGGTGTTGGACATGAGGTTGGTACAGTATGCTTACTCCTCGTGATAGGGTGATGACATCTGCCATAATGGAGTGCCTCGGGAAAACACCCAATGTTCCTCCAGGCAGTTGGGAATGTTTCAGCACCTTATAATGATGTCCTGTGGTCAACTCTTTCTAGACTTATGTTCCAGATAGTCTAGGGATCATACCTAAGGTCGTGCTGGAATCTGTTGTTGGAGATAGAAGTCTTGGCCGTTGCCACTGAAACCGCCAAATAGAAAATTAATAGAATGAAATGAGCGAACGTTGAACATGCTCCATGATGAGTGATCTTTGCTGCTTGAAAATATAAAACGTCTACCATACAGAAGGTGCTATATCCGGCGTCTGGAAACTGGAGAATGTTTTATATTTGGCTTTACAGTAAATATCACCAGAAGGCTATTTGACTTGACATGCCAAGCTAACACTCACGCCTTTGTCGCTATCTAGTGTGTGTAGGATGCTTAAGGGACTTTTGTACAGTAGCTATTGCGCATCTCTGCTTATCTTTATCGTACGGTAATTTTGGTGATCAGAAGGTTTGTGTGGACGAAACACCATGTTAAAGGGTACTGTATGCGTCATTCATCCATACGACACATCTTCAAAATAGTACTCTTTATTCCGTTTCCCTTTTTTTTTTAATGGCACAGTTATACAGTATCAATGACACATGGCAAACTGTCTACATTATAATGCTGTGTCTATGTGTTCCTGCATGCGTTGTGTCATGGCCAGGTTTTTGCGTCAGAGCGAGAGAGCAGGTGTGTGCTCACCGGGATGTCCATAGGGGGATTTCTGGAGACCTTCAGGATGAGTCCCACCTGGAGGGTCGAGATCGAGTGCCATGAGCTCAGTTTAGTTGATCTAAATTTAGTTTTGGCCCTCACCGCTTTCCATAGTGAGAATTCTCTCAGCACGGCTTCACCGCTTACCGTCCAGCAACATGGTCACTCTTAGTCGGCTCTGCAGCCGATTTAGACAGATGGACAGATGGACAACCCCCTTATTATGGTTTCCAGTAAGTCACGGCATGAGCAATAGGACATAGTTATGTAACATAACACAGATATTAAATCATTTTCTTAGAAACTTGATGTACTGTAATAAGTGGAACAGGTTGGTGGAGGAAGAAGTTTATGAAAAGATGCTGAAAAATATTGATGTTTCCTAGAAGCACTAAATATAACACAGGTGCTGTGGAAAGTACACTGATAAAAAGATTCCACTTAGGTGAAAATATTGTGAATATAGTTACATTTATCTACACTTAAAAAAAAAAGAAAAAAGATTACAACAAAACAAATATAAGATGATTAATTTTTGGTTCTGAAGATCATTTTTCCAAGTATTAGGAATTTACTCTCACGCATCGTCTACATTGCTTTATCTTGTATTCAGGGTCATGAGGGGGCCTTGAACCAATCACAGGAGACTTAGGGCACGAGGCGGGGTACATCCTGAATAGGGTGCCAATCCATCGCTGGGCAGTTAGGAATTTAGCACGATTAAAGTAAGAAGAAGAAAAATTATGTGCCAATAGAACAAGACTGTTTTTTGGCTCTCATTTTCAGTCCAGTCCCTGTACCTGAACAGTTTCAAAGGATTTATTTTTATTTGTTAAGCCACACAGTGACCTATGAGTCATCCAAGCATAAGAAAAATCATAACTCAATAACTTACGGCATAAACCAGTGAGAAACAGGTGCAGATGATGACAGATAATCAGGCCGTTGATGCTGAATGCTGAGTGGTTGGAACAGACGAGAGGGGAAATGAGGTTGCTGCTGAGGTTGTTACGTAAACAACTAATTTTTAAACTGTATCTTTAGACACTTTGCAGTAAAACTGTTATTCACATTACAATTTTATTTAATATTAGGCACTGGTGGCTTAGTTGTAGGTTTCTTGCCCACCAAATGGAAAGCACAGGTTTGATTCCCACCCAATGCAAACCTAACCTGGATGCAGTGCCGGTCCCAAGCCTGGATAAAATGGGACGCTTGCATCCGGTGTAAAGCCTGTGCCAAGCTGGGTGCAGATCACATGGTCCACTGTGGCGACTTCTCAACAGGAGCAGCCGAAAGACCAACAATAAGCTTTAATTTCATTTAATATGAAAGAAATGACGGTGTCATGGTGGTTTAGTGGTTAGCACTGTCGCCTTGCACCTCCAGGGTCCGGGTTTGATTCCTGCCTCTGTCTGCATGGAGTTTGCATCTTCTCCTCGTGCTTGGTGGGGCTCAGTTTCCTCCCACAATCCAAAGACATGCAGATTAGCATCCCTGTAAAGCTGCTTTCATGCAAATGAGCAGTCACTATAAAAATCACTATACAAATAAAACCGAGTTGAAATGAACATAGTGGTTATGACGTTCTGTCTTAGTTTGCGGCAAATGATGAAAACATGCAGCGTGAATATTTCTTCCTACAGGTTGCATCATCGCTATATGCCTTGACATGTTTTTTTTTTTTCCCTCTCTCAGAAGGATGTCAGTATGCATCTCGTTTGAGGTGAATAGTTCTGATGGAATAATGCCTCAGGAATTATATTTTTATCTCTTTTTAAAATCCAACGACCTGCTCGTGTTGGCTGTGAAATATAAGACAGATAAGACACAGAGACTCGCTGTATTGATGACTGCAGCAGTGTGAACACTCAGCCATTCTGAATGCTCGTCTACTGACTAAAGACTGGATTATTCCAGTCCTAGTACAGAATTAGGAAATTGGGATGGATGTTACCATCACATGAAATGGTGCACTCACGGATTCCGAGTTTCCCAAATTCAATATTGCCAGAGGTACTGTACTATATCACAAACGGCAGTAAGAAATTTGGCATATTAGAGAGTGACGGCCTTTAAACAGGAACTACGATCCTCATCCATCCTGTTCTCAGTGGATGACACTTGCTGTGCGTGTGTATCTAATGCACTGCCGAGCCGCACTACCCGAGGCACCGCTTTCACATTTCACATGCCTAGTGTTTAGTCTGATCGAATCGAACCCTGGTGCGAGTCTCGGTTAGCTGATCGGCAAACTGTTCCTCATAGCAGGAAGCAATTTTTTAAAAGGGAAAATAAAGTACAGACCGCAGACAAAATGATATTTATGAACATAAATTCTTCAAATCAAAGCAAACAAAAATGATCTCTTTACTCAACAGTATGTGTGTTATATTTAAAAAAAAAAGATAATTACAGTAAGATAATTAGGGATGGGAATCACCAGGGAACACCCGATACGATATTTGCACGATACATAGGTGGCAATTAGATTTGTATTGCGATTACGCACACACGCACAATGATTTAACCACCTGAAATACAAACATAGATCAATTAAAAATGATTAAAACATATTTTGGAGGCACTCTGGTTGTTTAAATGCACAGTTAAGTGAAGCTACAGGTTAAGGTTTTCCTCCGGGTACGCCAGTTTCCTCCCACAATCCAAACACATGCAGATTAGGTTAATTGGCGTTCCCAAATTGCAGAGGACATTGTCGTATTGTTAGCAGCTTCTTCTGCTGTTACGCATTTTTGCGATTTCTGGGTCAGAGCCCATGGTGGGAGCTGTGGCGCATGTGCAGAGCACTTAGGCTGATCCCTGCCTCCGATTGAGTCATAAGTGCCAGGGTCACTCGACTCACATCCGTATTATCGGATAAGTTTGACTTTGAGAAGTTCAATTCAGTAAACTTTTAGTTGGACTAACAATGTCTTTTATTTCAAAAGTTGGACCAACATGATTAGTTGAATTAACACAGCATCATTTAAGCCTACTGAGTCTGACAATACATGAATTGCCACACAAAAGAATCAAAAATCACGATAAGTTAAGTTTCAGTCATTATTCGACACACATACAGTGGCTTGCAAAAGTATTCGGCCCCCTTGGACTTTTCCACATTTTGTCACATTACAGCCACAAACATGAATCCATTTTATTGGAATTCCACGTGAAAGACCAATACAAAGTGGTGTACATGTGAGAAGTGGAACGAAAATCATACATGATTCCAAACATTTTTTACAAATAAAT